>CM042150.1:50408212-50488212 GCA_023376005.1 Doryteuthis pealeii
TGTGCGACGCATTACTCGGGTTTTGTTAGCCAAACCAAATATATAATTCAAAATGTATGTTTGCATTAATATTGCAACAGCGTGGATCTTTGTCTCGGTCTGAACACACTCCTTGACAAAGTTGTGTGGAAGCCCAACAGTTTCCTATGCGATAAGTCTCCCCTTTCCTGATTGTTGCCCAAGGAACGAGCAATGGTCAATAATAGCTTAGCACCAATGTCGTTAAATTTGTTGATTTGGTTTAGTTTCTTTGTTTTAATGGCATATCAACCTTCTTGGGTTATTTAATGCCAAAGCTATCCTTGTTGAAGAACAATAGGTACTATTCAACCCATTGCTGGGGGGGGGGGTGTTGTAGAGGAGTGAACACCCCTACAAGATGGACTGACCCAGAAGCTTTTAAGAGTCGACGCAGCAGTGACTGAGGTCGGAATTTATTCAACCCTAACCATTTGAACCTCTTTATTTGTACGTTTGTCTTGTGATTTGTACTACTTCTTTGTTCTATGTTAAGTGTTTAATAAATACATATTCACACATCCTGTATTTTCTGTGTATTCTTTTTGCCACCTCGATACAGCAGGGGTGGGGTCATACTTTTCTGAGGGTAGTAATTCGAAAGTGGACGTTATAGCGCAACTGGAGTTCGAACTCGCTTATCACAACGTTGCAAGTCCAGCTCGATAGCCAATATGCTACATAGACTCTCCCCGTTACACCAGTTGTTAGAATTAGGATGAAAATAATGTTTATTTACCCAACCACCTCGCGACAGTCAGCATGTGACACAAGGTCATTTTTTAAACGGACTAAAGAATTCAGTTTTCTTTCTTCTTCGCCTTATCAAAGTTAAATAACCCATTCTGTCCTATTATTTATCCATTATTGGAGTGCCGGTGTTTACTGATGCATTCATGCCTTCCACAAGGGCATTAGCACTAAGCGAAACACTAACAGTCTCGTCCAGGATTTGAGCTCTGGTCACCGATTCCATTTGAGCGACAATTATTACGTTAAGCGTGCCTAAGGTTAAAAAATAACATACCGCTTGAAGATCTGCAACTCCTGGTTTTTAATTCAGTTATTGCTGGATCTTGCTAGAGAAGCAAGGACGAACTCATAAGTGACGTTTTCTTGTGACATTTACATATGGACACACCAGTGTAGTCCGACCAGCAAAAAACTACATCAATGAGTTCTGTGCGGATTCTGGGTGCCATGCGAAAGACTTGGCTGGAGCGATGACCGATATGACAGGTGACAAGACGAATCCGCGCTGTCAGCATAACCTAATGATGATCAGCGAGAGAGTCTATCCTATTTTCACTAGCGCTAGACCAAGTAGATTGTGTTTGTGTCTGAGGTGGAGCGCCACACCTACCACCAGCTCCTTTATCACACAGATCCCTGTGCTACTTATACGCTGAGTTGGCGAGGGCCAGTATCGAACTAGGAACCTTGTGGTTTCTAGCCGAACGCTGTACCGAATGACCCCTATCAAACATCGGGGATAAAAAATTTTGGATGTGAGTAATTTTTGAAAGAGACATCTACATTTTCATGTTAAAACATCCACGCAAAGAAAACTAGATCCCCGTAAAAAATAATCTATACATATATAAAGAGCAGTTGTGTGAATGTATGTATCTCCAGAGGAAACTATGAAGATAAAACAATTAATGACAAAGTAAATATATACACATTAAATATCACCAGAGTTTGCTTTTTGTGCAAAAATAATGAAGATTTTATTTATATTCATGAAGATATTTAAGAATTGAGATTTAAATAATAAGAAAAGGGAAAGTCATTTGTTGCGTTCGGGATTAAAACATAAATCTGTAAGACCAAAACAATCAATGGATCTGCGAGATTAACTTTTTATTATACCCTCTACTCAGGCAACGTCGGGTAGCCGATTCTAGTATGTAAATATAAATCAAACTGGACCTAATTTCACGGCACACAGCCGAGAAAGCTCTGACTTATGCTGGAGACACTGATTATTGTGAGGTGACTAACTGACGGATCCCTTTTTAGGGAGAAACAAACAACCAGGTTTGGGGTTGATAGTCTACTGGCGATGGGTCATCATTATGATGACCATCATCATCATTATCAACAAGCATAATTTTATTAACCACCCTGTCGGCGGGGCTTAGAATATGTTGACAGTATTTCCTACAAAGGAGTAAAACCTCTAATCCAAAAGAGGTGTCCTGTGTATGACACTAGACAACATATGATGGTGAGGCTCCAGTTCTGGAGATTTGGGGAGTGTAAAGTACCTCTTCATTGCCATTACTCCAGGTCCACTCTGACTCGAAGTGGTAGTACCAGTTAGGTACTGTTTAAAAACGATTCGTATTCAATAGGAATACTTGATGCTATATAACCGTAAATTAGTTTTACTTGAAGCTCGAATTGTTTACTAAGGATTGTTATTAGTTAGTTGAAACCATATAACTATCTGCAAACTATTATTAACAAAATAGAACTAATTACGTGAAAGCATATAATCGTTACTATTTGATGCCCCCCTCGTCTAAACGTGGTAAGGCTTGAATTAGTCTGTCGCCTGAGCCTCTCCTCCTCTCCTCGAGGGAGTGACGAAGCTAAGAAATTTTTGCATCGCTCTGCAGAAGGTTCGCTTCCTGCATAGCATCCCACATTAAACCGAACTTTGTCACATTTTGGCCTCGTGTGGAGTTAAATAAATACACCTTATCCCAGGACCGGAGGGGGATCAAGCCCACATAGGGGCCACGGAAGGGCAAGTTTCATATATTTTATATGTATACTACTTTATGAAATTTGGCACGTTGTAAAGTGGGGCTCTGTACTAGAGATTCGGAGTGGGGGGACCATAAGACACTAGCACCGGCTGTCTTATCCTTCCATTGGTGTCATGTAGGTGTCATTTACCCAATCCGTTCGCTACGGGTAGGATGTGACACAAGGTTGTAAGTATGAAGCATCCAGCGAGGATCGAACTCGCTATTCGGTAATAATGGATCTGCGAGACTAGCTCGTTAACCATTATACCACGATTCGAGGCCCCTTTATACCCAACCCGTTCATCACGGGTAGGATGTGACACAAGGTCACGAATTTGGGGCATCCAGCGAGGATCAAGCATGGATCTGCGAGATTAGCTTGCTAACCATTACACCCCGATGGGACGGTGTCATGTAGAGGGAAGAACTGCAACATGAGCAACTATCGGTCATCTATGTGAGTGGTTCCCAACCTTTCTTTTTACTTATTGGCCCCTTAGATTACTATTTTACTCCGGTGGAACCCTTAGCGATTCCATTTTTAAAAATCTTATTGTAAATTTATAATTAAATATTTTTACTTGCCTGGCCCCACCAAAATGTTATGTAGTCCAGGAGGGTCATATGACCACCTGTTGAGAACCACTGATTTACATAACCTTGCCTGGGTCTGTGACGAAATCCAGCTCATAGTCTTGCGCAGGGATCACCAAACTTTTTTTTCACGGCGGGCCGGATAATTGAAAATATAACGAGCACAGGCCACATTATTATTGTGTTCAATACTTGCCGGCCAGAACGAAAGCTCTGAGAAAAAGATGTAAAACAAAATTTATCTTTCCATGTTATCCACAGTAGCTCTTTGAAAATTATCTGTGTTTTTCAATCAGTCGTAACAAGTGAAAATTCCTAAGTAACAAGTGAAATGCTCACACGCACGAAATTTTGTAACCTACCTACAATAGTCAAGTCCATGAATATTTAGTAAGCTTAAAATGATATCTAAATCTAAATGGTATCAGAACGTCTCGCGTTCAGTACGTTTTAACAAACAAATTCAAGTAGCGTCGGTGGACCTGATAAAATGTTTTCTCGGGTCAAATCCGGCCCGTGGGCTGTAGTTTGGTGACTCCTGGTCTTGCGAGATTGACACATGTCAGAAATTATTTGAAATAATCTTTTTTCTTCTTTTTTTAATGCATTTTAGTTAAAAGTTAATTTCTCCTGACACCAATGTGATTCGCGTAAGATAAAATAGATCAGTTACTGTGTTACATGTGAAAACGCATGGAGGGAGAAATCAAAATATATTGTTAATATTTGCAAAACATAGTCAGTCTTTATGAAACGCGAAGACGGAAGTTGGAAGTAACAATAAATATAGTCTTTCGGTCA
Source organism: Doryteuthis pealeii (assembly GCA_023376005.1). Classification (NCBI taxonomy): domain Eukaryota; kingdom Metazoa; phylum Mollusca; class Cephalopoda; order Myopsida; family Loliginidae; genus Doryteuthis; species Doryteuthis pealeii. The sequence goes on from CM042150.1 coordinate 50,412,385, forward strand.
ACTTACTAATAGAAATAAAAGGAAATGATTCTAATTGGCCTCTTATCATTATAGTCAAGTCTCTGCTCCCCCCCCCATGTCGACACTCCCTATCCGGTATCTTCTTTCCTGGGTATCACATCTAGTTCTTCACTGTCTCCACGGCACCCACAGCAAATGCTGTTTGTTAACAGGCACTTTTATCTCAGCATTTAACAGGATTTTGTCCTTTCATTCAGATATGTTTGAAAATGGGCAATTTGCTTGCCACATTTGGTCTGGGAGAGGGTGGGTGGTGTTGGGAAGAAGCTGGTGGGGGTGGTGATGATTTTGAAATCTAGTCGGTCGGTCTGTCGGCTGGTGGTAGCAATATTCAAAACACCCAGGTTTTGAGTTGAGAATGAAAGTTGTCTGTCACAGATGTTAAAATAATCTAATAGAGATGAGGAAATGTTTATTGTTTTTTTTTTAAAATTTATTTATTCATTTTTTTTTTCATTTATTTATTTTATTTTAAAAATTTTATTTTAATGTTTTTTAAGTTTTCAAAGTTTAACATTTTTTACTAGGAAAAGAACAAAAAATTAAAAATCCTGTTCAATCATTTAAAATAGACGGTGAAGAGTTGAAAAAACATGTTTCGGCATATTTTTCTTTTAGTTAAAAAAAAAAACAACAAAAAAAAAAAACGATGAAATTCTCTAGCCACACTCGTGTCCAGTAACAAATAACCGCTGTCTTCTCTCATGTCTTTTGTGTACTTGTCCAGAATAGCCCACCAAGGAATTATACTAAAATATTAGAGAAATGTAATACTTACATTCACTGTCCAGATATGATTACGTTTATGTAACAGTTATACACTGCGAAATTACGTCTTCTGCGGGTTAGTAGACGGCAAGTTTTTGTATGTGGGGTAAGCTTTTTTTCTCTACTCTAACCGAGATCATTTTAGGGATTGGGAGAACCTATTAAAATGATTTCGGGATTTGCTGAAAATTTCATTTTTAAGAGGATTTTCTCGTAGGTATCTGATGATTTACCGGTACCTTGCTAGGGAAGGGTGAACAGAAAACGACCACAAATGTTTTGTGTGTGTGTGTGTCTGTAAATGTGAGAGAGAAAATGAATGAATGAATGAAAATGGCTGACTTATCTGTTTTCTAAAACGTATTTTCAGAGTGCGTAATCATTCGTAAATAAATGAAAACAGTGAGTGAAACTGACTCTTTTCTGGATGATACATTTCTTTATATTTTTTTTGTACATTACTGCAAACATTTCATCTGCGTGCTACTCTGGATAAGTACAAAAAAAAAAAAAAATTCTTACAGATTAAGAATTTTTCCAACCATTCTTAGTGAATGGGAGAATGAAAAACTGAAGTATGGTAGGTATTTACCCAACCTGCTCGCTACTGGTAAGATGTGACACAACAAGGTCGCAAGAATAGAGCATCCAGCGAGGATTGAACTCGCTATTCAGTAGCATAGCTAAATAAGTATGGTGAATCATATTGATTTGAAGACATGGTTTTTAGATGTAGATATTCTGTGAAAATAGAATGAAGTTAATGACTGAAACTTACTCTTATCTGGGTGGTGAATATAAGTATTACATTTATATATTATTGCTGTTGGCACCTCTCCGTCCACTAAGGACGATGGCGTAGTGTCCAAAAAAATAAATGAATAAAAAAAATTATCTGCATCTGTGCAAGTGGCTGTGCAGGCCTATCCATAAGTTAAGTCTTTGGTGCGCTGACTGCACACAAACTGTGATTTTTTCTGGGGCTGCTGTTTTCTCTCCCTCTTTCTGGCTCTCTTTGCTGTGGAGGCTAATTCTTCTCCGCCTCACTCCTCAATTCTTTGTATAGACATTTTCTTATCCGGCTATTCTGGACAAGCACACGCTTGTCCAGAATAGCCGGATAAGAAAATGTCTATACATTTATATATATATATATTATATATATATTTTTTAAATACAATACCAAACATGACATGGTGACATTTCTTTAAACATCCTCCATGTTTCCAAATTTGACCCTTGAGATGACTTATCAGTTTTGGAAATTGTTGTAGAGAAAGGATGATCTCCCTTTGTATAAAATGACTTCTATTTGAATATGAACATTGGTGGTATTACCCATGGCAATACCTGCCCCCTTGATTCATAGGGCTGGGCTGGGTTTATTACCCAGTGCCTGAGTCACCCCAAAAAGGAATGACGACAGAAATCATGCATTTTTTGTTGGTTTGTTTTTTTGTTTTTTTGCTAGCCATCGCATGAACTTCAGTTTGTGCGTGACTTCCTGTTAAAAAGACCTTGTGTCGATCCCGGCCTGGTGGGAAGTCAGGAAATTATTTGGTCTCAGTGGATCACTTTTTCCAGCTAGTAATTAACTACTGTTAGCCCATTCTTGTACGTCTTGTTGAAATAAACCCTTTTTATTTGTAAGTTACGATTTGAGTTATTATTTCAATAACTACCGTCAGTAAAATTACAATAGATATGATAAAGAAGGTGTACATAGCAGTGGTTCCCAACCTTTTTCTAATCCCACACCCTTAAAAGAGTTTTGCTCTGATGTTGCCCCCCCCCCTTAAAAGTGTTTTGCTTAGATCTTTCACCCCTACAATTTATACTTTTGTTCAAAAATATAGAATGTGAATCCATACTATAGTTTTATCAAAAGATCATATATATTTCACTCTTTAAATACTAATAATCTGAAACAAAGAAACGAAAATATAAATAATATCAATTACAAAAGAAAGAAATTAAGTCTAAATTTGAACGGAAGCTTCTCACCCCCACCCTGGAATGATGCTCATGCCCCAGTGGGTGCAAGCACTCTTACTATATAGGGTGCTGCACTCATGCAGTTCTGTGTTTCGCCAAATACATCTTATTTAAAAAGTATTGAGACTAACTTCATCATTTTTTCAAAATGGCACTGACTCGACTAGACAGCTGTCTTGATGTATAGCTGTGTACACATCTTGAAAGCCAGATTTAGATCTTGGGGAACCCAGGCAACTTCTGGTTAGGGGGGGCACTCAAGTTGCCTCAACATAGAAATTAAATTTGGTACATGAGAAATAATTTTTAAAAAAAGAAGTAAAAAGAATTTATTAAAAAAAAAATGAATAGGTTAGGTTTTAAAGAAAATGTTTGTTTTATTTCTCTCAATTATATTGATTGTAAGAATAACTTTACTACATTTTTCAGTTTGTATTTTAAAGGAAGTCTAGGTACCCCTCTGGCCCGAGTCAATTGCCCCTTTGCCCCATTATAAATCCGGCCCTACACTTATTGATTTATATTTTTTTTAATTAGTTTTTATACTTTTTGATCACACTTCGTATTTTAAGTTAGATGTCAGGCACCCAACTTACAAGTAAAGTGTTAACTTACAATAAAGTTACAACTTATAATTTGGTTTTGATATACCAAGCCGAGTCTAGAACAGGAGTGGGGAATCTTCAGCCTTATAAACCATAAAATACCACATTCCACGGCGTTGTTGAAAGACCAATTAAAATTGTGCACCTCACTTTAAAAACCTGATATCCCAATGTTTTCTTGCAAAAAGCAATAAAAAAGTCATTAAAATGTTAGTCAACTTATTTTTAATTCCTTTTAAGTCATATATATTAATTAAATTTGAACCAAGTTATTAAGTAAAAGTTTTAAAAGAAAACTTCAGATTTTATTGTAAACATACTAAAATTTTATTAAGTGCAGCTTTATTCATTCATCCTCATCAGTCACTCTGATAGCATGGATAAACATGGCTCTCTCTCACAAACTGTCCCTATTGGTCATTGCCCTGACAGGTCCTCCATGCAGCATCTGTTACATAATTTATGAGCATTAATAAATTATGAACGTACCTGTAGTTAGAATTTTAAATAGGATCCATAGACTTAAAATAACAGGATCCATGGAAATTTACTGACAGTTATGGACAGTTAATAACCTTTTGATTTGACCCTTTGAAAGCATGCGATTGGACGAGTGAGATAATTTAGTTAGATTCAACACAGATTTCAGAGCATGTGGATCTATGGGTTGCCACTCTGATGTCATTTCTTCCCTGTGGCGGAATCAAATGGGCAGGGTTGAAAATAAAAGCTTGATCAAGAAACAACCAAGTCTTGTTTTGTTAATTAAATACTAAAGACAATGACCATCCCAGCTCGAAGAAGAATCAACAAAGAAGACCAACCCTTAACAGAAACCCAGAGAAAATGGTAAAAAGTTAGTATGAACCAGTAAACGAAGTAAGCAGAAGTGTAGCAAGTAAGACAATCAACTATTATCATCTAATATATCTCTGTCTCTCTCTTGATTATATACCTGATGTTTTATAAGGGCTATATAACACACCCAGAATTTGTACAGAGCTGAAATATAGGTTTTTGATAAGTGAGTTTGAGTCTTACTGAGAGCTTATTTTTAAAAAATGAATATCCACAATATGTACCTGTAGAATAATCACACTAAGTTCCAATTACCGTCGAATTGGTAAGACAAGGCAACAAGTAGTAGTAGCTGAATAAGAATCTAATCCTGTTCGCAGCGCCATATTGAAGTCAGTCAGTATACTGTTGGTTTGAGCAACAGTATACTGACTGACTTCAATAATACTGGTAGTTGCCATTGTTGAAAATAACAATCTGAGTGAAGTGTAACGAAAAAGAAATTAAAATTAAAAGATGAAAAAATACGAGTTCAATTTAATAACACACTATGCAGTTCAACACTTTCTGATTTCATAGCTGGTATCAGTTAAACATACTCCAGATTTTAATAAGTATTTTTTGCTACCTTTTTTCTTCTTCTATAAAGTAAATATTATACCCTTCTTTTACCAACACATCACCTCCGTATAACTTTCAAATGATGTTGAGACAGGAATTGGTGAATAAATAGTACTATAACATACCATCAAAAATGAATTTGGATTATTTGGACTATTGTCCTCATCTTTATTGTTATGTGCCCTCTGGCCTTCTTCAGGTATATCGTGTCGAACTTGGGAACCTTCTCTTCGAAATTAGGAACCTTCTTTTCGTAATTGGGAGCCTTCACCGAACTTTGAACCTAACTCTTTATTCAATCCACGGGGGTAGACTGTTCTCATTCCCACTAACCATGACTGGGTACAAGTATTAAGCTGTGTTAATTATTCTATGTTACTGACTAGGATTGAACCTGCAGCCTAGAGATAACTGTCACTTAGATCTGTATTAACTCAATGCTTGTATCTACTATGCGATGTGTCAATTCAGAGAAAAAGAATGAATTTATTTCAAAACTTTGTTGGTAGTTAATGACCCACTGAGGTTGATATGCCTTTAAGTGATGATTATTGATTCTGAATGAGGGTCAATTGCTTGAACTGATTGTTTGACTTCTAATCACCTGTATTATTGATTACACCTTTAATTGGTTATATGTTGCTATTTATATTACACCTGTAATCAAATAATACAAAAGAACATGGAAAACAAAACACTATTTACTTGATATTATCATCTTATGTTTGTTTTTTAAATACTTTAGCCTTTATATATATATATATATATATATATATATATATATAAAGTAAAATAAAGTCGTCGGGGTGGCCTAAAGTCGGTTTCAGACAATCAGCGAGGGAGTCTATCCCCTTTTCACTAGTGCTAGACCAAGGAGATTGTTTTTTTTGCGTCTGAGGTGGAGCGCCACACCTACCATCAGCTCCTTACTTTACCGCACAGATCCCTGTGCTACTCATATGCTGAGTTGGTGAGGACTGGTATCAAACTAGGAACCTTGTGATTTTTAGCCAAACGCTCTACCGACTGAGCTAACCCGGCCCCTTTATATATGTACATATATATATATATACATATATTACACCACTTTTTTTTTTCATCTCTACCTAGGCAACTATGAAAATAAAACAATTAACAACAAATATATATATACTCATTCACTATCACCATATTTTGATTTTTGATAATGAAGATTTGATTTATATTTCATGAAGATAATTAGAGAATAAAAATTAAATAGTAACAGCATGGAATTTTTTTTTTTTTTTTTTTTTTTTTTTTGCATCGACTATTTTAAATAGGAGACATTAATTTTTTTTCAGAGTGTCTGTGTACTTTTTTTCTAATGCCAGGCCAGATCAATGCAAAATCTTTTTTTTTAAGTAGGGATTTTAATGGGGCATCATGTGAGGATCTAACTCACGATTCAGTAATAATGGATCTGCGAGACTAACTTTTTGCACCCCAACCTTCTACCCAGGCGATGCTGGGTAGCAGCTTCTAGTATATATATAAAGGTCTGTCTATTAATTAATGAGACTGTAATATTTTTTAATTATCAACATATTTACAAATCAACTTTACCACCTTCAAAGTAATTCCCTTGGGAAGCCAAAAATCAATAATGACATGGTTCCCACGACTGGAAACAATGTTGGAAGTCTTCAATAATAACCAAAGGTTGATATGCTGTAAAAACCAACCAACCAACCAACCAACCAGTATTTAATCTCAAGATGTTGCATGATATTCTTGTATTCCATTTTTATGATATACTAAACAAAACTCAATGATGACATTATTCCCATGCCTGGAAACAGTGTTGTAAGTCATCAACTGACACTGCTGTATCTTCTCGCCAGTTCCTAATTGGTGAGCTTGGTTTTAGATTTTAGGAACAGAAATAGTCGCAAGAACTCAAATTGGGAGAGTAAGTGGGCTCTGGTAATACACTCTAAAAAACTTGTTCTTTGGTAGCAGAGTTTCAATGCTGTAGAATTTGGTAATGGATAATAATACCTAACAACATCCGTTTTGGTTGTATGATGTTCCACTAGAAATAATAAGATTAGAAAAATTCCTGTTTTATTTCATCAGAAAGATCAATGCTTGATATTCTTGCTGTTCCATTTTCACATCACACTTAACCAGACACACTTGAAGTAATTCAAGATTACTCAGCTGAAAGTGAAAGGCAAACAGAAACTTAATGTTTTCACATGTGTTCAAGGTCAATATTGATCAGTTATTTTTCAATCAAGGTTGCCAACCTGAAAAAAAAAAAAGTCTCATAACTTTCTAGCTTACTCAGCTGAAAGTAAAAGGCAAACAGGAACTGAATGCTTTTACTCATGTTCAAGGTCAACATTGATCAGCTAGGTTTCCCATCGGAAAGATCAAAAACTCATTACTTTCCAACAAGGGAGGGTAGAATGGGTGTGTGCATGTAAGTATATATGTATTTGATTGGACACACACATATACACATACTTGTGTGTTTATCTATTTATGGATATATAAATGATTATGTTAATATCCATGTAAACCTGTATTTATTTATCAATAAGTCCTAATTATAAAAAAAAAGGTATTTATTTTACATAACGGATATTCGTTTTTCAACATAATCTCTTTCATTGTGAATGCACTAAATTCAGTGGGGAATATTAATTGTATAGATTTAATATTATAGTAAAAAAATCTGAACAAAATTCAATTAATAACTACTAGTATATATATGCATCCACCTGGTGTAAGTATTTAAGTTTTAATGTAATCAAATGTCCAATTAAATTAAGTATCATATTAGATTAAGTTTTAATGTAATAAAATATATTAAATTAGAAAGGCTAATGAAACTAAATAAGAATGCAGATAAAAAGATTTGAAACAGAGATGGGTATAATCAAAAAGTAGAACAACTGAAACTTGCTCTTCCATCACTCTCATCTTTCATTGCTAAATTTTCCTTATTTAACTATTTAGTTAAAATAGGAAGTAAAGAATGAAATGGCAGTTATTTCTTCTTGTTAGTGGACTTTTTTTAAATTTATCCCAGAGATTTTTGCTGATATTCCTTAAGATAAAACCAAACAATTAGAAATCAATAATACCAAGCACATATTCATTAAAATAAAAATTTTAATATCAATATGCAAATTAGCCTTCCCGTTCACACTGTAAACCACTATTTTATTGTATATATAAATACAATTGCATGTTATTAGTATGTAGATATGGTTAACAGTATTAATAATGTAAATCAATTTTTATTAATAATTGAGGTTTAAATTAAAAATAAAATCATGGAGAATGTGACATAAATAACTAAGGGAATTGTGACTTGAGAAGTGATATAGTTTCGGTTACAGACATACAAACACTCAATCTCCATTATAATAAGAGATGTGTCAGGCTGTATACCTATTGATGTCTCCTTGTATAAAATCTATCTATGCAAATGGGTTGAAAAGTTGATAGGATGATGTCATCTCTGCTGTTAATGACCAATAGAAGAAGTGTGTGGACTACAAGGGACACTGTTGAAAAATAAACCCCATTTGATCGCATTCCATTATAGTATCTTGGTCAGCCTAGGAACTTTTCAGCTAACCCTCGTATCATTACTGTGTTTAAAGCTTTCAGTATCTATAAAGAGCTTGATATCTGGGCCTATAATCAAGCACAATCCTGTTATTTTTTATTTCCTAAGATTTTGGGGACCATTAAAGATTTTTTGAGTTGGCTTGATTCAAACTTATTTTTGTAAGTCTTCCAAATGCCAGTATGGGTTTACCTTTTTAGTCCTCTTGACAAATTCTAAACAAGATTTTTTAAGGATTGAAAAACTTTTTTTTTTATAAAAATTTAACAATGCAGTTTGACACTGGTGTGTCCATATGTTGGAGTCCTACAGGAGAATATCACTTATTTCTACCATGGAGTCCAACACATGGACACACCAGTGTTGGCTGACCTACAAAAACTCAATACAGCAGGTCCTTGTAGTCACTGAATGCCATGTTGAGGACTTGCCAGGAATGATGACCAATAGAAACAAAGAAAGAGTCAAAGGAATCCATATTATAAGTATGACATATATATATATATATATATATGAGGGAAAGAGAAAGAGACTGTGTTAAAATCGTTTTTAAAAATGTCTAAAACTATCTGATTATCACAAGCCTTTTGCATTACTCGTAGTTTCAGGATTATATATCGATCATCAGACACTTGTATATATGGTATCCCCCCCCTCATTTGTGAGCATTGGCTTGGTTCCCATTCTAACAGTGGTCCATAATGATATTGATGCTTTTGTTTAGGAAAAAGTGAAGAATTCTAATTGACCTTTCATGAAATCAATTTTTATTAAGTTAAGTTTGGATGATTAAAAAATGAACACAAACTCCATAAAGTTCTCAATCATTCCATTGCAAAATGAACTGGAAATTGCTTTATTCACTAAATTAGAACCTTTCAAGTGTTATCTCTTTCTGAAGGAAAAAAAAAAGAAACCTCTTTTCAAACCAAGTTTACCAGTCACTGGCCCTATTATAAATCAATCAATAAGTCCGGGCTCACATATAGATGGCACCACTAATAAAAAATCCATATGATTTTTATAAAGTATAACCTTCAAATGGCATGTGTCAAAATTTGACCCCCAATTAGTTTACAAATTATTATTTAAGTGAAGCTACTGTTGCAAAATTTTCAAAACAATGAAAAAATCTGAATTTTGTGTGTTAAAAAGCATTGCTTTCTGATGGGAAAAAATCCTATTAGAAAAAAAGCAATGGTATGCTGACTTTAAACACAGTTGTACAGACACAAATGATGCTGAATGCTCAGGTCGCCCAAATTCAGCAGTTGTCTTACAAACTCGTTTTGGCTGATAGTAAATTGAAGTTGCATGTATAGCAGAGGAGTTGAAGATATCGGAAGGCAGTGTATTCACCATTTTGCATGAACATTTGTCAATGAGAAAGCTGTGTTCAAAGCGGGTACCATTTTGCTCACAGTTGATCAAAAACAACGCATCGATGATTCAAGCATTGTTTGCAACTGTTTTCGTAAATATGTGTTAAATCAATGAAAAGCCTGTATAATCTCCAGACTCTCACACTGTATAATCTCCAAGACTCTCACACTGTAAGATCTCCACTCTCCAAGATTCTCACACTGTAAAAACTCCAAGATTCTCACACTGTAAAAATCCAAGACTCTCACACTTTATAATCTCCAAGACTCTCACACTATATAATCTCAAGACCCTCACACTGTATAAACTCCAAGACTCTCACACTGTATAATCTCCAAGACTCTCACACTGTAAAAACTCCAAGATTCTCACACTGTATAAACTCCAAGACTCTCACACTTTATCTACACTAATCTCCAAGACTCTCACACTGTATAAACTCCAAGACTCTCACACTGTAAAATCTACAAGACTCTCACACTGTAAAATCTACAAGACTTCACACTATAAAAAAACATTGAATGAAGTGTGCCAAAGGTCATATAACCAAAGATTTTGTCATTTGCTGGCTGATGTCCCATCAAGTGAACATTTTTTTAGTACAAGTGATGACTTCATTAATTAAAGATGAAGTTTGTGTATAAATAACTGGCTGCTGACACTCCATCTATAAAGAGACAACATCAAAGTGTGGAAAAATAAGCAGGGTCAGAATTGAGGATGATACAAAATTAAATAATGTCCCAGTTGATGGAGTGGAGATTTGAATCTTTTAATACATTTAATTTAAAACAGTCGGATGATCAAGGATAATTAATTGTAGATAAAATCTACGACAGAAGCAATAAATTAAAAGCAAACACACGTCTACATTAAAAACATTATGCATATATAGGCGTGATATTAGTCATCCAATATATATGCATATATAGATAATCTCTCTTTTTACACACACAAATATACACACAGATGCATATATTATAAAACAGATTATACATAATAAATATCAATAAAATGCTTATACATCTATGCATAATGTACTTTTTCTGTAGTTGATTAAAGAGTACTTGGTATTCATGTATAACCCAGCATTATATATATATATATCTATATATATCTATATATATATATATAATATATATATATAAATAGTGCTGCTATATATGCCAAGTGCCTATATAATGGCATATATGTATATATCACATGTATATATGTATTAGGGCCAGGTTAGCTCAGTCGGTAGAGCATTCGGCTAGAAACCACAAGGTTCCTAGTTCGATACTGGCCCTCGCCTACTCAGCGTATGAGTAGCACAGGGGTCTGTGCAGTAAAGTGAGCTGATAGTAGGTGTGGCGCTCCACCTCAGATGCTAAAATAATCACCTTGGTCTAGCGCTATTGAAAAGGGGATAGACTCCCTCCCTGTATGGCTGATACCGACTTTAGGCCACCCCGATGACTTTACTTACTTATATATATATATGAAGATATATATATTATGTATACATATTTTGTATATATATTGTGTGTATGTATATATTTATATATTTTTTTAATATATATATGGATGTAGGTAATATATATAATGGGTTAAAAGGGGGAGAGAGAGTTGAATATTACGTGGGAGAATGAAAACAAAAAGTAATATATATATAGCGTCATCATCTGCCCCTTGTGGAACATTTCATTGTCACTCGAATCAGTTTGGTTTCTTTGTTTAATGTCATATTATCCTTCATGGGTTATTTAATGCTAAAGCCATTCTTGTAAAGAACAGTAGTAGTACTATTTAACCCATAGCTGACAGGATGTGGGGGGTTCATACCCTTTCCCAAGAGTGTTAGTCTGAAAGTGAAGATAATAGCACAACTGAACTTCAAAGTCGCTTATAATAATGTCACAGTCCAACATGTTACCCACTACACCACAGCGACTCACCCTTTACTTGAACTTGTAAATTTTCACCACATTCCACCTCATTATTAATGTTACATAATTATTAGATTCTTAATATTTATGTACAGTAGTGTAGAAACCAAAATGGCTGTTATAAGTTGCAGCCTATGGCCTTGAAGGATTGAATGACAAGGCTTGACCTCATCCTGATCCTTCCGGTGGATACCATGAGAATCGGTGGAGGAGACCCTCTCCCGGTTTAGATTAGAAAGAAATTTTTAGTCAGATCGGCGAAGACCACGACGGTGGTAAATCGTGTTATGCATGTGCCGACTCAATCTGCGCAGGTAGTCTGGTGGGGATTTCAGAATAAAATATGATCTAAGTTAAATCGAAGTCTTGTGTTATTATCTAAAAACTACCAATGACACAGGGCTTCTGATAAAGAGAAATCCCCAATGGAAGACCAGACACGAAGTCCCCAAGACGAAGTCCCCAAGCTAGAAGAGACGCTGGAAGAAGAATAATAGAAGTAAGAAAGTAAGGAAAGAGGTATGCAACATTAACACCTTTGATTTTACTTTTTGTACAACACTTAGACAGAAATATAAACTTGTATTAAAAAGAAATATTACTTAGAATTAGTAGATTTATCTTTCTGTCTAGTTGGTATACTAAAAATAAGATTGGTGTAGTAGCCTATTGTTGGTATCAGCTAAACAGCAAGGGAGTGTAATCCACTTTGCACTAGTGCAGGATCATTGCTTTTTGCTGAGGTGGAGTGCTACATCTACCGTCAGCTCCCAGATGCTACTTTGTCACATAGATCAGATTATCCATGCTGTGCTACTCTTGCTCTGAGACTGGTAGTGAAACGGAACCTTGTGATTCCTATGCTGATGCTCTACTAACTGAGCTAAACCAGTTCATTGATGATGAACTAATTTAATTAAATTTATTTTGTTTCTTGCTGTTGACACTTATTCTTTCTTTCTTTCTTTTTTTCATCTTTCTTCTTGAAAAAAAAATTCATGTCACATTTACAATCATTTGACAGAGCTATCAATCTAGACTGAATAGTGTTTACACTGAATGAAAATCAACTTGTGTGTGTGTGTGTGTGTGTGGAGGCGGGGCAGCTAATGAATGAAGAAGAGGCATTCTGATTGGTCTAGCCAGAAGCCAATTAGGATTCTACAATCCACAATTCATATTTAGATGTTATCAATGTTCTTTGATCATCAGGCTGACGACCTTCACTATTTATTCATTGATGATGTTATCTCCAATTCTTCGATTGCTGATGCGCTGCCATATTTTATGCACCTGATCTGCCATTTATTTCGGCCAATTTCAGGACCTGATGCAGGTTGGGGGTGTGTGGGAAGCAGGAGCTGGGGGTGCTGGCTTTTTATCCTTATTCCTTTTGGCATTTAAATAATGATTTATTTCTGCTTTCTATCTGATCCCCTCTGTTCTCAGATGCGGATGATGTATAGCAGGTGGGTGAAGGGCATTAATCAAAGTATAATTAAATGACTATCCTTTCAAAATGAATGCGTACAATTCTTTATGATTTCATCACAGATTCATTGTCTTTGATTTTCTGTGGAATTCATTAAAACTAGATGAGGAGAAATGAATACGAGGTGTTGAGGCATTGTTTTATGGGAAAAGGGAATTGTTGGCCAAGCAGCAGCTGAAGCTCAGGTGTGGTGTTGATGAAACACATAGCAGAAAAGACATGTACAAGAATATGTGGGTATTATCGCATAAATGCGTCCTCCTGCCCTAAAAAACACTAAGCAGTGACTGATGAAAAACCGACCCGTGCTACTATTTAACTCCCTAGCTGTTTGAAGGTGTTTTTCCCGAAAAGTTAATGAGATATGAAAGTGATATTTTACCCCCCCCCAGTCTTTTTTCAACAAGTAAATGTAAATATTTAACCCCCCCCCCACTTAAAATATTTTTTTAGTGGTTTGAAGGCGTTTTTTTTTTTTTTGAGTATCCATGGTTCAATCGAATGGCAGAAAGGACAATGTTCTTAATCATTTACACTTTACATATATATCATCAGAATCTCCAAAAACTGTATACCATGTCATATGACTTTATAAGTAAATCTTGATAAACATTAAAATTATGCATGACTTATCATATGGAGGGAAAAAAAAAGTGGGTATTATCGCATAAATGTGTCCTGGCCTCCTGTCCTAAAAAACGCTAAGCAGTGACTGCTGAAAAACTGACCCAAGCTACTATTTATTTCCCTAGCTTTTTCCTGAAAAGTTAATGTAATATGAAAGCAATATTTTACCCCCACCCGCCAAGTCTTTTCTCGACAAGTAAATGTAAATATTTTAATGCCCCCCTCTCTCTTTAAAATATTTACATTTACTTGTTGATAAAAAAAACCTGGGGTGGCTTACTTTTAACACCTTCAAACCGCTACAAAAATATTTTAAAGAGGGGGCTTAAAACGGGACGCATTTATGTGATATGCACCGAATATGTATTAGAATGTTCCTTATATGAAAAAAATTCTTGGCTGGAGTAGGGTTTTGGAACATTTGAGCCTCGATAGATCATTATATCCTATTACTGATGCAGACTACCAGAACCTAAATTTTTTGCACTGGCCATCACATGAGTTTTGGTTTTTGCAAGGCTCCCCACGTAAAAAAAATACTTTTTGTTAATCCAGCCTGGTGGGAGGTCAGGAAAATATATATTAATCAGAATTAATAATAATAATAATAATAATAATAATAATTTGGACCTTGCCAGAGAACTGATAAAACTGTGGAACATGAAGGTGAAGGTCATACCAATTGTAATTGGTGCCGTTGGAACGGTCTCCAAAGGTTAGGAATATAATTTTGGTGAATTGGAAATCAGAGGAAGAATCAAGAACATCCAAACTACAGCACTGTTAAGGTTGGCTTGAATACTTAGAAGAGTCCTTGGAGTCCTGAGGAGACCTGCCGTCACTCAGCCTCCAGTGAATCATCAGCTATGGCAGGTGTGAAAAACTCAATAGTAATAATAATAATAATGGGGACATTAAGCTTTGCCTTAGTTTGCTTATAGTATTTGCTGTTCTTAAATATTTACCCATCTAAGAACTGAACAGGCTCATTGTTGCTTAACTTTGTTACTCTTTTAGCATGACTTGACTATAGGCCACTATGAGATCTGTACTTTTATAGCTTTTGCCAATTCTTCTTAATTTCATGTTTAGTTTATTGCTATGTTGAATGTTGATCAGACAATATTAGACGACAGTGCTTTATAACAGACAGTGTAATTATTCTAATTTGAGTAGAATTAAGTAATTTTGTAAATTGTTTTAATTTGTTAATAATACCTCCAGGCTTCAAATTATTTCTAGCTTCAGTTTTGAGTGCCAGTTGACTCTAAAGTGGTTTTCTATGTCACAGAGTAAAGATTATTGATTTATCTTTCTGTTTGTTTATTTGTTTGTCTATTCCTTCCTTCTACCCTGGCCATCTGTTTGTTGATCTGTTGTTCTCTTTATCTATCTATCTATCTATCTATCTATCTTGGCTTGTTCCTATTTATTTGTCTGTCAATCACAGCCTGTTTCCATCTGCCTGCCTATTTGTCTCAGCCTGTTCCTATCTATCTCAACCTCATTCCATCTGTCTATCCATCTATCTGGGCCTGTTTCTGTCTATTTGTTCCCACTGCTTGCCTACATAAGCCTTCTCTTATCTATCTATCTATCTATGCTTGTCTGTTTTTATCTATCTATTTTTGTCTGTTTTCATCTATCTCTCTATCTTTGTTTTTATCTATCTATCTATCTATCTTTGTTTTTATTTATCTATCTTTATCTATCTATCTATCTTTGTCTGTTTTTATTTATCTATCTTTATCTATCTATCTATCTTTGTCTGTTTTTATTTATCTATCTTTATATATCTATCTATCTTTATCTATCTATCTATCTTTGTATTTTTATTTATCTATCTATCTATGTATCTATCTTTGTCTGTTTTATCTATCTATCTATCTATCTTTATCTATCTATCTATCTCTTTGTCTGTTTTATCTATCTGTCTATCTATCTATCTATCTTTGTCTGTTTTTCTATCTATCTATTTATCTATCTATCTATCTATCTTTGTCTGTTTTTATTTATCTATCTTTATCTATCTGTCTATCTTTATTTATCTATCTTTATCTATATATCTATCTTTGTCTGTTTTATTTATCCATCTATCTTTATCTATCTATCTTTATCTATCTTTGTCTGTTTTATCTATCTATCTTTATCTATCTTTATCTATCTATCTTTATCTATCTTTGTCTGTTTTATCTATCTATCTATCTATCTTTGTCTGTTTATTATCTATCTATCTATCTATCTTTGTCTGTTTTTATCTATCTATCTTTGTCTATCTATCTTTGTCTGTTTTTATCTATCTATCTTGGCCTGTTTTGATCTCTCTTTCTTGGCCTGATTTTATATATCTATCAGCCTGTTCAGTCTATCTATCTATCTATATCTCAGTATGTTTTATCTATACATTTCTATAGCCCATTCCTATCTGCCTGCCTATCCATCTCAGCCTGTTCCCTTGTCTACCTATCTCAGCTTATTCCTGATGTCTATCTATCTCATCATCTTCTTATCCGTCTATGAAGGAATTATGATCTACATATGAAGTAATTTAATCTCTTATATGTGAACCTCTCTGTTCAACTATTAAGCAATTGCAGGATGTTTGATCTAATGCAACCATATTTAGCCCAAAGCATTTTCTGATTTTGTGTGTGTGTGTGACAGAATTGCCGGTTAAATCCTACTTAACAGACCTAAATTCCACCATCATATGTCACCTTGCCAAAAGAAAAAAATACTAAAAATCAAGGAATTAACCAAATCTAATGAAATTTTCAGTGTTGATACATTAATGAATAAAATACATAATGCACCAGTTATTTTATTTGAAAACTCTTACATTTGTTCGGGTCAGTTAACTTTGAACCACGTATCTTTGAGGCGTAACACAGATTCACAAACATACGTGGTTCAAAGTTAATTGACCTGGAAAAATGTAAAAGTTTTTAAATAAAATAACTGTTGCATTATATCTTTTATTCATTAATGTATCAACACTGAAAATTTCATTAAATTCGGTTAATTCCTTGATTTTTAGTATTTTTTTCTTTCAGCGGGCTGACATATGATGGTGGAATTTATGTCCGTTTAGTAGGATTTAACCGAATTGCCTGACGTTCAATTTTTAAGGATTCAAGAGAAACATTTCAGTAGCTTTTTCCTATAGAATCACCACCCTGTTGGCTGGGGTGTTAGAATACATCGACTGCACCTCTGTAGAGGGGTAAGACTCCTCCAAGGGAGCCACCTGTTGGCTGTGGGTGGCGACCCATGATGCTTAAGGATGGAACCCAAGTGGTTGAGCAGTCCATGAACTGCAACACTCCACTTTGGCTCTTACTTGGCCCACTCCGATCAATCGGCTGGTCACATCAAGCCCCAGCACCTATATGATTGTCTCAACCCTATTGCCCTTATGGCAAGCCCTAACCCTTTTTATTCTATATGTGCAAGAATGCGGTGGCTTAGGGTCTTCATGTCCTGGGAATGACATTAAACTCTATATAATGGTGAGATTTCAGTTCTGGGGGTCTGGGGAATGTGGAGCACCCCTTCATCACCATAGCTCCTTGATCCACTCTGACCCAGAGTGGTCGTACCTGTTAGGGTCCCATCTATGGCTTAAATAGGAAAACATGTTTATAAAAAAATTAAATATCCATTAAGAATGAATTTATTTTAAAAAATTGTCGGCATTAAATGATCTACTGAGGTTGATATGCCGTAAAACTTACTTTTACTTACTGTCTTATAGCTTTGATAAGAGTCATTAACATTCAAATAATTTTATGGAGAACTAAACCATTTTAGTGCAGGTTAAAAGTACTTTGAACTATTATCTTCGAACAGTTGAAATTCAGTAAAAGTAAAAGACATATTAAAAAGAATACTTTTAATTTTTAATTGTAACAACATATATTTGTCTCTTGGACAGATAAACATTTTTCAGAAAAAAATGGTATGTGTGAACAATAGGTACCACCACAATAGGTCACGTTATCAGTTTAGGTCATATTGAAGGAAGAAACGTAAATATTTTAAAACTTTTTTTTTAATCTCACAAAAAAGAAATAAGGAACATAAAGAGTTGTTACAAAGAAAAACTGTTAATTCAAAGATAAAATTATTATATTTTCGGTGGAAATTTCTTCAACTTATTCAAAACCAATAAGAAAAATGAAATTTTTTTTCAGTTTTTCATTTTTAAAAAATATTTTGCTAGAAGGAAACAATCCCAAATTTCTGTCTAAAAAAAAAACAAAAGAAAAACATATTTTCATCTATTAATATGTAAACTGTTTCTTGAATTGTCCAGTTTCTGTGTTTTGTTTACATTACTCCAGCAATCCATTGGATATGACGTACAACATCCATTACCTTCAGAAGTCTGGAGGTCGAAAGGGCAAATGGTATCTGCATTGGAAAAATATAGTGTAAAAAAGTTCGTCTTCGAGTTACCCTTACCGCGATCTTAACATGGACTATTTGTTTTTGTTGATTCTATGTTTTAACCTTTCAGGTATAAATATATACCTTTCAACGAAAAGAGACTCTTGTTCCGGTCTCTTTCTTTCGTATTAGTATTGAAAAAAAAAAAATTCAGTACCAAACATATTTTTTTAAATTACTTATTTTCAGATGTTTACACGGTATTCCATTTCACAAAAGCAACACTACACACTCTGGCTTGAAGTCAAAATCATAGACCAGTAATGGTTTGGTTTCGTTAAGTTTTTTTTTCTTTTTTACTGGCATATCAACCTCGGTGGGTTATTTAATGCTAAAGCCATTCTTGTAGAAGAACATAGCTGGGGAGATGATGGGACTCATACCTTTATCAGAACAGAATAAAAAATGCCCAGATATTGGTAATTTGTGACTTTTTATTGATGGTTTATATTTATTTTAATGGGATAATCATTTCAACTACCACAACAATAATAATAGCTTTATATGTGACAAAATTCCAGTTTTCCAATATTTCTCTAATTAAAAACCAAGCAGCCATAGGAATACCAGTATCAGGACTAAATCAAATATATTTCTATAGATCAAATACGTCTTTTATTGACAATTCCTGTACAATTTTCAAAGAAATGTTTATATTTTTAGATCTATCCCAAGAAAGAAACCACAATTTTTGTGCATTGAATTTTTATTTATTTATATTTTTAAAGAAAATCTCGAATTGCTCGTTCTTAAATTTTGCAAATGGAACAGTAAGATTAATCAACATTCATGTTGGATTTTATTTCTGTCTTGATCGCCTTGAAGCTATTTTGAAGCGACAATTAAGTTTTCTTTAAGTGACTGTTTAGATCCAGAATGAAGATTTCGGAAACAAAATGATTTTTTTTTTAAGAAAAGAAAAAATAAATAGAAATATATTATTTAGAATATTGGCATTTTCCTGGAGTATTTTCGGATTATTAATATATTTTATTCACGTAAAATCACACTTTTTATTATTGTGGTTATACTTTTATAGCTGATTATTTGTCGATTATTCATTTTTAGGCATCTCCACATTCGATGGTAAGCCTCTAAAATTAGTAGACCAGTTCACATATATCTCATATACAGAAAGCGATGTCAATATACGCATACAAAAGGCGTGGTCTTCTAGAGACGGGTTAGCGATCATATAGTCTCACTGATAGGATAAAACGATATTTCTTCCAAGCTGTGTTCGTGCTACTGTACAGTCGCACCACTTGGAACCTCACGAATCGCTTAGAGAGAAATTATATATATATATATGTGTGTGTGTGTAAGAATGTAGAACATAGAACATAACTTACAGTTGTAGAGGTATGTATGCCGTAACGGATATCGTCTTAGGAAATGGACACGGCAACCCGAGTTCAAATCCTGGACGAAACTGCATTTCACTTGCGCGTTAAAACTCTTGGTAAAGGCATGAATCCATATGTTCTCCCACTAACTATTGGTAAATAGTAAGACAGACTGGGCTCTTTAACCCTGGTAAGGCAACCAGTCTAGGAGAAGGAAAATTCTGAATTCAGAGTTATTTTTCTCCTAGACTGGTTGCTTAATCAAGGCTAAAGAGTCCGATCTTACCTACTATTTACTTATAGCAGGAAGAATAGTTGGAGCATACCCTTTTCCAAGGGTATTAGCGTTATGAGACATGCAAACAGCTTCGTCCAGGATTTGAACTCGGGTCGCAGAGTCCATTTCCTACAACGATAACCATTAGACAACGTACCTCCACAAATTTTAATATACAAGGTGTGTCATAAAAGTATCAAGATTGAAACTGTATTCAGCAAGATTGAAATGAACAATACTAGGAGTATCAAAAAGTACAAAAAATCTCGATACCTTTTGACATACCTTGTATTGTAAATCCAATGAAAGAAAAATGATAATGTACACAGAAAAGTCGTATTGAATTTTCAGATTTCTTCCATTGCACATGTTTCTACCGTGAAGAGTCTCTTCAGGGATTTAAAGAATTTTTCGGATTTTCATTTGAATCAACCGTTTGTTGGAAGCGAATCGTTTTCGGATCTTTTCATCATATTTCAAATTGTAATCAAAAATTGAATTGCGAAGAAAAGAAAGTAAAACAATTGGTATAAAAGAATAAATATAAGACTGCAATTTTTTTTTTTGGGGGGGGTGTTTCCCTTTTTACTTACACACATACATGCACACTCGTTGTAACCTGGAAATTCCATATTGCGTAGATTTTTAATCTTTTAAATTGTAGTGGGTCCGAACTTACCTGACTCCAAGCGTCCTCGATGCTTAATCTGTACTGTCGCGGCTGCCATCTGTCGTTCCGTTGCCACGCATGGGCGGGTCATTTTATGACCCTCAGTAATTTGAATATGTGAGCCACTGGGTATTTACCACGTACCCCATGTGTATGGGTTAGGCACAAGGCCCTATTAATGTAGGACCACACACAAGCCGTGACATGGTTGATGGGTGCAAAAAATACGTTGATCCCGTCGGTATTCCCCCTCAAGGGGTGGGGGCACATCAGGCACTGGGCAATAAACCCAGACCTGCCTCTTTGAATCAAGGGGCAGGTATTGCCTGGAGGGATAGTCCCCTGAGATCAACGATGTTAGCTTGTAAGGTCCAGGGCCGAAACCACCGGACTCCCTCCCGCGACCAGCCACTAGCTCAATAAAAAGCAAACTATTTTGAAAAGAAGGCAGTGAAACTTTGTGTTTGAGGTGAGTTTGAACGCCAGACTTTTTTTCGTTTATAATATCTACTTGTATATTCCGTTAAGCAAAGTTTTTCCATTGCATTTTGGACTACTTTTAAAATTATAAATTATCAATAACATTCTGTAGTCGATTTCTATGTTGAAATTTGGTGGATTCATAACTCGCATTCCTCACATTTGTGCAATGGTTAGCAAGCTAGTCTCGCAGTTCCATTACTACTGAAAAATGAGCTCGACCCTCGCTAGATGCCCCATGTTTGCAACGTTGTTTCACATCCTAACTGTGGCGAACCGGTTGGGTAAATTCCTACCTCACGTTTGTTGTGTGTGTGTGTGTGTGTGTGTGTGTGTAAAATGAATAGTGTTACTTTTTCTGTTTGTTTATACCTGTCCATAATTCTGATCCGAGTGTAGTATAGTGAGCCTTGTCGGTACTACTGCCTAGGATCAGAATACAATATCTCTACCTGTGGAAATCTGACTAACTATATTACACAAAAAATAAAAGATAGGAAAAAGCTGAATTATTTTAAAAAATGTATATATTTATCATTTATACTCTGATTTTCTATATTCTATTCTATTTTAGTTTTATTTGAAGATGTATTGATTTTTGTGCTCGTTGAAATAAGAACAGTTTTCATCTCATTTTATATAGTTAAAATATGAAATATAAAACGTGGGATTTCCAAGAATATAGATATTACAGGTAATTATACTTTCTTTTCTCTCTTTTCACCTTTATTCAAACACCAATGTTATTTGACACTCTTGGCGTCTTTTTTGTCATCTTAGCCCTATAGATTTCTTACGTGTATATATATATATATATATATATATATATATATATATATGAGGTGTGTCAAAAAAGTAGAGATTTTTTGTACTTTTTGACACATCTTGTATTCTGAAAAAAAAAAAAAGAAAGAAAACGTTTCATTCATTCTTCATACAGGTAAATAAAAATTTTAACTTAGTATTTTTTATACACACCTTGTATTCTGAAGAAAAAAAAATGAATGGATCGTTATTTTTTTCAGAATACAAGGTGTGTCAAAAAGTACAAAATATATCGATACTTTATTGACACACTTTGTATATATATTAAATGACCACAACAAACAAATTCGGTGAACAGCGCGTGTGACGTGCAGAATAGTGGACAGCTGTTTCGACATATATTACATCTCATTTGCAGTGATATATATTTGTAATTTGCTCCATTAAACAATTTTTGTCCATCATCTGCTATGAAGAGTCTCATTGTTGCAATACATGACAAAGTACTTTTTCTATTAGTATTTTTGTATTATTCGGACTATACAAATAATACTAATTATCAAGCCTCATCCCAAAAATTCAGCGAAATAGTACTTTTTCTGTATTAGAAACAATTACTTTGTAAAACAGCCTTCGTAGAAAACTTGGTCAAACTTTGAATCTAATGTAACCTCCAATCTTTACATACCCACAACTTGACAAGAAGGCAAGAAATTAGTCTTTTATGATGGTATACTTGATGGAATGCTGATTGATTTAAAAAAAAGTCCCGTTGCTAGTCATCTTTATGGCTCACCATTCTGAGACTGCAAAAGAGAATTTGTATAGATACATGTGTATGTTTACTCATTTTCTATATAAGTATCTTGGTAGGTCATAGCTAGAAATTCCTCTTCTATCGATCAACAGTTGGACATCGACTTCTTACATTTTTACGAGGATATAATACTGGAAATAAGCGTTGCAGTTTTATTTTATGCTTTTATTTTCAATATATTTTGAGATATCAGCGTAGGTCAAAGGTCATATTTTGATTTATTTTAATTTTATCTGCAAATGAGAAAATATAAAAAATATTGGCAGCAATATATAATATTTTTAGAATAAGAAATTGACTTTTGACCTTACCCCCCTCTCTCTATCTCTATATATATATAATGATGGATTCTTCCGCCGATTTCGACATACGAGGGTCCAACAGTTTGGTTAAAGATGTAAAGCATTGAAATACCATACACAGGTGATTTGTTTATAGTGGTGAAGGTTTGTGTAGAACCAGCCACACATTTTCATTTTGGATTAGCTGATAACAGTAGAATATATATATATATATATATATATATATATATATATATATATATATATATATATATATATATATATATATATATATATATTATCAGGGTATAGCTCTACCTTTTGTCAAAGGGTTTTAATTATACAAAATCCTTTGATATAGGTAGAGGTCTACCTGAAATATTAGGATTAATAAATAAGATTAAAACAACACAATACCTATCACTCTAAAGTTTGGTTATTATTCCTTATTTTATATTTTTCCATGCTTCCAATACAACCCCCAAAGTTTCCCAACATCACACACACACACATGCACATATATGTATGTATGTATAAATCTCATAACAAAACGGCCACAATTTTCATAAACTTCTTCTTATTGACAAAACATATGCTCTGAAGATTTTCAACAGATCGAAATACTGCAGTATCAACGTAATAAAAAAAACTTTATTTGAACAACATCTGTGGTTTTCATATTATCTTACCCTTATATATATATATATATATATATATATATATATATATATAATATATATAAATAATGTGTGTGTGTTGTGTGTGTGTAATTAGATTAGTTAGTCACAGGTTTACCATATAGGTGTGGAGATTGTATTTGTCTTTCAGTTGGTTAAAGCTGGTCAGTTGTCTAAAAAAAGAAAAGGAAATCATTATGACCCTTATCTTCCCTTCAGAATTCGCACCCTTTGAACGACCATAGGATACACTCATTTATCCCCATTCTTTGACTGTTTGTCTTGTATTTTCACTCTATATTCGCCAGTTTTTAAGGACACTTGTACTTCCTTTACTCTGCACCTGACGACATTTAGGTCACCTCTAGGCCACTACATCACAAAATTGTTTACCCGTAATGACATCTATGCATGGTGATATAACTGTTATCCAATTTACATTACAATCATTATAAAAGACAATAGAATACTAGATCTTCGTACTCAGATTCAAATTCTTTAAACTGACGACAATCAAATTATTGAAACAATATTATGCATAACCAGAGATCTGATAGGTACGATCCTGCGTCCCTGACACACAAAAATCTAAATGAACGCAGTAAAACCGTATCCATGCGACCCAGTGTTTTTTCTTTTTCCTTCTCCCACCATTTCAAGCTAACTGTAAATATATTTCAATAGTTTCTTAGAAACGAATTACACAGGATAGGTTACAAAGTAGACGGCTTGAGTTGGGACCCATACATTTTCCCGGGGACGCATTCAAAGCAAATATGTGCGTCCCAGGACGCACTAAATCAGAAAGCTATCAGCATCACTGCATAGGATTTTCACATTTTACCAACTTGACACATCGATCTTCGTTATGAATTATGCAGTAAAATTTCTGTTAAAATTAGAAAAGCTAATTATGATTTTAATTTCGAAAGGAATCCTCTCTTTACGGCCAACTATTAGAGGAGTCTCATCTGTTGATACACTGATTAACCTTTCAAGGAAGAGATTATACATTGTTATTTATTCCCTTCTTCTTTTTCACCGATATTATTTCTTTTTATCTTTAATTGTTTAAACACAAAGCATTTATTGAGTAACGTTAAAGGTATAAGACAGTGGTTCCCAACCATTTAGTACCATGCCCCACATTTTTATTACAAATTTCTTGCTGGCCAGATGCACGATAACATTAGTGGGTGAACACTAGATTGCACAAGCTGTTGTGCTCAGCTAGGTTGTAATTACAATTTACCCTATAAATTTATAATTTTTATCCATATAGGGTAAAATAAAAAAAAATATTGATATTACTATATTTTTCATATTGCCCCCTATTATTGTTGAATTGCCCCCCCTCCCCCAGTGGGGCGTAGTTCCCACGTTGGAAATCACTGGTATAAAATGGAATGTTCTTATAATACGTTAGAAGGCTCAGAGTAACCTTCCAACGTAGGTACATATATGTACATAAAATAATCCGACAAAGAAGTTGTATATAATAACAAATGCAGACTTTATTTGTCTGGGCACATGGAGAACATGCATACATGACAAGATACAATACGATACAGGTAGGACTAAGTCCTAAAGAAATGATACAGATGTTCATAAAGAATGTCACTTACTGCTGGCTGGTTGGGAGGCAAGACCCCCTCCACTTAGTGGACATTGACACCTCGTGTTTAGCCCAGGCTTAGTAGTTGCTGGATCGAAGGAAAGAGAGTGAATTTTCCAGGGTTGCTGCTTGAATACTCTAGCCACCTATAGGTGAAAACCTGACGGCAAGGTAAGATAAACCTTTTGGACCCATGTCCATCCCAACAGGGATGGACAATCGCTACAAATGGGTTTAGACCGTCGTGAGACAGGTTAGTTTTATCCTACCGATTGGCACATGTGTTACATCGGCCGTGGCCACGGCTATCCCGTCCAGTACAAGAGGAACCGCGGGATCGGAGCAACACTTCACGTGCTCGCTCGAACGAGCGGCGGTGCTAAGCTGCCTCCGCGCGATAACGGCCGAAAGCCTCTAAGCCGGAACCGCGACCGATGTCGCCACGGTATTACGAAAGGTGCCTGTTTTCGTTATGCTGGAGCCTGCCATGACGTAAGGGAAAATTGCAAATTGATCTGAATCTGATGTATCAGCACTTTTGTTGACGCCCAGAAAAAAAAAGTAAATTCCAAGTATTTTTTTTCTTGCTAATTTTGTCTCTTTATTAGCGATACTTGTCTTTTTATTGCTTTATGAGACAAACTAATATTTACAAATATTTTTACCTTTTCTTGGCATAATATTTTATCCACTACCAAAAAAGCATTAACAGACTGATTAATTTTTAGACTATTCAGCAAGATTTTGCTAATAATATAGTTTGTGTACTCAATTTAGGAATGCATTCCTATACTAAAATCATTTCCAATGCATTCCTATAGTAGAAATAATTTCTAATGCATTTCTATAATAAAGTTATTTTCAATGCATTTTTATAGTAAAATATAGGTGGAAGTGCGTAGTGTAATCGAAATGGATTCGTCGACTCGAGTTGAAATCCTGGACGAGGCTGTTTGCATTTCACATAGCGCTAATACCTTTGCGTAAGTTTATCAATGAGTATTCAATTTGCCATAATCATTAATACATAGAATGAATCTTATTTATTAACGATGCCTCTACGAAAATATGATTTAGATTTGCCTCAAAACTGCCCATGTTATTAGTACATTTAAAATCCTGCAATGTGTCTTATATATCACTTAGAAATGCTTTCATAATATATGATGTGATTAATTTGTATGGTGGCTTTAACAAAACCGGGTTTAATAAATAATTACTTGGTGTTATTGGTCTCTAATATTGTTTTATTCTCCTATGAATGATTTTTTATATATAAACCAATTAGAATATTATTAAAATGAGTATAATATTTTTATATGCGTTCTTATTAATTTCGCTAGTCTTTCTAATTTAATATATTTCCCTACATTAAAACTGCACCTCTACAGTGGGGTAAGACTCCCCCAATCGGGTCACCTGTTGGTCGTGGGTGGCGACCAGTGATGTTTAAGGAAGGAACCCTGGTAGCTGAGCAGTCTATGACATGCAACACTCCACTTTGGTCCTTACTTAGGCTAGACGGTCGGTCGAAGAGACCCCCTCCGATCAATCGCCTGGTCACGTCAAACCCTAGCACCTATATGTTTGTCCCAACCCTATTGCCCGTATGGCAAGCCTTTTTATCACATGGGTGCTAGAAGGCAGTGGCTGCAGGTCTTCAAGTCCTGGGAATGATGTTAAATCTATCTGATGGTGAAGTTCCAGTTCTGGAAGTCTGGAGAATGTGGATCACCCATTCATGACCATCGCTCCCTGGTCCACTCTGACTCGAGTGGTAGTACCTGATAAGGTCCCATCTATGGGTTAAATAGAAAAAACGTGTTTATAAAAAAAATTTGAGTATCCATTAAAAATGAATTTATTTCAAAACTTTGTCGGCATTAAATGACCCACCGAGGGTGAAATGCCGTAAGACAAAACAAACCAAACCAAACCAAACCAAACCCAGAGAGTGCATATTCTTGCTATTAGATCTAATTAAGACAAAGAATTATTCAATTGTTTATTTATTCTTTTCTATCATATATAATTAGAAACCATAACTGTTAAACAGAATTTGGTACAAAGTAACCCAACAAGAACTGATATGTTGTAAAATCAACTAACAAACAAATAAACAATTATGTTCGTATTCAAAACGAATGTGGAAAAAACAGTAATGTGACTGACTTCTAATGGGCAATAATTTATGATAAAACTTGTGTCAATTTTGTTGCTAGGCATCGCGGATATACAGGATATATAAGTGTAATTTTTCATATGCGTTCTTATTTAATTTCGTTAGTCTTTCTGATTTAATATATTTCATTACATTAAAACTGAAATACCTACGTACAGAGGTCGCATATTCTTGCTAGTTTCTTTAAAAAAAACTTCCTTTATTTAATTTCATGTTTACATGAAGCCATGAGTTAGCTTATTAACAATTAAAATCGAAAACAAGAAGTACAGCACTTACACTTTAAAAGAATAAACTACTGATATGTAACGTCGGCCCCCCCCCCCCCACCTCCTAGCGGAAGTATTGAGGCATTTTTATAGACAGATGAGTGGCCAAAGTTCATCTCAATTGAAACAGGCCTGAGAAAGTTCGTGTTCTAGTGTTGGGCAGTCTTAGTTCAGGCGAACTACAAAGCAGACCAGTTTTTTTTTTCTTTCTTAGAAGCTCCCCTAAGATTCAAAGACTTTCCTCCTTTTTTATGAAGTGGGTGAGGGGGGCAGACTCTTGGTGTAATGGCTAACGTGCTGGACGGCGAGATCGTAGTAAGCGAGTTCAAACTCCAGTCGTGCGGTCATGTTCACTTTCGGATTAATACCCTTGGCAAAGGATTGAACTCTCTCATCCTCCCAACTATGAGTTAAATAGTACCACTACTATTCTTCTACGAGGATAACTTTGGTAAAAATAACCAATTATATATATACCAACCCTTCCGCACGAGCAGGATGCGAGACAAGGTCAATTTCTTAAGCGGCATTTAACAGGTTAGAATTCAGAGTTTCCGTCTCATAGACTGAATGCCTAACCAAGCTAAAAGAGCCCAGTCTGCGCTACTATTTACCCATAGTTGGAGGGTGAATATTTGAATTCATATCTTTCCCAAGGTATTAGCGCTATGTAAAAAGCAAAATACCTCGTCCAGGACTTGAACTCGTCTCGCCGTGTCCATTTCCTACGACCATTACACCCCGCGCCTCCGGTCATGTGATATAAAAAAATAAGATCGTCGGGGTGGCCTAAAGTCGGTATCAGCCAGACAGTGTGGGAGTCTATCCCTTTTTCACTAGCACTAGACCAAGGAGATTGTTTTTGGCGTCTGAAGTGGAGCGCCACACGTACCATCAGCTCCTCAATTTACCGCACAGATCCCCGTGCTACTCATACGCTGAGTTGGCGAGGGCCGGCATCGAACTAGAAACCTTGTGGTTCCTAGTCCGATGCTCTACCGACTGAGTTAAACTATCATGTGATATACGCGTCGTAAACTAGCACGTAGCAAATTATTGCAAAATTTTCGACTCGCCCTAGTATTTTGGAGGACTAGACGGGTGGTCGGAGAGGCCCCCTCTGATCAATCGGCTGGTCACGTCAAGCCCTAGTACGTATATGATTGTCCCAACCCTATTGCTCTTATGGCAAGCCCCAACCCTTTTTATCATATGGGTGTTAGAAGGCGGTTGCTGAGGGTCTATATGTCCTGGAAATAACGTTAAACTCTATCTGATGACGAGGTTCTAGTTCTGGAGGTCTGGGGAATTTGGAGCACCCCTTCATCATCATTGCTCCCTTGTTCACTCTGACCCGGAGTGGTAGTACCTGTTAGGGTACCATCTATGGGTTAAATAGAAAAATGTATTTATAAAAAAAATTGAGTATCCATTAAGAATGAAATGACCCACTGAGGTTGATATGCCGTAAACCAAACCAAACCAAACTAAACTGCCACTACACTTCAAAAAAATAAATTCTCTCTCTCTCTCTCTCTCTCTCTCTCTCTCTCTCTCTCTCTCTCTCAAAGCTTTACTAGAATCGTATTGCAAAATTTTCGACTCACCCTAGTATTTCGGTTTTAGAAAATAAAGGAACTGCAATTTGCTTGAATTCTTTTAAACTCCCGTTTTGAGGTGAGGCGGAAACATTTTGCATCGATTCTTCGATTGATTTATTCCTTTCCCTACAGCTGGCATTCCTCTAGTCTCTTCTCTTATTTAGAGCAAAGGTAAAGGTATTCACTACTTTTGGCAATAACCCACATGAGTGTCCCTTTGTAAATATTGACAAACCACTGTGTTAAAGAATCATTGGCTTTTACGCAGGATAGCGCAGGAATTTCGTGAATGTATTTTAAGTACT
This sequence comes from Doryteuthis pealeii, assembly GCA_023376005.1. Lineage (NCBI taxonomy): Eukaryota > Metazoa > Mollusca > Cephalopoda > Myopsida > Loliginidae > Doryteuthis > Doryteuthis pealeii. The sequence continues at coordinate 50,441,961 of CM042150.1, forward strand.
TTCGGGATGTTTCAAAGAGTTAGCTCAAGTGTGTTTAAGCTCAGAAAGTAAAATCTTTGTAATTATTTGCTACGAATTCTCTGGCCTGTGTTTGTAAGGAATCTATATATTGATCCCATTGTAACTACCTACTTACCTTCATCTTTGGGATTTGGCATGCTTTATGTTTAAGTAGTGGTAGGAGGAAAAGGGATTGACAGACTAAACGAAGGGAAACTTGCCCCCCCCCCATAGACACACCTATTCACGTGTACGTTTTACTACACAAGTCAGCAGGCGAATCAGATTACAAAGTTAATTTTTAGATCACTTGCTTTCCATGAAACAACACCTGTCCCAACCCCCCTCTCTCTCTCCACCATATTCTCTAGATACTACGAAATTATTAGTGTGGTAGTGTCGATCCACGACCAGTTCAGTTTAACCGGCTAACCGATGTCTCTCCCCGCGTTGTGATAATTTTTTTGAAATAATTAGACATCCGCAGGTTTTGGTCGAAACTATAAAAGCCACGAGAGAGAGAGAGAGAGAGAGAGAGAGAGAGAGAGAGAGAGAGAGAGAGAGAGAGAGAGAGAGTTATAATCATATTGTCGTCTTTATTTACTCTTTGAGCAATCTTGGTGGTTGGGCAGGGAAGCGCGTGTGACTCTTCGCATTTCAACCTACCTAAATAGAATCTAACTATCGCGATATGGACGGTGGACAAAGATTTGGACACTGGTCAATTTTCTACCCCATTCTGTCTAACGGCTCACTACTACTATCTCGAATTGTCACTGCTTATTACCCCAACAGAGCGTCACATTATGGTGATAGCGAGTTCGATCTTCGCTGGATGTCCCATACTTGTGACCTTGTGTCACATCTTACCCGTAGTGAACAGTTGAGTAAATACCTACCTGGAAATGTTCCTTGAACTGCTACTGGACTTGAACTCTTCTTGCGACTAATAATAAGGATAGTAGGCGGATGAAGGGCTCCAGCTGGGCGTAGCAGCCCAGTCCTACGGTCAACTCCTAACTATCCTCTCTCTAATATATGGGGTTCTGACTCATTTATTAACATTTATATTAAAGATATAAATATATTTAAAAGTTCATTAACTTTCATTGACTGATTTTTCTCTACCATACATCTTTGAGGAAAAAAAAGAGAAAAATAGTTGAAATTAATTTCAAATTTTAAATATTTTTAAACAACCAATCAAATTAAACAACTAATCAAATGAAATACTGGTCAGAAAATTTCCGATTTTCCAACTCACATCGATAATCCGCAAATATTTCGCCAGTCTATCAATGTTGAAATTTAAACAATCTTAAAATAAACATAATGTGGTGAAGGCCGTAGGCTAAAATCAATTGAAATTAACAAATTTGTATAATTTATTTATCAATGTGTGTCTCTAATTTTTTTATTTACTTGCACTATATATAAACTAATTATATGATGGTACTTTGACTTACGAGTTTAATTCCTTTCTCTCGTAACTCAATTTACTCGTATATCAAGTCAATTTTCCCCATTAAAATAAATTGAACTGCAATTAATCCGTTCCACCCATTTCTAAAACACCCTTTAGTTCGTTTTCTTTAATAAGAAAAAGAGCAATGTATTGTATAAAAACAATAAAATAGAAAGTAATTAATTACGTGCTATAAAGTAAATTCATTTGAGTGGCTTATTGTCGGTATATATATATATATATATATATATATATATATATATATATATATATATATTAACCTCCTTCACACGAGCAGAATGTGACACAAGGTCAGTTTCTTAAGCGGAGTTCAACAGGTTTGAATTCAGAATGTTCGTTCTCCTAGACTTGTTACCAAGCCAAGGTTAAAGAGCCAAGTCTGCCCTACTATTTACACATAGCTGGAGGAAGTAATTGGAGACATGTAAAATAATCCAATTGACTGGTAAGTAAGGGATGATTCTATTTAGGATCATCAAAATCTCAATTTGCATCCACAATGTATAGTCATGTAGGTGCAAACATAGATTTATGCAAGGATTTTTTATTATAAATTCTTAAGAGAGCTCAAGGTATAATTACAAATGAATTAATTATACACAGGGCTATATTTAACTTTCAAAGAAAGAAAAACTTAACAAACCGTCATTTGGTTATAATAAATTTATTTCGATCAGAGACGATATATATATATATATATATATATATATATATATATATATATACACTAATCTTATTAGTAAACCCTTTCGGTAAGAAAAAAAAGGCAAATAATTTGTTAGTAAAAATATACTACGAAACTTCACCGGGGAAAAGGAAAAGACCAAGCGGGTCGCACCAACCGAAAATAATCGATTAACACTATAACACTTAGCCAAAAGAATATATATATATATATATATATATATATATATATATATATATATATAACCGCTAGGTTTGTCTAAAGCTAAAATGTAAAAAGCGCTCGATACCGAAGTAGAGCAAATAATAAAGTTAATCCTAATGAGTCAGATATACATACTAATAGTTTCGCTTAGTAGCTCACCAGGACGAGAATATATATATGTACAAATTTTGTGTGTATATATATATATATATATATATATATATATATATATATAAAAGTTTCGAAAAAGCTTCATTCAATGAGGCGAAATATCAACTGAATTCAATTGTCTGTGTTGTTATTATATCCACAATTTCCTCTATTCTCAACCACATTTATTCAATCCTTCACTCCTCATATATATATATATATATATATATTATATATATATATATGCTTTTAAAACCAAAATAACAAGAAGAGGCTCTAAAGGATCAGTTTTTGTTCATGTAAATAACTTGATATTTTGCTATGCGCAACCTGGTATATCAGGTACATAAGTAATTAATGTTGTTCATTTGGTTTTGATATCGCCCTTACTCACTTGATCCTAACAAGGTTAAGTTACTCTAGCATCTTTGCGAAGGATGTCACTATTTTTAATGATGGCAACAAATAATTAGCTCAAGTTTTAATAGGCAAGTCGTTTCCTTCAACCGGACCCTAAAGGTATTTATAAAAATCAAAGCAGTGTAGATGTGTATTGTTTACACTTGATATATGTGTAATCATTTGATACACAAGGTCAAAGTGCACAGTTGCCCCGTCGAACTCTTTGGCTTGTATTTCTTGAGTGTGGGATGATAAGCTCTTTTGTATCGCCTTTCTTTTTTTTTATACGAAAACAATAGTAAAACATTTCAGAATTCCATTGCTATCAGCTAATGAAATATATCAAACATATCAACAGAATGCTCTTTTCCTCGCTATTTCTGTTCAGTAAATTATTGAGACTTCGAAAGTTAATGTTTGTTCAAAAAAGATGTAAGAAATCTGGCACAGGGACATCGTAAGACGAGTAAACAGGTTCGATAGGTTTTTGCGATTAAGTCATTGGGTTTCATTAAGGATGCCAATTTTTGCTTCATTTAGTTCATGCACAAATAATGCTTGAACACGTACTTGAAGATGATTTGAAATTATGAGTTTTTTTGGGGGAAAAGGAATGAGAAAGAAAAAATAATTTTATTTTTTTAATAATTTAATGATATGAGGATAAGGACAATAAAGAGACCCCCTCTCTCTCTCTCTCTCTCTCTCTATATATATATATATATATATATATATATATATATATATGTGTGTGTGTGTGTGTGTGTATGTGTATGTGTGTGTATGTATGTGTGTATGTGTATGTGTGTGTATATATATATATGTGTGTGTGTGTGTATATATATATATGTGTGTGTGTATATATATGTGTGTATGTATATTGTATGTATGTGAATATGTGTATATATAGATATGTGTGTGAATATGAGAATATATTTGTGTGTGTGTGTGTATACAATGGAATCTTGTTTAATTTGTCAGTATGAATATATCTTATTACAACAATTGATGGTTGTGTGTTACCCAGCCAAACTCTCTTATAACGAAAAAAAAAAGTTTGTTGTAGAGTAGTTTTTTATTTGTTATTTTCTCTAATAAATTCTAAGAACGGAAATAATAAAAGTGATATACTCAAAGTTAATTTATTTTTTATCTCTCTCTCTCTCTCTCTCTCTCTCTCTCTCTCTCTCTCGTATGTATTTACTACGTTTAGCTTTGGTATGTAACACAAGATTACAAATGTGGTGTACCCAGTGAGGATGAATTCACTACGCACAAAGTATAGCTTACAAGACTAGCTTGTTACTCTCTTTCTCTCTCTATTCACACATTAATCACAACTGACAGTTTCACATTTACACGATCATCAGGTCTTGAACGATTTGAGATTTAAAAAAAAAAAGAAGCTTTCATTATGATAATAAAAACGTAAAACTGACTTATATGTTTTGAATTTTAAAATTTAACATACAAATAGTTCTATCTTGAATATTGAGGTGTGTCATAAAAATACTGCCAGATAACCATAAGTTGTCCTTTAAAAAAGTATCGAGATTGAAGCTGTATTTACCAAGATAGGAATGAACAATGAATGTAACGTTAATTTTTTTCAGAATACAAGGCGTGTCAAAAAATACAAACTTTAAAGCTATATTTACTAAGATAGAAATGAACAATGAATGGAACGTTAATTTTTCAGAATACAAGGTGTGTCAAAAAGTACCGAAAATCTCAATACTCTTTTGACACACCTTGTATATAGCATGTATGTATAATTATATTTAAGCTTGGGTAACGTTTGACTATCGCATAGGCGAGAAACCGTCAGTCACCAAGCGCCCTTGATTTCATGTCTTCGCTACCCTAACTTATATATAGAATCATCATATCATGCCAATGATAAGACCCTTTGTCAGATACCCGATAATGCGACAGAGCACAGGGTGACTTTTAGTGATAAATAAACAGAAAATGTTTTAGTCAGGATGAGAATTCCTTTCCTTGTGGATAACCATTTAGCTACTCCATGTCTTTCTTTTATCAATGGGAGGGAAGCTCCAAAAGTAAGGACTCCTGTTTATTTCCCCCTATTTTTTTTTAGCTTGTTCGCGTGAATTGAACCAATGAAACAATAGACTATCAAGACAAGATTTTCCTGGCATGATGATTTCATTACTGTTGCGAAAAAGTGGATTGCTTCTACTGGTGGAGATTTTGGCTAGTGTCGTATTCAGGTTCTTGTTAAAAATGCATAAACCAATGGTGTTAATTATGTGTAAAATATTGTTTTGTAACCGAGACCTTGTAACGATGTTGTCTTTTTGTAGTTTATTTCTGGAAATAAACACCCTGTTAGCAAGGCAAATGCATCCCCTGCTTAGAGATAATATCACTACCCTCATAAAAAGGACATTAGAAGAAATAAAGCTTCCTCCAGTGGGGAGTCTACAGTTCTAGAGCTGTGAGGAGATTGACTTGTAACCGGAGTAGTAGTGCCTGTTAGAACCTCATCAAAAACATTTGTTTGAGAATGTTTAAAATGATTTATCTATCTATACCCTTTAGCTATGGATAAATAGTAGGATAGATTGGGCTCTTTAGCTTTCGTTATGGCAACCAGTCTAGGAGAAGGACAATTCTGAATTCAAACCAGTTGTATTCCGCTTAAAAATTGACCTTGTGTCGCATTCTGTCCGTGGTGGAAAGTTTGGGTAGATACATATTTGTTTAAAATGATTGTGAAGATAATTTTTTATCGTCTATAATTTAGAGGGTTATTTCCTAGTTGAGTAACATGATATTACAGGGTGACCCAGAAAAAACAGAACCCAAATTATTTATTTTCCCATTAAACTAACCATAAACCCAACCCCAAACCTAAACCCTAACCCTACCCCCTAGTTGAGTAACATAATATTACAGGGTGACCCAAAAAAACCGAACCCACAAATTTCGTAATAAAACTGTTGATTTTAATTTTAATTTTAATTTTTTTTAAAGTTTAAGTCCAACAAGGGTTAGGGTTTAGGGTTAGTTTAATGGGAAAATAAATAAATACTTTGGGTTCTGTTTTTTCTGGGTCGCTCTGTAATATCATGTTACTCAACTAGGAAATAACCATTTAGAGACCATAATTTACAAACTGGCTTCAGTGTGAAATAAACCAACAATGATGGCTATACCATAAAACCAACCAACTGGAAATAAATAGCTGGTATTACCTTCGGAGTGCACATATATGTATATATCATCATCATCATCATCATCATCACGCTGTGCATGACTCTCTCTTGCGTCGCTCGTCCCTATCGGTCATCGCTCCTGGCAAGTCCTCGGCACGGCATCCAGTGCCCATACAGAGCTGTTGTAAGTGTTTGCTAGTCAGCCAACACAAGTGTGATCATGTGTAGGTGTCCACAGGAGAACATCACTTATGAATTCGTAATTATTTCTCTAGCAGGGTCCATCATGTCTTTTACTTGGATGGTTTGTGTGATCAGAGGTAAGTGGCCTTACAGCTGCTTCTTTGTCTGGTGCGCTTCCAGGATTTATTAAAGACACCACGTAGAATATATATATATATATATATATATATATATATATGTGTGTGTGTGTGTGTGTGTGTGTGTGTATATTTCATTTTTATTTGCTGAACTAAGCCTAATGCAGCACATAACAAAATAAGGATATATAAATTTTGAAAGATTGTGTAACTTTGAATAGAAGCTGCTTGCCTTGAAAATTAGCATTAAAAAGGCGTTTTACCTAGGCTTGAACACTAACCTCTTGTATCAGTGGGAAATGTGTAACCATTAAGCCTCTTGTGTTGGTCACACAAAAGAAGATACCTGAGTCAACATATCACAGGTGCCAAAAAGGCAGTTAAGTGATAGGTCACCAATGTTTAATTGACTTGACAGTATTTTATCAATGTATCCCTTGAAAGGTGATATCGATTACTTGCAACTAAAGAAGGACATGTATTCTTTATATTGTCAAATTGTCTGATGAGCAAGGTATTTTGACAGTGTTCTAAATTCCATCAGGTAGATTCCCTTAACTGACTCTAAACATTTACATTACCTTCTCTTTCCTCGGAGTAGGCGTGTTCTGGGTTGTATCTGGCTAGTAGCCCCTTCTGTGTAATTACATACAATATCCTATCTATACATCTATTTTCTTAGGTATTTATATCCAATCCCCCCTTATTATTGTATATTAAACTGACAATCTAATGTCCACAGATTCACCCAAGCTGAAAATAGTGTCAAATGGTATGGAATAAACTGGGGATCTTCTTTTCATGGACAAAATCTGATCCACGGGTTTAATCTCTGCTAAGTAACAAGGCGTAGATAAATACGGGGGTGGGGTTGGGAGTAATGCTTTATAGCTGATTGTGAGAGTATCTTTATCATAGCGCGGGAGTCCTCGTGGCGCAGTGACTAACGTACTGGACTACAACATCTTAGTAAGCTAGATCGAACTCTAAGTAAGTAAAGTCGTCGGGGTGGCCTAAAGTCGGTATCAGCCGATCGGCAAGGGAGTCTATCCCCTTTTCACTAGCGCTAGACCAAGGAGATTGTTTTCGTGTCTGAGGTTGAGTGCCACACCTACCATCAGCTCCTTACTTTACCGCACAAATCCCTATGCTACTCATAGGCTGAGTTGGCGAGGTATCGAACTAGGAACCTTGTGGTTTCTAGCCGAACACTCTACCAACTGAGCTGATCCTCCTAGCCATGGGTTAAATAGTACCACTACTGTTCTTTTACAAGGGTGGCTTTAGCATTGATTAACTCACGAAGCCTGATATGCCATTAAACAAAGAAACCAAACTAAACTTTATTATAACATTATGCAAATTTATTTCAACAGAATATTTTTTATTTCTTTTTGGATAAAGATTTGTCTGTTATTATTAATAATCTTTAACTAGTATTTTTCTTTGTCTTAATTTTGGTTGGTTTATTAACTTTCCCCCTATCACTGTTCCTTATATGGAACACTATTCCAGCTATGGGTAAATAGCAGGGCAGACTGGGCTCATTAACCATGGCTAGGTAATCAGTCTAGGAGAAGGAAAACTCTGAATTCAAACCTGGTAAACTCCTGGTAAATTGACCTTGTGTCGCATCCTGCTCGTATGGAGGAATTGGTAAATATATATATATATATATATATATATATATATATATATATATATATATATAGAACACTATTTTCTAAAGCTATAAACTTTTTAATTCATTGCTTTATCTCAAATTATATTAAATATTTATTCAAAGTTTTATCCATTTCCAGAATAAAATCTAATTTCTGTTAATATTGAGGATTTAAAACTTGAAGTTTAAATTGGGAAAAATTAGAAAAAAAAAAGCTTTGGCGTAGAAATTTTAGGAGTAAAAAAAATTAATTACAGCAGTTTCAGAATCTCCGTTTCTGAATATTCCCAATTAAAAATATAGATATGTGAATATTTAAAATAAATTGCTTTGAATTTTGAAGCAAAATGATTCAATTATTATTATTGCTTAGAAAAATGAACCCAAATTAATAACAATTGATAATTAAATTACTTAATCTCAAAGTTTGAAACAAATTAAAACTAAGGAATAAACAAACAATATACCGTAAAGAATAAAGACAAACGAAGTGGTAATATGACAAAAGAACTGAGCGTTGTCTAACTATGTTTCATGAGCATAATACATTAAATTTTTTCTTTACCCTGTTTCTTATATGGACCACGATTTTCTGAAGCTACTTTTTCATTCATAGTTTTATCTCTAATTATATTAAGTATTTACTAATTAAAGTTTTATTCTTTTCCAAAACAAAACCTAATATTTTTTAATATTGAGAATTTAAAACTTGAAGAGGGGAAATTTGGCGTATAAATAATTACAGAATGGCAGAATCTTCGTTTCTGAGGATTTAATAATCAAGTTGAAAAAGGGAGGATAGAATTCAGAAAATTATCCCTGAGTAAATTTTTCTCAGCTCTAATAACACCTCCTACGCAGAGATGCTGATTGGTACGTGTCCTGCGTCCCTGACACACAAAAATCTAAAAGGACGCAGTAAAATCGTATCCATGCGTCCCAGTGTCTTTCTTTTTTCTTCCCTCACCATTTCAAGCTAACTGTAAATACATTTCAATAGTTTCTTAGAAACGAATTACACAGGATAAGTTACAAGCTAGGAGTTTGACAGCTTTAGTTGTTTCCCCAGATCATAAATAAAAACCTTACAATCTATTAAGAAACTTTAGTTAGGACCCATAAATCTTCCCGGGGACTCATTCAAAGCAAATATGTGCGTCCCAAGATGCACTAAATAAAAAAGCTGTCAACATCACTGCCTATGCTAGAAATAATAATGGCTTTACTGTTTTGCTTGTTTGGCAAGATAAAGTTTAATCGCAAGTCACTCGATTAAAAAAAAGATATAAAGGAACTAAAATTAAGATGAAAAAAAATACTAGTTTAAAATTGATAAATATTCAAACGACTCTGTTATTTCGACTGTCTATTAAAATGAACCACTAAACTTGACCAAAAGTCATAATTTTTTGTAAAAGGTTTTACATCTCAGAATAGGACTAATTTAATTACTTAGGACTTGGATATACAGGGTGTTTAAAAAAATGATATCATTTGACATGTACGGTGTAATTCAGAAAAATTGATATCATTTCGTAATCCAATAACTTGATCAATTCACGTTTAAAACATCTTAATTTGTAAAAGAAACAACTCAAAATTTATATTTAATCGACTTTTCCAGTGAATGGTATTTTTATATCTAAAAAGAAAAACACTTCAAATATTAAACTTAGAATTTTGTGTTGTTTCTACACCTGTCGTTAAAATTTGAGATCATTTGAACGAGAATTGGTCAAGTCATTAGATTATGAAATTATATCAATTTTTCCCAAACATCCTATATATACAAGGTGTGTCATAAAAGTATCGAGATTGAAGCTGTGTTTACCAAGATAGAAATGAACAATGAATGTAACGTTAATTTTTTCAGAATACAAGGTGTCAAAAAGTACAAAAAATCTCGATACTTTTTTTACCACAACTTATATATATATATATATATATATATATATATATATATATATATATAAAAATAAATAAAAATAAATTTTAAAAAATTTTAAAATAAAATATATATATATATATGTGTGTGTGTGTGTGTGTGTAAACAACAAGGAAATAAGATCTCAACTTCTTACTTTTGTCTCATTACTAATAGTTTGATATATTTATCCACATATATAAAGGGCATTTGGTGTGTATGTATGTCCGGAGGAAACTATGAAAATAAAACAATTAACAACAAAGTAAATATATATAGATATTCACTATCACCAGATCTTGCTTTCTGAGTAAAAATAATGAAGGTTTGATTTATATTAGTGAAGATAATAAAAAATTTTAAATGATAACAGCATAGAATTATTTTGCATTTTATATTTTAAATTTTTTCTTTTCCGTGTGGTGGCTGGATCAATGCAAGTTTTTTTTTTTTTTTTTTTTTTTTTTACATAGGGATTTTAATGGAGCATACTATGAGGATCCAACTCGTGATTCAATAATAATGGATCTGTGAGACTAATTTTTTTTACCTCCAACACTATACCGGGTAGCAGCTTCTAGTCGTCTATAAAATAAAAATAATAAAACAACAAAAAGAAACAAAAACAACAATCGTCAACTAAAATATCTTTTGAAAGAAATGGATCACAGAATGTATACGTACATATTTAAGAATTACTGCCCGGTCCTGTTCATTTGTCCATTCGAAAGAAGAAACATTAAATAAACTCCTGATGATTAAAAAAAAAAATCAGCTTATGGAAATAATGAAAATTATAAACGAAAAACAATGTTTACATTTTTGCACCGTTAAATCAATAGAAATTTAACGTAGCCAAAAACAAGATGCTTTTTAAAAAATTCTATGAAAAATCAATTAATAGTCTGATTTTCACGAAAATTTCCATAATTACTTACCTTTTGATGAAAATATGTCTGAATTTTTTTTTTTTAATAAAACGTATTAGGGGAAATATTTTTTTACAAGGTCTACCCCCCTATATTTTTTAATGAAATATGAAAAAATGAATCGACAAAAAATGATTTTTACTTTTTTTCTATAAAGATAAGAGTATGAATAATTATATAAGAAGATTTTTATAAGTTTCAATGCGAGAGCTTTTTAGTAAAATAACCATGCATACAGAATTCTGCTAAAAAATATCAATAAAGAAACTGACCGTGTTGTAAATAAACGGACTGTTTTACTTATTTTTCAAGATAACGATGAGTTATTTTTCCCCAATCGGATAATTTGATCTTTGAATTAACAGATTTTCTTTGTTACAATTCTTTATGTTCGTTATTTCTTTTTTGCGAATTTTTTTTTTAAAGTTCAAAAATATTTACGTTTCTTCCTTCAATATGACCTAAACTGATCACGTGACCTATTTTGGTGGTACCTAACAATTAACAACAAAGTAAGTATATAAACACATTAAATATCACCAGTTCTTGCTTTTTATGCAAAATTTTTATAGATTTTATTTTAATTCAAAGTTATTTAAAAATCAAAATTTACATAGAAATAGCATTGAACTTCTACTTTAAAATGTCCAACATTTGTAAATCTCAAAAGTAAACAAATCAATGCATCAGGAATTTTTTCCCCTCCTCTACCCAGTTGATGCTGGGTAGCCACTTCTAGTATATAGTATATGTGTGTCACAAACTATATATAAAGCTTGTAGTTTAAATACCATTGCCTACAACAATAACCGTTACACAACGACGCCTTGTTTTAACTTTTAACCCAAAGTAATTTATGAATATCTATGACCACGCGAATCCTGTATGTAATACTGATAAGTCCTGCTAGTATCATTAATTTCGTCAGAAATATATTGCCGCCATTTTTAAATGCCAGGATGTTGTTTACGGAAGGTCCTGTCTAAATCACATTTACTGGTTCTAGGCGTAGATATTGCCACCTTGAGAAAATATGGAGAACCAGAGTTTATTGCCAAGGCGAAGAAAATTAAATTTCGATATTTTCAATACAGCAGGGCCTGTCAACAATGTGTGAATGGCAATATATCTTGTTAGCCACACTAGAACAAAGACATTTCTGTATTTGTCCAAAATATTCTGCTGAGGAAATGTATATGGTTATATATATATATATATATATATATATATACACACACACACTCACTGTCCACATAAGAGTAAGTTTCAGTCATTATTTAATTTTTTACTCAATATTTACATGTAAACTTACTAAAATGCACCCACTCATATATATATATATATATATATATATATATATATATATATATATATATATATATATATTCAGTTTTCTCCGCTTCCAACTACTAAAAATATGGTGACTTACGGTTGATTTCTGGTATATCATTTTTGGGATTAAATATAACTGTTCAGTAAGACAAAGGAAATGACTGAACCTTAATCTGATCTGGATAAGGAATATTAGCATTACATATATATATATATATATATATATATATAATATATATATATATATATATATATATATAGGCAATTCCATGTCAAATCACCCAGAAAAAAGTGAAATTGCCACCACCCCCTTCAATTTTTCTGAAATTTTGCACAGGTGTGGACTGTGTTAAAGTTAGATATTCCCTAAAATGAGCTTCCAATTCCAAAATTTGGCGGAGTTATGTTGATTTTTAGCTCTCCAAATTTGAGGGGTGGTGGTGGCAAAAATGGTGACTTTTTTAATCTATTTTTGTCTGTAAAATGAGTTCTAAAGCTTCCCTACTCCTAAAAATTGGTCTAAGCATTTTTACCCAAGAAATCCAAAAATGCTATCGAAAAAGTCTGAAAGTTAACCAATTTTAAATTATTGATGATTTTTGAATTTTTCATAGCAAGATCAATATCCAGATGTGGTATTGAATCTAAGATATTTTTTTTCTATTAATATTTCACATATATTGAACATTATTTGTACTAAAAAAGATAGTTTGGTGTTTGCCCAAATTGTATAGAATTGTAAGAATTCTGGTCAGTTGAGAAAGTCATGGTCGCGATTCTTGTTTAACAGAAACATCACAGATGGCTGATTCTCTGACCGCTGATTGACGTAGTTGAAGAATCAGCAAGTGGGAAAAGAAGGCTATGATTATGAACACCATAGCATTAGGGTTAAACTGAGGCCACCGGTGGCCTCGGTTAAACTCTATCTGATGGTGAGGTTCCAGTTCTGGAGGTCTGGGGAATGTGGAGCACCCCTTCATCACCATTGCTCCCAGGTCCACTCTGACTCTATCGGTTAAATAGAAAAATGTGTTTATAAAAAATTGAGTATCCTTTAAGAATGAATTTATTTCAAAACTTTATCGGCATTAAATGACCCACTGAGATTGATATGCCATAAAACAAAACAAACCAAACATAATTTGTACGTTCAGTTTTAAAAATCAAATTGTGTCAAATGATTGTTTTGCTGTTCTTTATTCAATTCGATATTTTGTGAGAGTGTTTTGTGGTGAAATGATCAGAAGTTGAAATTTTGTTACTACTTTATTGTTTTAATTTACAATTACGTAAAAGCTTCCATCTATAAAAAGTTCTATCCATGTTCTTTTTTATACTAACATAGTTTGTTTAAATAATTTAAGAGATGTTTTAAAAAATCATCAGGTTTCTTTCTAGTTGCTAGCTATAAACCGCTATTATTATGATTATTATTATTATTATTATTATTATTATTTATTATTATTATTATTATACTATGTAATCTGAAAAAGAAAACGTTAAAAACTAAAGACAAACTGAAGGTCAATTAAAATTTGCATTTAGATTTTAACAGTTTGAAAATGTAAAAGCAGTGAAAACACTTCCTTTATGGCTATCTCAGTGTTTTTATTTCCTCTCTTTGTTGACCTCTTTAGAAATCTATTCTACTTTCTCTAAACGTTCCACTTCATTTTGTTGTTGTTGTTGCTTATCTCAACCATTAAGGATTATTTTTGATTTTAAAGAGGCAGCTCTTCCATTGGATGATGCACCTTTTTACAAGTCTCATGAATATTCAAATTCATGTTTGTTTATTTATTGTGGGAAACTTAACTGATATTTTAACTTCAGTTCAGCCATTTTGCATTTCAATTTTTTCTGATGTTTTATCAATAAATAAATTTGTAATTCATTGGACTGATGTTCCAAATACAAAAATTCTCGTGTCTTAGTTAATCCAAACAGTCATAATTTTACTAACAATATATATATATATATATATATATATATATATATATATAAACCCTGTCCGCTGCGGAACCACAAGGTTCAATACCAGACCACACCAACTTGGCGCATGTATAGCACAGTTTGTATCTGTATAGTAAAGAGGGAAGCTGGTGGGAGGCATGGTGTTCCACCTTAGACGCCAACACAATCTACTTGGTCTAGCGCCAGTGAAAAGGAGATAGCCTCCTTCCCTGTTCGGCTGATACAATAGATCACTCTGGTAAACTTATTAAACTATATATATAATATATATATATATATATATATATATATATATATGGTCATTTGGGCGTGTTAGACACTTTGTCTAAGCTTCCTGAAATAGGCTATAAGCAAAAAATCTAAGTCTTACTTATAAATTTGCTCTGTGACTCTAACAATAAGAGCACACATTGAGCTCTGCAAACTGCGATACGTTTTAAAAAACTCCTATGTCGTAAGGAAAGTTTCTTCTCCGGATTTTGGATATTATATATATATATATATATATATATATATATATACTATCGACCAAAAGTTTGGGATCACCCTGAAATGTTTCAGTTTATAAAAAAAACATATTTAGATAAATAAATTCACCTATTATGTACATAAAAACCCTTATATAAAAGGTCATACATTATATAAAAGGATGTGACACATGTCCATTTTTTTAAACGGGTTTTAACAGATTTTCCTTCTTTTAAACCGGTTGCCAAACCAAAGCTTAAAGAGTCTTGTCTTCCCTGGTTTCCTAATGAAATAATCCAGTAGCATTTACTCTGAACTTTTATCTGCCCTTCCCAGTTAAAACAGAAGTTTACCGATAATTGGCGATGGAGGAAGGGACGTGGGAGTCCCCGTGGCGTATTGACTAACGTGCTGGACTGCGACATCGTAGTAGTTTACGTTATTATTTGAATGGTTCAGAAAATCTCTTTGATCTGTGCACACCTTTTGTGAGTTAGTCACACTCATTTTTTTTCTTTTCAAAATCAACTTTTAAATGTCATTGTTTATTGTACTAACATTTGTTGAATCCTGTTTTCTTGCAACAGATGTAAATAAATAAATAAGCAAAATAATAAGAGCAAATTAGATGCACTAATAATGACCTATTTACTGGTATTTCTGCTATGGTAAATTAATATTTAGAATTCATTTATAATATGAAACGCCTAATTTTAAGTTTCATAATTCCTATTTTTACATTCTAAAAACAAATATCTATTTAATAACTACTTTAGTTTATTATTGTTATCTAATAATTTTTTTAGAAACATTATATTGAAAATTTAGGACCCCTTCCTTTTAAACAGAACAAATATTGATGTATATTTTTTCTTTTATAAGATAATAGTAGGATGGCCCATAATTCGTCTGCTCGCGACAGATCTTTTGTTTTAAAAACGAATTAAAATTAATTGAATCAATTATTTAAGGTCAAACTTTTGTCTAAAACGATAAGTAGTAACATAATGACCATCATTAAAAAAAGAAAAATATCTTCACATATACAATTAAAAAAAACAAACATTTAAAACGATTTTTCGGTCAATTTCTATCGCTTTCGGTCTGAGACGCCGGTTTAAAATGGCTTAAAATGGCTTTTTTACAAATTTAATATAACATTAGCGATTGCAAAAAAATTACCAAAAATCAGGGAATTATCCAATTTTAATGAAATTTTCAGTATTGATTTATCAATTAATGAATTTTATAACGCATTAGTTATTTTATTTGAAAACTTTAATTTAGTATTTTTGCTATGAATAATTGATATATAAAATTCATTTAAAATATGAAAACCCTGATGTTAAGTTTAAAATGTTATAATTTTAGTTTCTAGAAATAAATATCTATCTAATGCAAACCTTATTTTAGATACAAAACGTAATAAGTTTTGAAGAAAAACTCTATTGAAAATTTAACCCCCTTTTTAAGCAGAAAAAATATCGATGTATAATTTTTTCTTTTATAAGATAATTAAATAATTATCGAAATGTGTAAAAAAGAAATCTCCAAAAAATTAATTATTTATTGTTTTTTTATATTTTATTTTTCGATTTTCGGTACTTATTTTCTCATAGAAAAGCCACCGTAAATTTTTGTTGTTGATTTCTATTCATAACTTTGGTCTTTTATCTCTTTATTTATACTGTAATTAGTACAGAAAATGACCAACTCGCAAAAATGTTACGCCCCCAACATAGGGGGCGTCAAAAAAAAGTGACCTGAAAAAAATGAGAAAGTTTTGAAATAAAATAAATAATGCATTATAAACATCATTCAATGATAAATAAACACTGAAAATTTCATTAAAATCCGATAATTCCCTGATTTTTGGTAAATTATTTTCTGTAGGGGGTGCTAAAGTAATTTTGTCAAAACAGCATTTTAGGCTCATTATGTTTACCTTAAAAAGAGAGATATATATACAGAGAGAGAGAGAGAGAGAGAGAGAGAGAGAGAGAGAGAGAGAGAGAGAGAGAGGGGGTAAAATCAGTCATCAGCCAGTAATTTTTTTCAAGCACAGTAATGTTTTTCTCTCCTCATTCTCTCCTCTATTCTACATGTATTGAGAGAGGGGGAGAGAAATAAACTATACTTATGACAGAGATTGGTCGGTCTTTGACTTAATTGTAAATTACGATAATTAGAAGCAAATGAAGTGGGATTTTTTTCAAACAATGATTAGATTTATGATAAGATAATATTTTGAGGTAGTTTTTATACCATTAGTATACATAGCAAAAAGCCTTTAGCTGGCAAAGTTGGATTTGCTCAGCTTTAGTATAATAATAATAATAATAATAATAATAATAATATATATATATAATATATATATATATATATATATATATAATATATATATATATTATTTTATTTTTTAAGTTGGGCGTTATTACGAAGCATCTAAAAATAAATGAATGAACTCGATGTTATGGAGTATTGGATTCACTTATTTTTTTATTATTTGTCATCATAAATTTTCGGGTTCGTTAGATACCCTTTTTCAAATGAATGTTGCTCGTTCAACGAATCTTTTGTCTTTGTTGTTATTGACAGCGGCAGCGTCTGTAAAATATTTATAATAACGGAGTATTCCGATGTCAGCGTTCAGTCCCCTCACGTGAGTTTGTAATTTTAGAATCCATTTAGTTTCTGCTTGTTTTCGAGATTGCGTTGTTGGAAATGCGTGTTCTATTAGAATGCATTTGATGTGTGTAAGGTTGTGTGGTAGGGTGTTAAAGTGAAGTGCTATTGTACTATACAGGGATTTGAGTTTTATTGTGGATTTTTATGAAATATATATATATATATATAATCAATGGTAATATTATGGATTTACACTCATAACTTGAAGTTTCATGGTAATGCAATCATCAGATGAGTCCAATGCTTGAGATCTTAAAAACCAGTCGTGAAATGGCTGAGATTTTAAAAACCAGTAATTTTTTAGCGTTTATATAAACGAGAAGCGTTTTCACGCGATGGGAAATATAAAGCTAAAAATTGTTTTTTTTAAAAAACTGTGGCTTGTTTAACGTTTATTCCCGATATATATATATATATATATATATATATATATATATATATATATATATATATTGGCAGCAAGTTATTTTGTAGGCAGGTGTTATTAAATGACACGGCACATTTCTTTTTCATGACTGGATTTGTATCTTTTCCAGTCTTCTGGCTATCTTTCTAATGTTAGGATTCAGTTGAAATAGGATTATTTTTTTTTCTAAAAGTAATTTTAAAACAAAATAGATAAAAGAACGAAAAAAAGAACTAACACCGAATCATATACCCTCCACCCCCACCCTGATTACGACTGAAGAAGCAGTCGAAAGCGTCTGGCAGATAGTATGGGAAGAATCCTATTTCAACTGGATCCTAACATTAGAAAGATTGCCAGAAGACTGGAAATGATACAAATCCAGATCATGAAAAAGAAATGTTCCGTGTTTAATAACATCTGCCTACAATATATAATATATGTGTGTGTGTGTGTGTTGTGTGTATGTCTCATTTTCGTTTCATTTCACTTGAAAATAAGTTTTTTTGAAGGAGTTTCATGACATTGCTACTTAATATTACCCTGATGCTGGTGAATATATGGAATTAAACAGGAGCATTACTTTTGGAGCATCCCCATTGTTTATTATTAATCTACATTAACAGTACTAGCAAATATATGCACCCTCCGGGTGCAAGTATTTAAGTTTTAATGTAATGAAATATCGTATTAAATTAGAAACGCTAATGAAACTAAATAAGAATGCAGATAAAAAGATTTGAAACAGAGGAGGGTATAATCGAAAAATAGAACAACTGAAATTTACTCTTCCATCACTCTCGTCTTTCATTGTTATTTTTTCTAATTTAAGTATTTAGTTAAAATACGAAGTAAAGAATAAAATGACACTTATCTTTTCTTGTTAATGGATTTCATTTAAGATTAATTGAAGAGATTTTTGCTTATATTCATTAAAATAAAATCAAACAGTTAGAAACCAATAATACTAAGCATATATTTATTAAAATTACATTTCTAATATCAATATGCAAATTAGCCTTCCCGTTCACACTGTAAACCGCTATTTGTTGTATATATAAATACAATTGCATGCTATTAGTATGTAGATATGGTTAACAGTATAAATAATGTAAAACAATTTTATCAATAATTGAGGTTAAAATAAGGATAAATTCATGGTGAATGTGACGTCAATTACTAAGGGAATTGTGATTTGAGTAGTGATTTAGATTCGGTTACAGACAGAAAAACACACAATCTCCATTATAATAAGATTATAATTTAACCTATTTGACCTGGTGTTATGGTGACCCCTGTATCTGTTATAGTTTTTTTTTAATACACAGAAGTATTACTTTCTGATCATGCCCCCCTCCTTCCCACCCTTATTTTATATTATTAATCCACATTATGGTTCTATCATTTCTTTTATTTGATGGCTGGAAACTGTAATGTCTGCTGACAGTCAGTCAGCCATTATCATGAATTTATCCACCAATGAGATAGCTTAAGCAGATAATTGAATTAATACATTGTTGGGTGTTTTTGTTTCGATTATTGCAGCTTCTTTTGTTGCAAAACAAAACATGGTCCACCTCCTCCACAATGATTGTTATTCATTGCTTCTCATTTATATCTCAACTGGAACTGATAATGTGGTGTTAGCGTAAAAGAGAGCAGCATTTTTCAATCGGCTCATGGTGACAGCACTCTGGTCGGCTTCATGTTAAAGTAATGCAACCAGTAATTTGCACAATTATATCTGTCACCCCTGCTTCCCACTGACTATAATTTAATGTCCGTTACTACTGATTTGTCTATTCGCAATACTTATTGAGGAAATGTTTCAGATGTTTTAAAGACTAAAGACAATCATTTCAAAAACCATTGTTATCAACAGCTGAACTTTTGGAAATTCTAAATTGCAGCTTTGCAGTCTATCGAGTCAACTCCAGAGTAATACATGCAAACCAGTCTTGTAAGGCTAGCAGCATCCCACAAAAGATCTGTATGGCCACTTGCCTCCTATCACCAAAACCATCTGGGTAAGATGAACAAGACATGCTGGACACTGCTGGATAAGAAAGTACATGTTCATAAGTGATGTTCTCTTGTGGGTACCTCAGCATGGACTCACTAGTGTGGGTCGGCCAACAAAAACTTAAGTCGATAAGCCCTGCGCAGACACTGGATGCTTTGCAATGGATGTGTAGGGATGGGTGGTGAGGAAGAGTCATAGAGATCCATGCTGTCGAGTCAACTGTAGTGTGATATCTGTAAACCAGTCTTGTAGGCAAGATTTTAAGTAGCAGTAAACTGTTTTTTTGTTTTTGGGGTTTTTTTTGTGAGGACCTATAGGTTAACATTTATAGACCCTTGCTCCAAGGTGTCATATTTATGAACCTTGACTTAAAATGGGACAAAGTTTGATGTGATTGCTTGATTTTAATGGTGTGCCAACCCATCAAGGGTTATTTTATGCTTAGAGAGTAAGGAGTTGCATTTCTTGTGCAGTTGTTTCTTAAGCTTTTTTTTTTTTTTTTTGCACACGGTTTTATTGGATACAAATAATTTTTAAACATCTATTTGGTCCATAGACGGGATACTAACAAGTACAATCTGGGCCAGAGTGAACCTGGAATTAATGGCAATGAAGGGGTACTCCACACTTCCCAGATTTTCAGAACTGGAGCCTCACCATTAAATGCCGTTTGGTGTCCTAACAGGGACACCTCCTTTTTTTTTGGTTTGGTGAAGAGGGGGTCTAATCCCTCTGCAGGGGATACAGTCAACATATTCTAAGCCCCACTGACAGGGAATAAAATGGCACAAACCTGAATTTTTGTGGTAAACAGTGAGGATTGAACACACCATGGTAGTAACGGTCTACAAGAATAGTTTAATGCTTCATGATGAAGTGTCCATGTTTGCTAAGTTTGGTTTAATCTGATAAAAGACCATTTGTTGCCAAATAGTTATCAGAAGAAGACAGAAGACAATGGTTTATTTTCGCACATTACACCATATAAACAATGTCACACACAACAAAAAAAAAACAAAAAAATGTAATGCTAGTTGTTGTAGTAATGTGTGGAGGATGATCACTAATTAGGACTGAACCTATTCTAGTAGTGACCACTTCAGTTGAATTTTTTTTGTCATAGTTTGAAAGTTGATTATAGTGATATTATGGTCTCATGGTGATCTTTATATCTTATTATAATGGAGATTCTGTGTTTGTCTGTAACCGAAACTAAATCACAACTCCCTAAGTTATTGACGTCACATTCACTATGAATTTATTTTTTATTTAAACCTCAGTTATTGATAAAATTGTTATACCTTATTAATACTGTTGGATTAATCTACATACTAATAACATGCAAGTATATTTATATATTCAACAAAATAGCGGTTTACAGTGTTAACGAAAAGGATAATTTGCATATTGATATTAAGAATTTGATTTTAATAAATATATGCTTAGTATTATTGATTTCTAATTGTTTGGTTTTTTCTTAACGAATCTGAGCAAAAATCTCGGGGATAAATCTTAAAAGAAATCCATAAACAAGACAAAAGAACTGTAATTTTATTAAATACTTAATAATCTAACTAGATAGATGAATTTGGAAAAATGAAAGACGGGGGAGTGACGGAAAATGATGGAAGGGTTAGATTTAAAGCTGTTCCTATTTTTCGATTATACCCCCTCAGTTTATCATTTTCTAAATAGTTTCTAATTTGATACAATATTTTATTACATCAAAACCTAAATACTTGCACCTGAACGATGCATATATTTGCTAGTACTATGAATGTAAGCATGCCACTTTTTTTTCTTTTTTTTTTGCGGAAGGCGCATATTCTTGCTAGTTCAGATTAGTTATGATTATTTCTTTTTGTTTGTCTTTCAAAATAGCAAAACTTGATTGATCAATTGAAAGAATCAAGTTTTTGGTCAAATCTCGTCAGGCAACAACTAATTGACCTTATTCCAAACTTATTTATTTTACCTTTTTGTGTTTGCAACAGAAATATTAGAATTTTATGTTTATTGTTTAATAAAACACTCCTGGTGCACCTGGAACATTGGTTGTGAGAAGTGTGTCACACTGAAATGAAAGAGAATAAATTGGGTAAAAAAATACAAAAAAAACTGTGGCTTTCTTCATGCCCATAATTATTTGAACCTGTGAAAATCAAGAAAAAATCCTCTGTACGATAGTTATTTTTATGTTTCCACAGTCAGATGTGTTTTTTTTTTTTCTTGTTTTTATTTATTTATTTATTTATCTCCAGGAAAGCTTTTAAAAAAAAAATATGGCGTACATCCATAATGAACAGGATATACAATCACATATGCTATTTTAGAAATATTGACAAAAAAGTCGTGAATGTTTATCTTCCCTTTTATAACAAAGTATTTGACAATCTATATCAGGGGTGGCCAAACTTGCTCAATGTATGTATGTATGTATGTATGTACCAACTCTTCCACATGAGCAGGATGTGTGACAAGGTCAATTTTTAAGCAGAGTTTAACAGGTTTAAATTCAGAGTTTTCCTTCTCTTAGACCAATTGTCATACCAAAGTTAAAGAAGGCAGTCTGCCTTACTATTTACCCATAACTAGAGGGAGAATAGTTGGATTTGTACCTTTCCCAAGGTTATACATTCTATATGAAGTATAATAGCATTAAAATGCACAACTTAGAGAATAAAGCAATTTCAATTCCAATTCACAGTTTACTAATAATAGTATTTGGGCTCACCCTAATCATTATGATTAGAAAAGATAACTCTCCTCTTTCCTTGTGTGAAAAAAACTAATAATAGGTACAATTGTATTTATATAGGGCCCTTTTAGCTCAGTCATTAGAGTGTTCAGCTAGGAATCACAAGGTTCTTGGTTTGATACCGGCCCTCACCAACTCAGCATATGAGTAGCACAGGGATCTGTGCAGTAAAGTGAGAAGTTGATAGTAGGTGTGGTGCTCCACCTCCGATGTTAAAATAATCTCCCTGGTCTAGTGCTATTGAAAAGAGGATAGACTCCCTCGCTGATTTGCTGATACTGACATTAGGCCGCCCCAACAACTTTACTTATATACATACATATATATATATTTTATCATCCTCAAATAAGTATGCATGTAACAATTTTTTATAAAAAGTTAATATTCTTCAGAATCCAAGATACCAGGATTTTATAATTTTTAGTGAAACATTATAAAATCAAAACAGATATTATTAGGTATTATTTATTGCCAAACTGTACAGCATTGAAACTGTGACAAAAAATATGAATATTTAGCAGTCCAAACTGTATATATTTAATATTTATCTGTGTTTTAAATTCATTGGATGGGAGAGTACAATGTTCATGGTAGACTAGATCTGAAGAGAGATATTTACATTAGAATTGTTCAACATTTGCTGATTACCTTCATTGAATCACTAGAATCTCCAATTTTAAGATGATATTTTCTTTCTTTCTGGAGATTAGGATTGTTCTAGTAAAATCTCTGATGACTATTAGTAAAAATAATAAGGGTATTTTAATAAGATTCACACACACAGACACATAGCCATTTGTAATTTATTACTGTTATTTGATTAAAATAAATAAAAAGTTATCTTGGTTTTTTTATTATTCTTGTTCCTTTTCTGGGAAAAATCATTCTCTTGGGAAAAAGCTTGAATAAAATGTTTTCTGTTCAAATGATTATCTTGCCTGGATTTGCATGAGAATTTCATCATCTAATTTGAATAATTTATTATTTTCCAACATTTGAACATTATGTGGGTATAATATGGAAATACTTTGAATTTATCTAAAAAAAATGAAAAATAAATAAAATAAAACAACAAAAAATTGTTCAATATTAAAAGTAAGAATTTTGAAGCTAAGTTATAATCTTAATAGATTATTGATGCCACACTTTGTGGCTTCAAACTTGAATCCTTTTGCTTACATAGTCAGAAGTTATAAGGTCTGACTCCAACTCTTAGGATTCCTATAATTTTGACTCTGACTACTGACTCCAACTCCTTAACATAATTAAAATTAAGTTAGGATGTCAACAAACACAAAGTATCTGTGCAGAGCTGATCAATATAGGTTTTTGATGGCCAATCCACACTGGTGTGTCCATTTGGGAATGTCATTTATGAGTTTGTCCCTGCTTCTCCAGCAGTGTGCAGCATGTCTTGCTCCTTTACCTGGATGGTTTGTGGGATAGGAGGCAAGTGACCGTACAGCTGATTTTTTGTGGGGTGCTGCTTACAGGTTTTCGTAAATACACCAATCAGCATCCTTGTGTAATTTTCATCTAGTCAAGTGTCAAGTGGTGCAGCTATACAGTAGCACTGACACAGCTATAGCTTGAAAGAATTCTTGCTTTATTCTTTATTTTTTTAGATATTTTTGAACAAATTCATCACTGAGTTGATTTCAAATGATTTTTCTTGATCCATGATCATCACAACCCTCTACCTGATCCTTCTCTATATTCCATGTAATTATTAAAATGCTAATTTTTTTTTAATGAAAATTTGAACAAGGGGAAAAATGAATGAATAAACACAGGATACAAAATGGCAGAATCAATTTATTATTTGCAATTGAAATGAGATTGGAAACTGCAAAGGAGATTTTTTTTCCATTCTGATTTTATTTCTCTTTGTATCCTATAAATAGATTGATTGGAAATAAATCCCCCTGCATTTTAAGGAGACAAGTGAATGTTTTTTTTCCTTTTTACAATGGTTGACACAACACAGACCATTAACAACTAGAATCAGGAAAATTGCAATCAAATACTAATTTTGTTCTTCTATTGAAATTTTGAAAAAAGTTTAGAATTATAATTAAAGCTCTTCAAAGCAAAAGACCGAATAATTCTTTTTCATTTCATTTTAAACAAAATATATTAACTTATTTTAACATTTTTAAGTCGCTTTAACTTATTCTAACATTTCAATATTTTTTAAGTCACTAAAATTTTTAAGTCACTTTAACTTATTCTAACATTTCAATAATTTTTAAGTCACTAAAATTTTTAAGTCGCTTTAACTTATTCTAACATTTCAATATTTTTAAGTCACTAAAATTGTTAAGTCGCTTTAACTTATTCTAACATTTCAATATTTTTTAAGTCACTAAAATTTTTAAGTCACTTTAACTTATTCTAACATTTCAATATTTTTTAAGTCACTAAAATTTTTAAGTCACTTTAACTTATTCTAACATTTCAATATTTTTTAAGTCACTAAAATTTTTAAGTCACTTTAACTTATTCTAACATTTCAATATTTTTTAAGCCACTAAGTTTTCAGATTGCTATTGTTTATAAGAGGTCTCCATCTAAGTCAGGGGTCCCCAACCTATGACCCATAAGCCACATGCAGCCCTCAAGGACTATCTGGGTAGCCTTACAAACTGTAATGACAAACGATAACTCTGATAGACTTTTGAAAGCTTTATTCTACTTAGAATAATTGGTACACTTATTAAGAGTTTATATAGTCTAGTATTCCCAAAGGGAAGGTAATCATAAAGTAGGTGGAGGTAACTCTCAATTACTTGAAGGTTCCTGAGTACGACAAGAAATACCTGAACAAGTCCAGAGGGCACATTGGCTGAAATGTTGTACAGATAACAATAAAGATGAGGACAATAGTCCGAATAGTAATTTTTGATAATATTTAATGAAGAATTTGAGTAATGATATTTGTCTTTCTCATTTATAATGGTTGGTTGGTTTTGTTTTTCAGCCATTTTTGGGTCATTTAATGCCGAATCAAGTCATTTTGATATGTGGTTACTTACAATATCTGCTGTTGCTTAAATGTTCACCCATCTAAATATTGAACAGGCTCATCGCTGCTTAACTTTGGTGATCTAGCAGGAACCAGTACTTTCAACATGACTTGACAATAAGCCATTAGTAAGTCGTTGGGGTGGCCTAAAGTTGGTATCAGCCAGACGGCAAGAGAGTCTATCCCCTTTTCACTAGTGCAAGACAATGCAGATTGTTTTGGCGTCTGAGGTGGAGCGCAACACCTACTATCAGCTTCTCAATTTACTGCACAGATCCATGTGCAACTCATACCTTGGGTTGGTGAGGGCTGGTATTGAACCCGAAACGTTGTGTATCCTAGGCAGGCGTTCTACAGACTGAGCAGAGTGATCTGCTCCTGTGTCTAGGCTGAACAGGGTTATCTGCCCTTGATGAAAATATATAGATAGTCATGGAAGTAGCCATTTGCAATTCAGCTCTTGAGCCTGAACACTAGATACCACGTCTTTTGTACTTTATACTTGCAAAATCTCTTATCTCAACAGATGAATCCATAAAAGCCACTTTTGTATTAGGAGATTATTGTTTTGATGTTTCCTGTATGGAATAAATTGTTTGGGCAAAAATGACATTCTTTCCCTTGTCTTCTGTTGTTTTTATTTATTAAGCAAAGCTTAGTTTGACATGCAAATTGTAAATCTCTTACAATACATATCATTACTAAATGGTCACCCACCTAAGTACTATACAGGTTCATTGATGCTTAATTTTGATCTGGTGGGAACCAGTTCTTCAAGCATGACTTTATAAATGTCTTAAAAACTAAGCATAGCAAAATATGAATCACTTAGTGAGGACTGAGATGACTACACAGCAACAATTAATTGATCCATGAGACCATCTTGCTAACCATTACACCATAATAATGGACTTTTTCTTATGTTGCTATTTACTAAGCTTTGCATAGTCTAGTACACACAAGCCTCAGGCTGCTTACAGCATTTGCCATTACAAATTGGTCACCTCTGTCTAAATACTGTGCAATCTCATTTGCTGCTTTACTTTGGTAATCTGACAGGAACCAGCGCCTTCAGTGTGACATGACCATAATTCCTTGTCTTCCTCTGTTGAAGTAAGACAACAAAAATCTGTTTTCATTCTAGGAATCCAGTCCTGAGATGTCAGTTGTCACTTGGGTTATAAACACAATTCGTGGACATTTAGAACAGACAGAAGTGAGAAAGTGCGTGGGTTTAAGAGAAACACTTTTTCAAAAATATATTCCTTTTTTTTCTTCTTCTTCTTTACAAGGTCCTTTGCTGAATTTTTATTTACTAAGATTAGCTTAGTTTGGTACAAGGCTAGTATTTCTCTGAATTTTTGAGATGAGGCTTTATAATTAATATTATTTGGATTATTCGGACTATTGTCCTCATCTTTATTGTTATCTGTACAATGTTTCTGCCGATTTGCCCTCCGGCTGTCTTCAGGTATTTCTTGTTGGTTTTGGGAGCCTTCTCAAACTCTGTAACCTTCTTGTCGTAATCGGGGAAAAGAAAGTTCCCGAGTTCGAAAAAGCTCTCGAGTCCAACAAGAAATACCTGAAGGAGGCTGGAAGGCACATCAGCTGAAACGTTTTACAGATAACAATAAAGATGAGGACAATAGTCCGAATAATCCAAATAATACTAATTATCAAGCCTCATCTCAAAAATTCAAAGAAATACTAGCCTTGTACCAAACTAAGCTAATCTTAGTAAATAAAAATTCAGCAAAGGACCTTGTAAAGACGAAGAAAAAAACAGATAACAATAAAGATGAGAACAATAGTCTGAATAATCCAAATAATACTAAGGCTAGAATTATTTGACACCAAGTGAGAATCAAACTCATTCACAATGGTCTGCTAAACTAACTTACTAACCATTACATTACAGGAAGAACCCATAAAAATCTAATTGTTGCATAGATTTGGCAAAAGGACATAAGTATGGAGCACTGAATGAGGATTGAACTCTCTATTCAGTAATAATAGTCAATTAGACAAGCTTACTACATGAGAAACTCTAACCTTTTGCTCAATATTGGCCAATTTGATCTTCTTTAGAGTCCATCTTAGTAATATATATATATATATATATATATATATATATATATATATATATAATGTGTGTGTGTGTGTGTGTGTGTGCATGCATGTGCACTCATATATATATAGATTTGTAATTTATCAATAGACTTAGAATTCAGGTGTGCGTAAAATTGAGACAAATTATATGCATGTGAGGTTTGTCAATTTTTATTACTTTCTTTTCAAATTTTTCCCAAATTATTAGAAAAGTCATTTCCTCTTTTTTTGCTGGCTGAAAATTAATGAATATTAATTAAATATTCTTATGCAAATTGTGAGAGAAAACAGTAGAGGATCTACAGAAAAAAAAGGTCTTGTAAATCTATATATAACTAAAATTCTCATCATGTTTTTGTATATATATATATATATATATATATATATATATATATATATATATATATATGGGACATATTAAAAAGATACAGAGACTGGAGCTTTTAATAATATTTTCAAAAATTATATTTAAATCAAAAGTGTACACAGCTGAGCAACTTATATAATAACATCATATGGAAGCACATGGTGTAATGATTAAAGCATATGGGAAATGAACTCGTCAACCCGAGTTCAAATCCTGGATGTAGTAATTGCATTTCACTTAGCGCTAATACCCTTGGGAAAGGTATGAATCCTACTCTACCTCCAAGTATGAGTAGGGCAGACTGGGCTCTTTAACTTTGGTTAGGAAACTGGTCTAGCAGAAGGAAAACTCTGAATTCAAACCTGTTGAACTCTGCTTAAGAAATTGACCTTGTGTCACATCCTGTTCATGTGGAGGGGTTGGTATATATATATATATATATATATAATAACAGCATAATGTCTAGATATTAAGACTACTGTGTAGACATCCTGATGAGTCAGTGTATAGTTTTGAGACTTTTTTAGCAGTTTTTTTCCCCTGAAAACCACAGAATTGTATAAGTGCAGTACTTTCCATACTCACCAAATCTAGCTCCATGTGACTTTTTCTTGATTCCTAAATTAAAAATTCACTTCCTGTATTAGAGAAGGATATTGAAAGAAAAACATTGTTGGGTATTTTGCATGTATCACATGGAGATAGGAATAGACAGACTAAGATAATGAAACCTAACCACCACCATATCCGCAATACAGAGAAACAGGTAAACAAAGTCATAAAATTATTCTTAGTGTACAGGCTCTTCCAGTGATGACTTTGTCATAACACCTGTCCCAGCCGACTGCTTTCCACCATTCTCTTGCTTTCAATTAAAATGTTATAACTGTACTGGAATTACATTGCTTCATTTCTTTTTTAATTCTATAAAAAATAACTACTTAAAAAGTAAACATTTCCATGACAAAATATCACATTGATGCACAGATTCATACCATATCAAAAGAGAAGTTTTAGAGGTGCTTTGACCAATAGAAATCTCACGGGAGTAAGTGTGTTAAATGTCAAGGAGAATATTTTGAAGAAATTCTTTTTATTCGTTGTTATTCATCTTGTTCCTTTTTTGATTTCGTCTCAAGCTGAGCCATCTTATTTCTTTTAATTTCCTCCACATTCTCAAATCTTTTCCTTTGGATGAATTTTTGATTTAGACAGTTATAAAGATGAATTTTTGATTTAGACAGTTATAAAGATGATGTGGTCAAGTTGGAATATGAATTGCCAATGGACGCTTTCCAGCTCTTTATTTATATTTATTCTGACAAGGGCAGATCACTCTATTTAGACTAAACACAGGGGCAGATTACTCTACTTATACATCAGTCATCCTAAGTTAGGTCTGGTGAGTATGGAGGGTACTGCACTTGCACGGTCCTGTATTGAAACTGGGTTCATAATTTATTTTTCCAAAGGTGGCAAGAGGCATTGGTCTCTATGTGAAATCAGATAAAACTGAGTTCCTGTGTTTTAAACAAGATGGAAGCATCTTCACACTGGATGTTAAGCATCTCATATCAGTATACCAGTTCACATACCTAGGTAGTAATATCTCATCTACAGAAAGTGATGTCAATATATGCATAGGAAAAGCATGGAATGCTATAGATAGTTTCAGTCATATTAAAATCTGATCTCTGATAAGGCAAGAATTCATTACTGGAAGAGCCTGTGCACTAAGAATAATTTCATGACTTTGTTTGCCTGTTTCTCTATATTGCGGGTATGGTGATGGTTAGGTTTCATTATCTTAGTCTGTCTATTCCTACCTCCATGTGATACATGCCAAATCCCCAAACAATATAGGTCGATAGATAGAACAGTATTAATATGTAGATATTGATTTTTGCCAAACTAATCAAATCTCAACAGGAGACCAAAGTTTTACTACTTTTCATAGGGGATTTTCTCATCATATGAACAGTTTTTAAGAGGGCAAACTTCTTGTTTTGTTGTTGTTGCTGTGAATGGGTTGGTCTGGTCTGATTAGCACATATATATTTATCACTATAATAGTGTTATAAACTTGACTGGCGATATTAAATTAAATATTTAAGAATAATTAGGATGATTTATTAAAAGTTAAGTTATAATCCTTTGTAAGGAAGTGTAAACAAATAAAAAAAATGATAATAATAATAATATTAAAAATCGCTCCCCAGGACCCACAATCCTTATAATGGGTTCCTTCAAAAGTCAAATCAAAAGTTTGCATCGACGAAGGACAAAAGGACTAGATAAAGAAAGTTGAAAAGGTTCTATCGAGTACCAATAACTTTAAACAGATCTATTTGACCCATAGATGGGACCTTAACAGGTACTACTACTCCGGGTCAGAGTTGACCTGAGAATAATGGCAATGAAGGTGTACGCCACACTCTCCAGATCTTCAGCCTCACCCTCAGATGCAGTTTAATGTCATAATAGGACACTTCTTTTTTTGGGCTGGGGGGGTCATAACCAGAGGATACAGTAAGTATATTCTAAGCCCCGCCAACAGGGTTATGTGCATTTGAGGATGGCTGCAGGATAAATAAACCAAAATATTTTTTATAACAATAAAAAAAAACAAAAAAAAACAAAACAAAAAGAATGAAATCAGTAGTCCAAACAATTCTTGAAATTTTTAGCAATAAAATAAATTTTTCATGCAGTCACGGCTCTGCTCCACCGAGTCTGGGAAAGGTGACTTAGAAAAAGAAAACAATGTTTAGAAAAAGAGGAAATCATGCCTCAACTTTGTTGATTTTTATGTAGATTGATTCAGATTCAGAAAGTAATTGTCAGTTTTTCCAGAAAAGAACAACTGAAATTTCTCATCTTCTTAAATTATTTGCATCTTCCTGAGAAAAGTTGTGAGATGACTCAGACAATGCAACTACATGTCGGGTATAAAGAATAAATACATATTTTAGCTTATTTTTTTTTTTCTTTTCAACAATATATAATCAGTTTATTTATCTTTATTGGACAGACTATTTTCCCTCTCTGTGTTTTTCTTAGTTTTCAATGTTTCAACAATGTACTCTCGAGTCTTCTTCAGGTGTTCACTATGGAATTGTCAGTGTCAATGGTCCATTGTAAAGTTAAAAAAATGCAAAGAAGAAAAAATAGACACCTACCCCAACGATTCCACAACAAAATATGTCTGAAGGGGACACAACTGAAATGGTGTGTTACAATTTTGTGGCCATTTTTAAGCTTCAAGTGAGAGCACTTTACAGTGAAGATCCCTTGTGTTAAGCAGAGGCTGATCCTTAGTGAAGAAACCTTTATTTGTTCCTTAGTGTTGGGTAGAATCATTTGGTTGTTCCTTGGTATCCCTTAGTGTTGGGTAGAATCATTTGGTTGTTATTCAGTGTCCCATAGTGTTGGGTAGAATCCTTTAATTGCTTCTTGGTGTCCCTTAGTGTTGGGTACAATTCTTTGATTGAGCAAAGTCCTTGGTTACAGATCCGTTCGGCCGTATTGAATACGTGCAAATGAACTGCTTTCAAAATCGGCGATTAAATAGTTAACTAACCATGTATTTGAGCTGTTGATTGGCTGGTTTTAATCCACACACCCACGCAGAGTCTATAAGTTTAAGTGGTGGACTTCAGCACACCTTATAGGAAAAAATATTCCAACATGGTGTGAACAAAAAACAGCATAGATTTCTAATGATAAGATAAATCTCTGCTTGACAGTGGATGGTTTAAAAGAAGAGCTGGGGAATCTATGTACTGTTTGGGAAAATAAACAGCAATTTTGAATATTTTGACTGCACATTCTTCATTTCTTCTACAGGTCCCTTTTGTAAAACCTTCAATCCTCTAGGTGTGTAAGTCCCTTCTTCACACTTCAGGTTTGGCTTCTGGCTTCACCAAAAGATAACATTGCTTTTGAAACACCATGGATAAGATTAAAGAGAATGCAATAAGACATCTGATGGTAATTCCAAAAGAGGATTTGAACAGATTATTTTGAAAAGTGGAGGGGAGTATTGGAATGAGCTTCTTGAGGTCCCAAAATAAGTAATTTGTATAAAATGTTTCAAAAATATCCATTTTGAATATCTTGACTACCATTTTTCATATCCCATGCAATATTTTTTTCTTTTTTTTCTTTCATTTTTAAACATCACATCAATTCATGTCTGTCAGCTCCTCTTGCAGGCAAAATTTGGCTCTCTGGGACAAGTTTTTTTTTTTTTCTCCAAAGCTAAAATCGACATTGAAAGGCAGGAGATTTCTGACTATGGACAAAATGAATGAAAATTTGGTTAGGTAACTGATGGTGATCCTGAAAGAGTACTTTGTAGAATATTTTAAAAAGTGGATATGATGATAAGATAAGTGGTAAACAACAAAAATGGCACAAGTTAAAAATAAAGAGGAAAAAATGGCCCAACAAAAAATACGAGCTATGTCAGAAAAGTTTTTTGATGTGAGGGGCATTGTCCACTGAGAGTTTTTGCCACAGGGCCAGACATTCAACCAGTGTGTCTACAAAGAGATACTGCATCCTTCAATGCGCGAGAATAGGTGAGAGATGTGGCAGGACAACTCGTGGGTGCTTCACCATGACAATGCACCTGCCCACACTGCCCTGGGTATCCGAGAGTTCCTGGCCCAGAAGAACATCACAGTGTTGGAGCAACCTCCCTACCTGGCTCTATGTGATTTTTTCCTCTTCCCCAAGCTCAAGGGGGTCATCAAGGGAACCTGTTTTGAGGATGTGCAAGACATCAAAAAGGCTGTGATGACAGAGCTACGGAGAATTCCGGAAGAATCCTTCCAGGAGTGCATGCAAGCTACGGAGAATTCCGGAAGAATCCTTCCAGGAGTGCATGCAAGCGTGGCAGAGAAGAATGGGAAAGTGAATTAGACTCCAAGAGGGATTACTTTGAAGTGGATAACTTGTAATTTTGATTTGAAATAAATTTGTGACACCAGTTCTGGAACTTTTTTGATATACCTTGTATTTACACTGTGGTCGGCAGGTATTAAACAGAAGAAAAATTGTGACGTGCGCGCCGTATATTTGATAAAACAGAAAATAGTGAACATTTCTGACTATAGAATCACTAGGGATATACAAAGTTTGTTTTCATTTTTATACATATAATAGATTGCAAATTTTTATGTAAAAACAAAACAAAAAAAAAAAAGTTTCCAGTAATTTGATCTATGTTAAAGTTGTTTTTGTCTATGCAAATGTTTATTACCGACAATATCACTGAGCTTTTCTTCTAAAGTATGGTGATCCAAAACCGTAATAAGTATTTTTTTATGTTGATAAATTTTCTAAATTGAAATGTCCGCTTTTTAAAGAAAGAAATAAGTTTGACAAATATATATATATATATATATATATATATATATATATATATATATATTATATATATACACATAGCAAAATATCGACAGGTTTTCAGAGAAAAATATCTTCTTCAGAGATTCATTTTTGGAAAATATCTACACCTGTTGGTTTTAAATTGATTGAGGGGGTGTTGGCGCTTGACAACAAAACAATATCTTCAGAATTTTGAGAAAAAATGTCTTTTAGAATAAACTTAATCTTTTATTGCTTTAAATACCGATAATTATATTAAAATCTGATAATTAGCCAATTCAGAGGGAATTCAGAAAACTATGCTTTAGCAGGTGTTCTCATGTCTGAACAATGTTCCTACAGGATTTTTAAGTTATATATATATATATATATATATATATATAGCTGTTGATAGGGTTTATTGGAAACATTAAAATTCTTATGCTATTATTCCAAATTGTATCTTCCTAGGATTTTTCTTAATTTGGAATCTTTTGAATATAATAGTAATATGGTGTTAAATGTTAATTTACAATTGTATCTCATCAGATTGATTCCCACCTTCAAACGTGATTTTGGAGCTTTAAATCAATGACCACTCGGTTTTTGAGAAACATAACGAATTATGTTACTTGACATATTGGAAAATGTTACATATATTAGGTAATATTGTTAGTAATTTCTATAATCTAATAGACATTATTAGATTATAGAAATTACTAACAATATTACCTAATATATGTAACATTTTCCAATATGTCAAGTAATATAATTCATTATGTTGCTGGAGCGCCCAAAAACCGAGTGGTCATATATATATATATATATATATATATATATATATATATATATATATAGGTGTGTCAAAGAGATATCAAAATATTTTGTACTTTTTGACACACCTTGCATTCTGAAAAAAAATAACGTTCTATTCATTCTTCCTTTTTATCTTGGTAAATACAGCTTTAAACTTGGTACTTTTTGACACACCTTGTATTCTGAAAAAAATTAATGAATGGAACATTATTTTTTCCAGAATACAAGGTGTGCCAAAAAGTACAAAAAATCCCTATACTTTTTTGACACACCTTGTATGTATAAAATTCAAGAGAGCAAGGTGGCCAATCCCTCTAAGTAAGAATCTATGGTGTGGACAAAACCACTCCTAGGTATACACAGATACCTGTGGATAGAAATAGATCTATAACCGCAAAATGGACAGTTTTAAGCCTTTTTCTTTACCAATTATATATATATGTGTGTGTGTGTGTGTGTGTCAAACTTGTTGTAGTTGTGTAATTTTTTCCTATTTTTTTCACTTGTGCTATTTTTATCTAAATTCAGGATAAGTATATGAGGTGTCAAGAAAAGTAATTTGAAGAAGACAAACTAGTAGACCCCTTTTGTTCATTAAAAGACTGGACAGTGAAGTTACAAGATACAAATGCAATGAGGCCGCTGATGGTAATCCCAAAAGATAATTTAGTAGGTTGTTCTGTAAAGTAGAGGAGAGACTGGGAT
Source organism: Doryteuthis pealeii (assembly GCA_023376005.1). NCBI lineage: Eukaryota > Metazoa > Mollusca > Cephalopoda > Myopsida > Loliginidae > Doryteuthis > Doryteuthis pealeii. The sequence continues at coordinate 50,476,953 of CM042150.1, forward strand.
AAACTTCTTCAGGTTCCAATGGAATTACTTTGTAGGTGATTAAAGAGCCATTTAAAGAGGCTGATTTAGCTCAGTCGGTAGAACGTCCAACTAGGAAACACAAGGTTCCAGGTTTGATACTGGCCCTCGCCAACTCAGCATATGAGTAGCACAGGGATCTGTGCGGTAAAGTGAAAAGCTGATGGTAGGTGTGGTGTTCCACCTTAGACGCCAAAACAATCTCCTCGGTTTAGTGTTAGTGAAAAGAGGATAGACTCCCTCGATGTGTAGCTGATATCGACATTAGGCCACCCCGGCGACTTTTAAAGTGCCATTGTCCTAGGTAGGCTACTTTTATCTTGATATTAATTGGCTCGACCATTTCTGGATCGATCTTGTAAGTTATGTGTAAATATAACTTTATTCTCTTAGTATTCTCTTTTTATCTTTCTCTGATGCTTTTCAGTCCTGTGCAATAGAATCAGATAATTTCTGGAAAGAGATTGTGTTCACATTGCTTTGATGAGAGGACCCCACAGGCATTTGTTTGAAAGAAAAGTTTCTTGTAAATATAACACACACTACATATTCCTTCTTTAAAACAAGGATAATAATCCCCAAAAGGTAAAAAAATAAATACAAAAAGGAGGCAAAAGATATTTAATGGCCTTACTTAAACCAGAAAGCCACTGAAAATGCAAATACACAGTAAAAAAAAAGAAAAAAATATGGGAAATTTTTTCTAAGTGTCTCTACCAGTAGAAATAGGCTATTATTTCCATGTAATATCTACAATATCACACATATAAGTACACTCTCAATACAGACATATATATATATATATATATATATATATATATGTGTGTGTGTGTGTGTGTGTGTGTGTGTGTGTGTGTATTGAGAGTGTACTTATATATGTGATATTGTAGATATTACATGGAAATAATAGCCTATTTTTACTGGTAGAGACACTTAGAAACAAACTCTTTTATATATATAATATAATATATATATATATATATATATATATATACACAAGGTGTGTAAAAAAAAAGTATCGAGATTGAAGCTGTATTTACTAAGATAAAAATGAACAATGAATGGAACGTTAATTTTTTTCAGAATACAAGATGTGTAAAAAAAAAAGTACCAAGTTTAAAGCTGTATTTAGCAAGATAGAAATGAACAATGAATGGAACATTAATTTTTTCATAATATAAGGTGTGTCAAAAAGTACAAAAAATCTCGATACATTTTTGACACAACTTGTATGTATCCGTTTATCCCAATCTCTTCCTTATATATATAGCAAATATATGCACCCTCCGGGTGCAAGTATTTAAGTTTTAATGTAATAAAATATATTAAATTAGAAAGTCTAATAAGAATGCAGATAAAAAGCTTTGAAACAGAGTGGGGGTATAATAGAAAAATAGAAATGAAACTTACTCTTCCATCACTCCCGTCTTTCATTGCTGAATTTTACTTATTTAACTATAAAGAATAAAATGACAGTTATTTTTCTTGTTAATGGATTTCATTTAAGATTCATTGAAGAGATGTTTGCTTATATTCATTAAAATAAAACCAAACAATTAGAAATCAATAATACTAAACACATATTTATTAAAATCACATTTTTAATATCAATATGCAAATTAGCCTTCCCATTCACACTGTAAACCGCTATTTTTTGTATATATAAATACAATTGCATGGTATTTGTAGGTAGATACGGACAACACTAATAAAAAGGTGAAGCAATTTTATTAATAATTGAGGTTTAAATATAAATAAAATCATGGAGAATGTGATGTAAATAACGAAGGGAATTGAGACTTGAGTAGGAATATAGTTTCGGTTACAGACAGAAAAACACACAATCTCCATTATAATAAGATATATATGGTGAGTTCTTTTCTCACATTTATTTCCTATCTTTATTGTTAATAAAGTTGTTAGATGTATTGATCCCTTTGTCCATTTACTTTGGTATGAATTATGTTTTTGGGAATACTTGTCCTTATTCGGCCCTTGAGATTTAGTTTATACTTTAATCCGACCCCGAAAAGCCAAATTTGACACTCCTGTGCTCAGAGACCAATTACCCGTTTGTTGCCCAGGGGCGCCGTTCTCTGTCAATCCGCCTCTGGCATACACACACACTTTAATTGGATTCTAAAAATCCTTTAAAACGGAAATATAATTCTACATTTTTATGAACTGATATTTGTTGCAGGCCTATAATTTTAGCCTCAACTATTGCTCTATTGGAAACAAACGTGAAATGAATTTAGAATGAAAACATGGTGTGCGGTGGTGTGTGTAGGAGAGAAAAGGCAAAGAAAAGAGAATTGCTAGTCAACTGAAACTAATTATTGTTTTTATTGTTACACCTTAAAAAAAAAGAAAAAAAAAAAAAGAAAAATCCTTATGTGACCCCTGGGAGATAATTAAGATCAAATCTTCGTAACAAAATGTTGAAAATAAACGCAAATAGACAACGGTTTGTTTATGAAGATCAAAGATTTCATGTTGCTGACCATTTGAGCCGTTGTGGTTGTTCTCAACAAATTGTATCGTGTACCAGGTCGTCTTTTTTTCTCTCCCCATCTCGTGCAGTTTGCCTTCAGCTTTTATGGGAAACAGTCAGTCATTATTGCTATTAGCTGTTCATACACAATATGGTGAAAGAAATGTCTTCGTAACGTTGTTAGCATTCACTGACAACAGGAAATGATTGCTTTTTGCTTTATGTATCTGGAGATAGAATTGGGGTGAATAAGTGGTTCATATAGAACCCCAGGGACGAATGAAATTTTGGTCGGGTATATAAAAGCATTGGGACCCACAGAGGATAGATTTACCAGAAAGCATTTATAAATCCCTTTATAACAGAACAAATATCGCTATATCGTGTTGACTAATTACCTGATATAGAAAACCGAAACAAAATATCCCCGCTTTTGTGTAACTGCTGAGTCCATTTTACAAGCTTTTCCAAATTCATATATGGTAGGCACTGCCAAATCTTCTCTCATTTTCATTTAAAAATTGAATTAAAATTAATTAAATCGATTATTTAAGGTCAAATTTTTGTCTAAGTCGAAAAGTAGTAACATAATTAAAAAATGATAGTACATATGTAATTTATTTTTAATACATTTTAAACAATTAAATTTTGCTAAAAAATGGTGAAGTGAAGATGCACTCAAAACAAACGCCTTTAAATTAAAAAAATGTAATGAAAGCATTATAGCTTTCACAACATTTTTTTAAATTTAAAAGTTTCTTCTTAGAAATCAATAGCAACAAACTTTAAATACATTATGAATAGAAAAATGACTAAATTGTTGATATTTATTTAAATAAGATTGGAAAAATCAGAAAGTTTTGAAATAAGATAACTGATGCATTATAAAATTCATTCATTGATAAATCAACACTGAAAATTTAATTAAAATCTGATAATTCCCTGATTTTTGGTAATTTTTCTTTCAATCAGGGAGGGGGTTAAATTTATTTTAAAAAATACGTACACGCCTTCACTTTCGGCTGACCCTAATATGTGGTTGAATTTGGGTTTTTTCCATGTGTATTATTTACTTATCAAACGGGGAAGCACTTTGGACATAAAGCATGGTGATTTGTGGTTGAAGCTCACTAACCTGCAACCTAATATTCCCGATCTCCTCTATACTCACCAAACCCATTCTTCCCAATATGAAATAATTAAAAAATCAAGGGTGCATTTGCATTTATAGTTTACTAATTCTTTTTTCATGTAAATTGTATTAAACACAAGTAAATTAGTTATGTTTTGTAATTTAATATTCAATTAATTCATTTGGGGGGGGGGGTGAATGGAAATTAAATTTGGTCTGGGTTAGATATTGTGTTTCTCTTTTATTAACAGTAATAATTTACAAATTCATAAATTCTTAACCCTTTTTCACTCACAGATTGTAAAACCTCGCTATCACGAGGTTACGGTTGTAGGGACACTGGAATCGTTAGAGTTTATAGAAAAAATTGACATAGATGCTACTTAAAATATTTGGTATGTGAACTATTTGTAGAAATGAAGTAATACATCTGAATATCTGTCTAATGTTTATGAATGGGTATTATTCAACACCCCCCTCAGTTCTTCTTGAGAAGTGGTGCAAAAAACAGCTCAGTTTTGTCGGAATTTTCCTATTGGGGCGCCCCAGGCACCGCACTTTAAATCTAGCCCTTACTCCTTTTAGACGATGGGGTAGGTGCTGCCTGGGGTGAACGTCCCCCCATGGAGCTTGGCTAATTTATTTATTTTACACCACTCAGTATATTTCTATATTAATTAAATTTAAACTAATGTCACTTTAATGGCACTATGACAACGTCTGTCTCAGACGTTGTTATAGCAACAATGTAACCAACAACATTCATGACGAGGCAGCAGAGATATGAAATTCAAAGAGAAAACATCAGTGACATAGCCAGGTAAAAAGATTGTGGGTGAAAGTAACGACCGAGCACACGTCTGTTTATGAAGGAAAATTGGTGGAGACCACCAAATCCACCCTATTTTTGTTAAAAAAAACAAACTTCTCACCCCTCATTTTCCATAAGAAAAGCTAAATGAAAATATAATAAAGGTACAAATCAATGTTATATTAAACATTAATTACAAAATAAAAGATAAAAAATAATAAAAAGTAAATAAAATAAGAAATACAAACAATAAGGATAATGAATATAACTTAAAAACAAGAAGCTGATGGTAGATGTGGTGCGCCGTCTCAGACGCAAAAACAATTTTCCTGGTCTAGTAAAAAGAGGATAGACTTCCTCGCTGTCCGGTTGATATCGATAATAGGCCACACCGCCTACTTTACTTAACTAATTATAACCATTTGAAAACAATTATAGCTTCAAGTAACTATTCTTAATACAAATAATTTTCTCACAATTATATGGTTTCCTATCTGATACTAGTAATTTGCGAGCGTGTGAATATGTGTGTGTGTGTGTGTGTGTGTGTATGTGAAAATGCATGTATGTGAATATATATGTGTATTTAAAAAAAAAGGTGTCGGGGTGGCCTAAAGTCGGTATCAGCCAATCAGCGAGGGAGTATATCCCCTTTTCACTAGCGCTAGACAAAGCGATAGTTTTTTCGTTTGAGGTGGAGCGCCACACCTACCATCAGCTCCTTACTTTACCGCACAGATCCCGTGCTACTCATACGCTGAGTTAGCGAGGGCCGGTATCAAACTAAGAACCTTGTGGTTTCTAGCCGAACGCTCTACCGACTGAGCATACCCGGCCACACACGCACACACACACACACACACACACACACACATATATATATATATATATATATATATATATATATATAAAGAAAATGAGATGAACTGAAACTCTATATCTTTACAGGAATCACCAGAAAAAGTATATATAAAACCCCGTGAATTATCTGTGTACCATTTTCAATAAATTTTGCGATCTGATGAAACTCATAGGTATACATAGATACCTGTGGGCAGAAATAGATCTATAACCGCAAAATGGCCGATTGTTAAGCCTTTTTCTTTACCATAATATATATGCCGCAGTGACAATAAAAATCCACTAAGTAAACAAGTATACAACCTTATTTACTTCGGGATTTTTTCACTAAAATCGATTAAAAAGTGCTCAATATAAAGAGCAGAATAAATGATTAAACTCGAATGGTTTAAGATACGGATCGCTTAAAATATACCGACTCGAGTTTCTTGCAATGACGCGAATCTTCGGGGTATTTTAAAAAAAATCCATAACGATGGCAGAAAAAAATATCCCGAAGATTCGCGCTATTGCGAGAAACTCGAGTCGGTATATTTTAAGCGATCGTAGATATATATATGTATATATGTAGTATATTAAGAAAATTGAAAAAACACAGGTTTAAATAAATTGAGTGGTAAGTTTATTAGCCAATGCTGCAGTGTTTCGATCTATTAATTAGATCTTCTTCAGGGTATTTGTTGATATAAGGAAATAATAAACTTACCACTCAATTTATTTAAACCTGTGTTTTTCAATTTTCTTAATATACTACATACCGTCGGATTCACTTCCATCTCTTTACATACATACATACATACACACACACACACACACACACACACACACACACACATATATATATATATGCTGTAGATAGAAGGAAAGTGGTCAAGAAATGATCAACTCAAAACAAGTCACAGGGTGGTACGTTTCGTCTGTATGCACAGACTTTCTCAGCCGTGCATACAGACGAAACGTACCACCCTGTGACTTGTTTTGAGTTGATCATTTCTTGACCACTTTCCTTCTATCTACAGCATATCGTCGGATCCTAAACCCATCCACCCTTCCTTCATATATATATATATATATATATATATATATATAAGGCTACCCACGAATTATGTAAGAGCACTCCAATAGATTTTACTAGATTAGAGAGAATTCCTTCAAATACAAATACGATATCACGAAATTGGTAACACCTTAAATTATTAGAGATTCTCAATATTTTTCTTACTTATCCCTTAGCAAAGCTTCACTTTCCTTTACTAAATCAGCACAACTATTCAAATCCAATTTGTCTCATCATGACACAAACTGATCCATGAAAAAAAAATACCTGGAAGCTTACAATCTATTCCTATGTAGACGTTTAATCAATAAATCTATTTATCATGTTTACTAAGAGATTTATTAAGATACATTTTGTGTTACATATACAATATTGATTAAATATTCTGTTTTTGTTGTATACAATGAAATAGATGGCTAGACTTAAACTTCTTTTATGATGACTAGTACAAAATAAAAAACACCCTCAGGGCAATGTAAAAACAGATTTTTGAAACATTGCCTGAGGGGTGGGAGTAAAAAATTCAATGTCAGCGAGTTTGTACCCTAAGTAAGTAAAATCATCAAATTCATTAAAGGATTAAAAAATAAAACAATTTGAAATGTAAACTTTAAATATGTATTAAAATAAAACAAACTATTTATAGATATATAATACCAGTCATGTATTTATTAAAACTTGTTTTAAAAAACAATGAGGACTGTCTAATGTTGCATGTTCAAATTTTGAGTGTATTTATTCTTTTATGACGATTTTGGGTAACGTGACGTAAGCAGTGACGTAATTTTTGTTACAGACAAAAAACTGGAAGCGAATCTCCATTATTAATAGATATAATTCAGTCGTTTAGAAATTAAGTAATGATATTCTGCGATATACATAAGATAGAAAATAATAATATTTAATTTTGAATTTTGTTAACAGAAAATTACCTAACACACACACATACACAAACAAATATATATATATATATATATATATATATATATATATATATATATATATATATATACTGAGCCTAAAATGCATTTTTGACAAAAATTACTTTAGCCCCCCTCCTCCCTACAGAAAATAATTTACCAAAAATCAGGAAATTATCGGATTTTAATTAAATTTTCAGTGTTTATTTATCAATGAATGATCTTTATAATGCATTATTTATTTTATTTCAAAACTTTCTCATTTTTTCAGGTCACTTATTTTTTACCCCCTCCCCTTATGTTGGGGGCGTAACTTTTTTTCAAGTTGGTCTTATAGTTTTCTAATTACAGTATAAATAATTAGATAGAAGACCGAACTTATGAATAGAAACAAACAATTTTTTTTTTTACGGTGGCTCTTCTATGAGAAAATAAGTACCGAAAATTGAAAAATAAAATGTAAAAAAATAATAAACAATTAATTTTTTGGAGATTTCTTTTTTACTCATTTCGATAATTATTTAATTGGCTATTATCTTATAAAAGAAAAAATTATACATTGATATTTTTTCTGCTTAAAAAAAAAGGGGGGGTACATTTTCAATAGAGTTTTTCTTCAAAACTTATTACTTTATGTGTCTAAAATAAGGTTTGCATTAAATAGATATTTATTTCTAGAATCTAAAACATTTTAAACGGAACATCAGGCTTTTCACATTTTAAATGAATTTTACATATTAATTTTTCATAGCAAAAATACTAAATTAAAGTTTTGAAATAAAATAACTGATGCATTATAGAATTCATTAATTGATAAATCAATACTGAAAATTTCATTAAAATCGGATAATTACCTGATTTTTGGTAAATTTCTTTGCAATCGTGAATGTTACATAAAAATTGTAAACAAGCGTTTAAAACCATTGAAAAATAGACAGAATGGCGGATCGCATCGAAATTGACCAAAACATATAGTTTTAAATCGATTAAAAATAAACTGCATATGTAATGATATTTTTCTTTTTTTAGTGGTGGTTATTATGTTACTACTTATCGATTTAGACAAAGTTTGACCTTAAATAATAGATTTAATTATTTCTAATTCGCTTTTAAAATTCGTAGCAGACGACAAAAAATACCAGTCCCTAATATATATATATATATTATATATATATATATATAATATATATATAATCCTATTAGTAAAACCATGCGGTAAAAAAAAAAACGGCAAATAATTCGTTAGTAGAAATATACTACCAAACTTCACCTGGGGAAAAAGAAGAGAAAAAGACCAAGAGGGTCGCACCAAGTGAAAATAATTGATTAAGACTATAACACATGACCAAAAGAAAAAAATATATTTTGTATAAATCTATTACTACTGAAAAGCGAATTCGATCCTCGCTGGATGTCTCATACTTGCAACCTTGTGTCACATCTGACCTGTGGTGAATGGGTTGGAAAAATACCTACTTTTGTGTATATTGATGAAGACAAGTTTATCAAATGTTATTGACCGGGGCAAGTTTTAGAGTTTTTCGATATAATACTATGATATTTTTGTTATAGTTAATGACATAAAATTCTTTTTTTTCTTTCTGTTTTTCAAAAATTCAATATAAATGTCTGGATGAATGATATAGACGTTCAGATTTGAAAATTCTAATTAAATTCTTCCACTGGAAAAGAAAACTTTTCTCATGTCTCCTAAGAGAACGGTGCCATATTCACTTTCGGTTGTATAAAGACATCCACCTTTTACTGTAATTCACCAAAAAGTCTGAGCTTTTTTTCTCCCTTGTTTTTCTGTAATTGCATAATTCAAGGGCATCAAATTTCATATCTGTCTGTTTAACCTAGTCCGTTCAAAAGAGTTTTATTTACATTAACTTGTGAAACAATAATGAATGTTAGGTACCACCAATTTTCCTGTGAAATTTACCCCCTACCCCCTATATTTAACACAATGAAACTTGCATAAAGATTAATATTATCTTGAAAATGTTTTGTCCATTCGAAAGAAGAAACATTAAACAAATTGCTGATGATTTAAAAAATGTTCAGCTAATGAACATAATGAAAATTATGAACAAAAACCAATGTTTACATTTTTGCACCGTTAAATCAATTAGAATTTAACGTAGCCAAAAACAAGTTATTACTCGAGGCTTTTTAAAAAAATTCCATGAATATTCAATTAATGGTCGAGAATTCCTTAGCTTTTATTGAAAATATGTATGAAATATGAAAAAATTAACCGACAAAAAACGATTTTTGCTTTTTTTTTCTATAAAGATAAGAGTCTGAATAATTATATCAGAAGATTTCTATAAGTTTCGATGCGAGAGCTTATTAGTAAAAGGACCATGAATACACAATTCTTCGAAAAAAATATAAAGAAACTGACCGTGTTGTAAAAACCCGGACTGTTTTACTTATTTTTCAAGATAACGGTGAGTCATTTTTCCCCAATCGGATAATTTGATCTTTGAATTAACTGTTTTTCTTTGTAGCAACTATTTATGTTCGTTATTTCTTTTTTGCGAGATTTTAAAAAAAAAGTTCAAAAATATTTACTTTTCTTCCTTCAATATGGCCTAAACTGATCACGTGACCTATTTTGGTGGTAGCTAATGAATGTTCTGGCTATGGCACGAAACTGGATCAATCAAATGATGTAATGCCATGCCAGACTTGTCTCCATCGTTTCATTTGTTGTTCCTTTCTGTCTTTGTAAATATAGCTTCTATCCTAGACCGTTTTTGAACACACCTCGTACCATGTATGACTTTCTGACCAGAAATTCAGTTATTGCAATACTTTAAACCTTACACGAATATTCTCTATAGGCAAAACATACTACCACGTGTAACCTCTATATGGTTTTGAAATATATAGTTTTCCTCCAATTAGTAGGCTTGGTCACGTGACCAGAAGTAGAAGTTATACTTTATTTATCTAATTAATAATTTTGCCTTAATAAAACTTAAAAAACAAAAAAACAAATAAGTTTTCGTCAGGATTTTTTTCTTCTTAATTGAATTCAAATCTGGTCAACATTTAGCCATGACGTCACATCTTTAGGTTATACACATTTAAATGTTATTCAAACAAATTTTATTCAAAATAACGGAAGCTTTATTCTACTTAGAATAATTGGTACACTTATTAAGAGTTTATATAGTCTAGTATTCCCTAGAGAGTTCTTCAAAGGGGGGTTAATCACAAAGTAGGGAGGTAACTTTCAATTACTTATTAAAATATTTTTTCTTTTAATCTTTCTAACATTTAAAAATTTTTTTTATTATTATCATCATCTTGAAAAGAGTTAATAAACTGCCTGAAAGAGTTTTCATTTGCAATTTCGAGTCCAATGGAAATGCTTGTTTTGAGTTCTGTATCACTGTTAGAATCTAAAACGATAGTATATCATTGCTTTAATACAGGTGTTAACGAGGCTGGATTCGATGAAAAGGTGTTGAAAGGGGACCGTTTACGGGTCTCCCAGTGGCATATTACGTACAACGGAATAAATCTAAGTACATATTCGGAATCAGTTCATTAGATTTAGTCTAAAATACATTTTTACCTTACCAACAAAAAATTGTTGACCAGTATCATTAAAAATATTTGTCTTTCTTTTTTTCTCTAATATTATAAAAGTAATACATTTATCTGCAGCATCCATACTTTACTTGTTTGGATAGCAATTTATAAGCGTTTATATAGTGTTCATAATTCCAACTCTCCGTTAGAGGAGGTCACCATTGACCAGAAACTGAGATGTAATTCTTAACAATTATTTATATGCAATGAATGGTATTAGCATTACAACATCTTATCGGATGCTTTTCTTTTTCTATCTTATGTCTGCTTGAAGATGATGCCCTCTATATTCAACATAAGCTGTTCTTATATTTGTGGCTTTATCATAGACATATCAGACAGTTCTATTCTTTCACTG
>CM042150.1:50493212-50553212 GCA_023376005.1 Doryteuthis pealeii
GCATAAATAACCCTATACGGGTTGGTTGGCATCCTTCCATCTACAAAAGACGAAGGCATAATGCCCCAAATTTTTTTAAAAAAACTACATAGCTTGGGCGGGTTATTATGGAGTATGTACTGTTGCCCAAGAAGCAGATAATCCTCTTCACACCACCGCTGTAGTCCAAAGGAAAGGTAAGAAACCAATGCAGTTTGGCAATGTCGCAGGAGTTGCTGTGTAGCACTGAAGTTCAGTGTTACACCATCTTAGAGACTCCAGCTCCGGGTTTGTTTTCGGGGTTTACTTCCCTGGAGGGTTGGCATGCCGTTAAAACCAATTGGAAACTATAGTAAATACTTGGTGTTCAAAAACACTGTTGTCCTTGTCCATCTTGTATCTGTTGTAGTTTTGGTAGAAATAAATAGGAGGCCTTACTTTTTGAGTGCCCCTCATAATACCTTAAGTGCATCACTTATTCCTACGGTTAGAAATAATGCTGTATTTTCAGATTCATTGCTCTGAAGACAGTGAACAACTAACGCAAATGTACTCCTTTTACTGAATTAAGGAACTAAAAAAACAGAGAGAGAGAGAGAGAGAGAGAGAGAGAGAGAGAGAGAGAGAGAGAGAGAGAGAGAGAGAGAGAGAGAGAGAGAGAGAGAGAGAGAGAGAGAGAGAGATCAGCTTAAGGGAAATCAAGCAAATGTCTCTCGCATTTAAAAGTACTTCTTCATTATTGGATTTAACATTGCCATGTGGACAATGAGAATCTGATATAATTACTTTAAACTAATTTGAAATTTATCACTAATATCTTCTTTATTATTGATAGTGGCATTATAATGACATCTTTTTTTATTTACCGCAGCAGCGGCAGCAAACAGAATAAGACAAGTGTTAAGATACACAAGTCTGTTAAAAAGATATCGAAATTAAAGCTTTAAGGAGTTAAAAATTCAAATTAAGATATGTGCATATATAGCAACTTATTTAATAAAGTAGGATGCTTCTCGCGGTTAGCAAACTTGACTCTCACACCATTGAAAGTTCCCCATACGTTTGACCTTCACCTAAGCTAAGATTAGTAAATGACACCTTATATAATAATAAACTGTCATCTAGATAAATCGCTACCACATTGAAAAAAAAAGTGTTTATAATTTTTAATGAAACTAGCAAAAAAAGAGCCCCCCCCAAAAAAAAGAACAAACAAAAAATACAAAAAAAAAAAACGATGAAAAATATTGTAGAGGTAGGGTGTGGGAGGGTTAAAAATTCACTGTCAGAGCTTTATATCATAAATAGATAAAATCATCCAATTTATAAAAGGAGTAAAAAAAAATCAATTTGAAATGGAATTAGATAATTATTTGGAATATTTGAGACAAAATCGTAGGTATTTATTTATTAGTAAACTTTTTAGTTATCTTCTTGTTGCTGAAAAAAGGTCGAGATTAAAAATTATTTCTTGAGTGTATATAATAGAAGGTTGTTCTTTATGTATTGACGATTCTTGGTAATGTGGCGTAATCAGTGACGTAGTTTCGGTTACAGACAAATAGCAACCGAATCTCCATTATTAATAGAATGTTTTAGGAAAACACAAGATTGTGCAAGTCGGGTCGCCAATTCTATTTTCTACGACGTTAATCGTTACACAAAGTGCGTCTCCAAATATATTTATACATCACAAAAGAAACAACGAACAATTTCTTTGTTGGGCTATTTCATACAAGCACTGAAAATGTATACTGGTTTTAAATGAGAGACTTAGAAGCAGGGGTGATGAAAAGATGTGATAGTTTAATGGGAGAAGATTTCCATGAATTATTCAGCTTTTGTACAATTCTGTATTCAATCCACGTTTCCTTGTGTCTGGGGTTCGGCACAAGGGAACTAATTTTGACATTAATTAATTTAGCCTTCGTGAACCAAACCAAATTTGACCACTTTAAGAGCAAAAAGAATAAAAACCTAAGCTAAAACCTTTAAGATTTTCTGGGGGTGGCGGTGAATTCTATTTCAATCACAGTGTGAACAGCTGGGACTGATTCGAGATAATTGTCTTTATTTGTTTTCTTATGGCACGTGCGTACACACACACACACACACACACACACACACACACACACACACACATATATATATATATATATATATATATATATATATATATATATATATAAAAAAAGAAGGTTCGCAAAATGGATTATGTTAAAAAAATATATTATTTTACATTTGCAACAGGTGTTTAAGATCTGATATCTTCTTCAGGCGTTAAATAAAGACATAGATTGTGGTTAATTAACGCCTGAAGAAGGTATCAGAAGATCTGAAACACGTGTAGCAAATGTAAAATGATAATAGAATTAAAAAAAAAAACATAATCCATTTAGCGGACCTCTTTTTTTATAAAATATTTAATTTTCTCCGTTGGACACATAACATCTAATATATATATATTGCCTATAAATGATTACTGTCCTATCAATATTTAAAAATGAAAAACTGATTTTCTTTTAAAGTAAAAATACCAGGATTTTCTTATTTCTACTGGAACAGATACAATATAAACATATTATTAGATATTATTTATTACCAAACTCTACAGCAGTGTAACTGTAACCAAATTAAATACAGAATAGTTTAAAAAGAAATCCACCCCTTATATATATATATATATATATATATATATATATATATATCATGCAATTTTTTATTTTGGTGATAGGGTGTTGCATTTAGGGTACATAAAACAACGGTTATTGTCCTAGGAAATAGACCCGAAATCCTGGATGAGGCTGCTTGCATTTTACATAGAACTAATACCTTTGGGACCGGTATAAATTCAACTCTCTTTGCCAGCTATGAGTAAATTGTAGCACAGTCTTGGTGTGGCAACCGGTCTAGGAGAATGAAAACCCTGAATTCAAACCAGTTGTACTCCACTTAAAAATACCCTTGGGAAAGAGATACATCCAATTATTTTCTCAGCTATAAGGTAAATATTAGGGCAGACTGGGTTCTTTAATCTTGTTATGGCAACTGGTTGAGAAAAAAAAACTCTGAATTCAAACCTGTTAAAACTCTATTTAAAAACTGACCTTGTGTCCCATCCAGCTCGTGCAGAGAGGCTGATAAATCCATACTCCCATAAAAATTGACCTTGCATCGTATCCTGCTCGTGGCGAAGGGGTTAGGGGGTAAATCCATACAATATATAAACAAGTGAGTATCATTGTAATAGATTCTAACCCAAGACCTGTTGATTATTTCACTTCGGATTCTTTTTTTTTTTTTAATCAATATTCTCTGACTCTATTGAAAATCGTGGTCAGCATTATTCCTGTAGGAATTAAGTTCATTTCAGCTATAATGGTTTCTTCTTTCAATTGTAAAATGTAATTTCCTTCCGCCATTGTTGTTTTGGAATAGCTGCACTTAGTTGCCCTCTGGAATAATTTTTATTTTTATTTTCACTCAATTACTCTCCTCAGGTTCCTTAAAAGAAATGTATCTTATTAATTAGGATTTTAGTAGACCTTTTCAGTATCTCTTTGTTTTTCCTTGGGGTCTAATTTGTTACTAACTTTTATCTCCTACATAAAAATAAACTTCTAACATGTTTTTTTTATTTTGTTTTTTTAAGTTTCTTATTTTCTCTGTTTATCGTTTAATTGCAGCCATTGTTTTTAATAATAAAAGATGAACTTTTTTTATTTTCATTTTTATTTTTTTTAAAGATTATAGTTTTGTTTTCCCAAACAATTATTAGTTCTCATTTTGGTCTTCATTTAAATATGAGTGAAATTTCAACAATACCATCGCCTTCTCGGTGGGACTTAGAATACGCTGATTGTACCTCCCAAAATATGTGTCCTGATTATGAGACTAAACTGCATCTGATTGTGATGCTCCAGTTCTGGAGAGTGTAGAGTAACCTTTCACTGCCATTACTCCCAGGTCCACTCTGACACAGAGTAGTAGTATCTGATAGGGTCCAATAGATCTGTTTAAAATCATTTGTATACGATAGGACTGTGTGCAAAAAATAAAACAAACTATTAAGAAATAACTACGCAAAAATGTAAATATGAATTTATAATGTGTTACGATTTTTATGGGCATCCTTAAGCTTCAAGCAAGAGCACTTTCCAGCAGAGATCCTTTGTGTTAAGCAGAGCATGATCCTTAGTGAGGAAACCTTTGATTGTTCCTTAGTGTTCCTCAGTGTTTGGTATGATCCTTTGGTTGTTCCTTGGTGTTCCCCAGTGTTGGGTATGATCCTTTGATTGTTCCTTGGTGTTCCCCAGTGTTGGGTATGATCCTTTGATTGTTCCTTGGTGTCTCTTAGTGTTGGGTAAAATCCTTGCATTCAGCAAAATCCCTCGTTGCAGGTCCGTTTGTCAATGTCGAATAACGTGTAAATGAACGGTTGTCAATATCAGCGATTAAATAGTTAACTAACCATGTATTCTGGCTGTTGATTGGCTGGGGTTTAAACCACGGGACCTCATTGAGTCTATAAGTTCAAGTGGTGGATTACAGCACACCTTATATACCCAAAATAATCCAAATAATTCCCTAACCTCTAGGCATAAAATAACCCGAGATAGGTAGTGATGCCGTTAAAATCAATCAACAGTATCAATTTGTATTGCTCTCTGTGTGACAAGATCCCCTTTATTTCTGCAACTCCGCAAAGATTGATGTTTGGAACTTTTCGATGGGTCTTGTCTCGTGTGAGTTGCAACAGATGTTCTAGAGGATAATTCAGGCTTTATTGGTGGATTATAAAAATGTTCAATATTAATTGGGAAACAAGAAAGAGAATCATTATTTAAAGTTTTTTTAATTTATTTTTATCTATTTTTTTTTTTTCTCGTATATATGATAGCTTCATTCACGGTATTTAATCAATAAATTGTATCAATGGAACAAATACGTCTTGTAATTCATATTTTTCTAATGTTCTTTTGTTTTTCTTTTAAGAAAAATCACTTGTATAACTAATGTATATTTGCCTCTTTTCAAAGAAAATTATGGCACAATGTCTTGTAACTATCCAGTTAGTATGGCCAAGAATAGGCTGACTGCATCCCTTGCAAAGGGTTAAGATTCAATTAAAAAGAATATTTTGGGTATGACATTAAACAGCATCCAGTGGTGAGGCTCTACAAAGTTTGGAGTCATTCTTTCTTTGCCATTACTCCCAAGTCCACTCTGATCCAGAGTAGTTGTAAATTTTTGTACTGTATGTGATTTGAGTTTGTAGATATTAAAATGACTTGGGCATAAAATAACCCAACAAGGATTGACATGCTGTAAAACCAACCTACCAACCAACCAACCAACGTCTTGTTGAAGGACTTTTGGAAGAATGAAATATTCTGTTCATGAATGAATTTCAAGAAAATTCTTGGAACTAAACTCAATAGGAACAACAATAGAAAAGGAAAAATGTGTATGTAAAATTATGTTTGTAACAGAAATAAGTCATAGTTCATCACCTACTTAACTGTTCTTTAATTGTTTGTTATAGACAGGTTCAGTGATGCTGATAGCTTTTTGATTTATTGCGTCCTAGGATGCACAATAAACTTCATACAATAACTGCTATTTAAACAGTAGCATTGCAACCAACAAAGCCTTCATCAGATGATGACTCTGGATTCAGGCATGGTTTCGGGGCCGAAGCATCATTACCACTAACCCAGAGCGCCCCAGCAGTATCTCACGATACCACCAGACTTTGTTGGTTTGATGTCACATTGTAGGATTGCCATATCCATGCTGGTATGGTTAGAGCTTTATCCTGGATCTTTTTTATGTATTTTCTAGTGGAGAAAGTCCAATTTGAGTAAAAAATGCCACGGTTGAGTTGGTAATAAAGCCTCAGCATCCGACCTCGATAGGAAATACATCCATTATCCCTCCATTTCTGATGCATTGTTCTCATAGATCTTCATATTTTTCCAACTTACGCTGCTGTGCCCAGTCAAAATTTTCCTCGAAAGATGCTGTTAATTTAATGATGAAAACTTTGCTTTAAATGAGTTACCGGGAAAATTTATGGATCCCAACTAAAGCCCTCTAACTCTTACCTTGTTGTAACCTATCCTGTGTAATTATTTTCTAAGAAACTATTGAAATGTTTCATAATATTGAAATATTGAGGATAGAAAAAGAAAAACACTGGGATGCATGGATACGATTTTACTGTGTCCTTTTAGATTTTTGTACATCAGGGATGCAAGACGCGTACCTATCAGCATCTCTGTAGGTTTGTACTTGATAACAGCTTTTGGCATTGTCTGTCATTGGTATAGCCAGGTTTCTGGATGGAAGCATGCCCATATACAGATGAAATTCACATCTTCTCCCTACAGCATGTCAAATTGAAAAAGAGGTAAAGTTGTGCCTTCACCTTAGGTACCCAGATGTATTGCTATAGCAAGGAAGAGTCATCAGGAAAGTCATCTTTGCAGGCTAGGGAGAAGGATAATCCCACAGTTTAATGTAAGGAATGGTAAGATTCTCCTGTACTACCAGCTTTTGCCACAAGCATCAGGATGTAACTCTGATTCAATGCAATGAGATGTTGCTTAGGGTTGGATCACTATGAATATATAATTGGTGTCATGTCTTATCTATTAATGAGACATAATTGATTCTAGCAAAGAGATTGAGAAGCAATAGACTGGAAGATAATCAATTACTAGTTGGTTCATTAGAAAGTCCACTATTTATTTTGCAATTGAGTGATAACCTCATAGATGATTGACATATATATATATATATACTATCAACTCGTGCTTGAGTAAGACCATTTCCTGTTGTTTCTTTTTTTTTTTCATAGTTGAGAGCCAGAAGCATTTGACACTGTATCCTTGTGTTTTCTCAGATGACTCGCCAGGCCAGCTCAGACCTGGAGAGACATACTTTTCCACATAAACTACATGTTGGAACTTCTCCTCTTTGAATGTTGCTGGACTGAAAATTTCCCTTTCTAATAGCTCGCTTCAATTTTTGGTGTTTAATTCAGTTGGACTCAAATTCTTCCACAGACAGGTAGATGGTGGCTCTATTACAAGATAGCTTCTCCCAGTCCTCCACAGCAAGGCAGTCCTTGAACCTCAATTTGGGTTTGCACTGACGATATTAGCCAGTTGAGATTTCCCCATAAAATAGTTGTTTTGGGATTCGGCAATCATTCATGCAAACTAGATGACACACACACACACACACACACACATATATATATATATATATATATATATTAAGAGAAAGGAAATGAATCTGACGGTAAAAGTATAGATAAAAGGATATGAAAACACACAATATGCTATTAAAGTGAAAATATTTTATATCCAATTCATAGCTAATCATTTTGAATTCAAATTATTTTCAGCTCCTCTCTCGATGAGTCCAGAGTAAAAACAAGCTCTGAAGATGATTTTTATAAATCGAAATATTGTTCAATATTAGCTATGAATATAATATAAAATATTTTCACTTTAACAGCATATTGTGTGTTTTCATATCCTTTTATCTATATATGTATATATTATATATATATATGTATATATAAATTGAGGAAAAAACTTTAGATTTATTTATTTATTGTAATACTTTATTTCAACTGTGTAATCACAGTATCTTCAGACATGAGTAAAACATGGTTATTACTGATTTTACCACCAAAATGTAAAATATTTATTCATTTACAAACCCTTCCTCATGAGCAGGATGTAACATAAGGTCAATTTCTTAGGTGAAATTTAACAGGTTTGAATTCAAAGTTTTCCTTCTCCTAGACTGGTTACCTAGCCAAGGTTAAAGAGCTCCTTCTGTCCTACTATTTACCCATAGTTGGAGGGAAAGTAATTAGATACATACTATGTGAAATGCAAACGGTCTTGTTCAGGATTTGAACTCTGGTCCATTTCCTACGACTCTAACCATTATACCATGCACCTCCTCACATGTTATATATATATATATATATATATATATATATATATATGAGAATTTTTTACATATTTAGAGTAGCATCCATAAATAAGTACAACCCCCATCAATTATTAATTTTCATTTCTAGTGGAGCATAGTATAAATGCAAAATAAGGAGTGATGTGGGACAATATTTTTTTTTTTAAACTATCAATCCAAATTTTTTCTTCCTCATATGTTCATATTTCATTCCAAAGCTTATATATATATATATATATATATATATATATATATATATATAATGTGTGTGTGCACACTCCCCTTCTTTTCCATTCTCCTCTTCTTTGTTAATATCTGACATTTCACCAAATGTCAGTGTTAAGGTTCTTTTTATCTACTTGGGTTTAACTCAAACAAAATTCAGGGCGCTTTGTTTTAAGCCATTTATAATTTACATTCCATCCTCATTCTACCGAATTTATATATATATATATTTTTTTTTTTTTTTTTGACATCCCACTTTGCATTCCAATTCAAACTTTTTTCCACTACGAAATCTAATCTTCAATGTTTAGACACATGATTAGTGCGTTAATCCTGCTTGCCTGAATCTTTTCTGTTCCAAAGATATTGTAATTAATTTAAAAAAATACCCCCTCCCACACACACATACACAAAAAAAAAGAAGTCTTTGTAATGTCAGTTTGGCCTGGAATTGTTTGTCTGAAGTCATCTAGATGGTAAAAAGAAAAACAAAAAAACAAAAACAAGAAATACATCAGAAAACAATAGAAATGAAAAAAAAAAATGAAGACTTAGATTTGGGTAAAAATCTTAACCTTTTACCTATTCATCTCAATTATAATTGGTTTTGTTATATACCTCTTTGAGTATATAATTAGCAAGAGAGAGGCAGGTGAGGGGATGATAGATTTGGTTTTTACTTTTCTCTTCAGGTAATTCCTTGTCAAATCATCCAGAAAAAAGAAAATTGTCACCCACCCCTTTCAATTTTCCTGATTTTGGTGTGACTATGTTAATGTTAGACAATCCCAAAAGTTTTGAGCAAAAATCAAACTATCTTTTTGGTACAATAATGTTCAAATTATTGTGAAATTGTATCATTCACACAAAATCGTAGGTATTTATTTATTTGACTTTTTATTACTGAAAAAAAAAAAAATGGATGAGATTAAAAAACAAATTTTAAAATTGCTTACACAAATTTTAAGTACATATAACACAAGAATATTGTGACAGTTTTTGTTAGAGACAGAAATACACACAATCTATTATTAATAGATAACAACATAGAATCAGGAATTGTTGCATTTATTCTTGACCATTGATTTGTTGGTTTTCTTTCTTTTTTTCTCTCCTAATTTTCTATACAAACTATTCAATGATTAAACTTATCAAAATACATTTTCTTTCTTGTACTAAGATAAACTCTCACCCAATACACTCTATTACAAATACAACCCTATTGTCAATACTTACAAGTCCTTTATTTTTCCTTTTCCTATATATTTTCTATCCACAATGGCTTTATCTATAATCATCAATTTTCTTGTTCTTTGTTTTTATATGTACATATATTCTTAACTAGCTTCAAAGATGTCCTATCATTTGGCAATTAAGCTAGCTCCTGTGGTCGGCTATTAATTGACCCTTTGGTCCAACAATGACACTTCATGCATTGAGTACATATTACATTTTATTAAACTTGAACAATATTTTTCAAACAATTACTGTATAAAAAATTTTGTCAAAAAAAAAAAATATAAAAAATTGCCAAATACAATTGCAATAATTAAAACTTGGGAATTCAAAATTTCTGATTGTGGATCTGGATTTGGATTGGAAGGTTTTTAATTTGTTGACAGTCGGTTTGATTTGGAAATGGTATAATATGTTGAGCTACAGCCTCTAGGAGTAAAGTTGAAAATCTTAAAAAAATGTGAATACTGACATTCACATTTACTATTAGAGGAGGCTTATTTATCAACAATTTTAATCACAATTTAAGACTTTCTATTTAATACAATTTCTAGTATACACATGTATGATATAACTATCAGCTTCTTTGATGAAAAAAAAAGATCTTTTCCGTCCTCAAAATTGACAAACAGTATCAGTCTTGGTGCATACCTCTCACAATCCTGCTGTCTTATTCTTCCTCCTTCTTCAAGTGTATTCTGTGGTTGTCTCAAGTTAATTCTCTGTAAATTTGGTGAGGGGGGGGATTAGAGGATTGTCTAAGTGCTGATTGTTAGGCATTTTTGACTTGCTCTTTATTGCCTCATATATGCAGCAAAAACATCTAGCAACGTCTTCTCTAAATCATCTTCTATCCTTTCATCTTGGTGCTAAAAATAAATCTACCACAAAAATGAATTTTGGGCATAAAATAAATTATGGCATTTTATTTTTCAAGTTTAAGATAACAGAAAATTCTATTTCTAATACGTCACCAAAACATTCCACATTCACCATTAAATATTTATGCCAAATTATTTATCAAGTTAAATTTTTATATCTGTTTTCTTATCGGAATTTAGAGTTGAGCGATTCATGGAAAATGACATAGAAAAGTATGACCATATGACCTTTAGGCACCCCTTTTTGATCTTGATTAAGAAAGGACATGTTTTTAATTTACACCGTCAATATCTGGTTGTTTGTTAGGGGTTAGTTTTATAATTAAAAAAAAAATAATCTAAAAATCGTCTATTAAAACAACCGGATATTGATGGTGTAAATGAAGAACATGTCCTTTCTTAATCGAGATCAAAAAGGGGTGCCTAAAGGTCATATGGTCCAAAAAGGGTTATATGAGTTTGGTGAGGAGACCATTACTAGTCATTGGGTACTGCATATTTCTGACTTTGTGTTACAATTAAGCTATGCTTAATAAATAACTTACACACACGCACACACACACACATAATGCAGTTTGCTATATTTATAGATATAAGTAGTGATAGAGTATATGTAGATTTAAGTTAGGATAGTGTATGTATACTCAAACTCTTTGCACGAGCAGGTTGTGAAACAAGGTCAATTTTTAAGTGAAGCTTAACAGGTTTGAATTCAGTTTTCCTTTTCCTAGACCGGTTGTTAAAGAGCCCAGTCTGCCCTACTATTTACTCATTGCTGGAAGGAGAATAGTTAGATTCATACCTTTCCCAAGGTTATTAGTGCTATGTGAAATGCAAATAACCTCGTCCAGGACTTGAACTCAAGGAGCTGTATCCATTTCCTAATGTAGATACTAACTCAATGGGGCTTGACCTAATGGTTACATAGGCAAGAAACTGACAGTCACCAAGTGCTGTTGACTCTGGATCTACACTATCCTAATTTAAATCTATCTATCTTGTACATATACACAGAGATGCTGACAGGTATGCGTCCTGTGTCCCTGACTCACAAAAATCTAAAAGGAAGGAATAAAATCATGTCCATGTGTCCCAGTGTCTTTCTTTTTCTTCCCTCACCATCTCAAGCTAATTATAAATAAATTTTAATAGTTTCTTAGAAATGAATTACACAGGATAGGTTACAAGGTAGGAGTTAGACTGCTTTAGTTGTTTCCCTAGATAATAAATAAAAACCCTATAATTTATTAAGAAACTTTTGTTGGGACCCATTAATTTTCCCGGGGACTCATTCAAAGCAAATATGTGCATCCCAGAATGCACTAAATTAAAAAGCTATCAGCATCACTGTATATATATATATATATATATATATATATATATATATATATATATATGGGTTGGACAAAATAAAGGAAACGCCTATTTTATATTTATTTTGGACAACCCATATATATATATATATATATATATATATATATATATATGAATGAGAAAGTATTTTATGAAGAATATGCAACTAACCAAGGACAAATTTGCAACAGAAATGAAACAAAGTGTGTTTGGTAAGCCACAATGTACTGCATAACATAAAAAGTTTTTAAAAAATACTGAGTAGTTCAAATAGCCCTGGGTATATATCAGATTGGCTGGATTAAATTGAGTAAATTAGGGTTTAAATATCATATTTATAATTATTTTATATATGGACAATCTACAATCTGACAGTTTCAATGTTATCTCATCACTTCAGGCAAGTAAAGTAATCATTCACTCTATAGAATTTAAACTTTAAATTGATAATAAATAATAAAAAAATAATTTAATATATTAGAGTTTAATTATGAATTTAAAAATGTAAAAAAGTAAAAAGTAAAAATATTGGGAAAACAAAATAGAATGTATGCGCATGATATACAAAAATACAGTATGTGCCATATATAGATACATATAAATATAGTGTGCCATGTATATATATATATATATATATATATATATATATATATATATATAATGTTTCGTTAAACTGTACTGATGATTCTTGTCGGACGAGTTTTTGTTCGATCCTTTCTAATTTTCTGGCCACCTTTTTAATGTCAGGGTTGTTGCAATCCACCAAAGGTTTCTTTATGAGCGCTTTTGGCATGTCTATCTGCCATCTTCAGGTGTGAAACTGATGGGATATTTTGGGTGTCTCGTCTTTAAAAACAATGAGCAGTATGAATTTAAATGTCCAGTAGGAGACTGCCTCTCCAAAGTTAATAACACGTATATTGGCCACATGACGACCACATTATCACGCAGATTAATGCTACACCTATCTGATATCAGCTGGAATCACTTTTCCGCACAGATCCCTTTGCTACTCATATGCTGAGTTGGCGAGGGTTGGTATCGAATCAAGAACCTTGTGATTCCTAGCCGAACACTCTACCGACTGAGCTAAAGTATTCCAAAATTGTTTATATTGATAGTTAACTTATGATTTGGTTATGTTCTGACTGACTGTAAGTCAATCAAATCTCAGTTGGACTGCTATATACAAGGTGTGTGAAAAAGTACAGATTTTAAAGCTGTGTTTACCAAGATAGAAAGGAAGAATGACTGGAACATACATTTTCAGAATACAAGGTGTGTCAAAAAGTACTGATTTTAAAGCTGTGTTTACCAAGATAGAAATGAAGAATGACTGGAACATACATTTTTCAGAATACAAGGTGTGTCAAAAAGTACAGATTTTAAAGCTGTGTTTACCAAGATAGAAATGAAGAATGACTGGAACATACATTTTTCAGAATACAAGGTGTGTCAAAAAGTACTGAAAATCTTGATACTTTTTTGACACACCTTGTATATCATATAGATCCTATGAATCTGAGGAATGAAATAATTTAGGAACCAGTCCTTGAACATCGTCTGAGTCATCCAGACTTTAGGGTTTGAGTAGACAAGCAGCATGTGCTTATCTACATTCCTAAACACAAAAGGGTATTCAGATTATAGATAAGGAATGATTTAAGCTTCAAACCTGTGACATTTCCTTCAAGCAACAAACTCAAATGATTCTTAAATGCTTTCAATAGAGTTTTTGCTTCTTTGTAAATGTCCTTTCTTCATATATATATATATATATATATATATATATATATATATA
Source organism: Doryteuthis pealeii (assembly GCA_023376005.1). Lineage (NCBI taxonomy): Eukaryota > Metazoa > Mollusca > Cephalopoda > Myopsida > Loliginidae > Doryteuthis > Doryteuthis pealeii. The sequence goes on from CM042150.1 coordinate 50,506,683, forward strand.
TATATATATATATAAATAAAAGGATATGAAAACACACAATGTTGTTAAAAAGAAAATATTTTATATCATATTTATAGGTAATATTGAACAATATTTCGATTTATAAAAATCATCATCAGAGGTTGTTTTTAATCCGGACTCATTGAGAGAGAAGCAGAAAATAAATTAAATTCAAAACGAAAAATGATATAAAATATTTTCTTTTTAACAACATTGTGTGTTTTCATATCCTTTTATCTATACTTATACTGTCGGATTCATTTCCTTACTCTTAACTTATATATATATATATATATATATATATATATATATATATATATTTGAGATATATTTTTGTATCTGTATCCATTTTTCGGAAGTATATATATCAGGTTTGGGCATTAGTGTGAAGCATTAAAGTGCTATATTATAATAATGTAGTTATCATAATATATTCGTCAGGGAATAAATATCAGAAAACTCAGTTGTTTTTTTTGAGTTCCAATCAACACCATATATATATATATATATATGGTATTTGTGGGAAAGGTGACTAACTGGTGAAAATGGTCACAATGGTTAGTTGATGCAAGTTTCACAATGATAAGACAGCGATATAACAAATATAAAGTGCTCAATACGTGGGTCACTATAAGTAATTTTATTATCTATTATTTTTTAATAATAATAAGACAATTGAAATGGTATAAACACACCTGCATGTGTGTATACACATACACATTCTGTTAACTTTAATAAAATAAATAACTTTAGGCATATATTAGCAAAAACCCGTTTAAACGCACCAGGCTCTATAATCATATAGGCAATCCCCATTATTATCATAAACCATTAAAACAATAGTACAAAGCGGATTTCTAACAATGTTTATATTTTGATCCTTTGGAAAAATGACACTTCCACTCATTTTGAATTTCAAGCCAGCATTCCTTGACTGCGGATCTATAACCAACCGTCATCACAAAAAAATACACATGTGCAATCGACTGCAATTAATCAATATCTTGATTAATCCAGTGGACTTAACCCTGAAGATCCTTATGGTGAAACTCGAGTAGGTTATTACTGTGTACCATTATTATAATATATATATATATATATATATATATATATATATATATATATATATATATCCTTTCTTTCTTTGACCAGTTCTCATTCAGTCTGCTTGTCACAACAAAATTTCTTATCTATTCTTTTGGCATTCATTCATGATTTTTTGGTTGGGGGTTGGAAGTGTGGCTCATCATAAGTTACATAAGTCATAAATCAATGACTTATTTGTATCATTGTTGATTTGTTTTCTACACTTGTACTTCTAAAGCCAAGTTTGTCTATGTTCCAATACAAAGTAACATATCTTTGATGTATCATTACATGATGATACTCAGTATTTTTACCATCTGTTATTGATCTTTCTAATGTTTCCTTGATTTTATTATAACATTCGATTTATTGCATTCTCCACCCATCATAAGGTGTATTTTATATTCAACTAATAAGAGAAAAAAGAGTAGGAAATAATCTAAAATCATATTCCTATGTATATCATATATATATATATATATATATGTATGTGTGTGTGTGTATATATATATATATATATATATATATATATATATAAGTAAGAAAAGTCGACGGGGCGGCCTAGAGTCGGTATCAACCAGTCAGCAAGGGAGTCTATCCCCTTTTCAATAGCGCTAGACCAAGGAGATTGTTTTTTTAGCATCTGAGGTGGAGCGCCACACCTACCATCAGCTCCTTACTTTACCGCATAGATCCCTGTGCTACTCATATGCTGAGTTGGAAGGACCGGTATCGAACTAGGAACCTTGTGGTTTCTAGCCGAACGCTCTACCGACTGAGCTAACCCGGCCCATATATATATATATATATATATATATATATATATATATATATATATATATGTGTGATAGCATTCCTTAAAATACATCTGTAATATTGGCATTTCAATATTAACATAATGCTAGTAATATTAAACTGAATATTTGATAAAAGTATGTAATTATAATTATATACTTTTATCAAATATTATATATATATATATATATATATATATATATATATATATATAGCGTATCACTCAATAAGTCCCAGGCCTGACATATAGATGGCACTATTAATAAAAAAATCCATAGAAAAGTGTTGTTTGATCTTGGTTACAGGGCTTTGTTTTCATTTTCATCCCCAAACAGACATATAGACAGTTAGACACCACAAATATAGAATAAGATTGCAAATTGGACTGGAAATTGCTTTATTCTCTAAATTAGAGCATTTTAAGTGGATTCTAATAAAAATATGGCTATGATGTTCTGTTTCTGCTGGGTTGTTTTATCAATACAGAGATTTCAATATTTTCTTGTAAACGAATTACACGGTATGGGGTACAAGGTAGGGGTTAGACGGCTTTAGTTGTTCATAGATAAAAACTCTGCAATTAAGAAACTTTAGTTCGGACCCATCAACTTTCCCAGGGACTCATTCAAATCTAATCTACGAGTCCCAGGACGCATTAAATTAAAAAGCTATCAGCATCACTGCAATATGTAGATAGGTAAAAAAAATTAACCTGTTTGAAAAATCATTTATACAAATTCAAGTTATTTGAGGGGGGGGGGGCTAATTTCTCTATTTACTTTAATATTTGGTTATTGTTAAATTCTTGTATTTTTGTAATGCTGTTATGTTAAAGAAAACTGAAATGTATTTTTTATTTTCTCTTTCAGGTAAGTGTTCCAATTTTTAATTCACCTGGTAGAAATTGGGGGAAAAAGCAAGAATTTTCCTTAATTTGGAACCAGCTATTTTCCTTTGGTTTACTTTTTGATCTTGGTAAGTAGTTTTTTTAATTATCCTGGTTATTTTGGAATCTTAGTAGATGCTTGGATCCAGATTTATGCATTTGAATTCAAAATTGGTATCTTAATATATTACTATAACAAGTATGGAACCAATAAAAAAGATACAATGTTGAGAATGAGTTATAGGTGTGATTTTTGTCTTTTGCAATACCAATGGTTCTCATAACATTGTTGGTAAAAACGGGCTTTCTGTAGCAAAAAGGGAACCTGCGTTTAAGAGGTTATCCTTTATTATTGTCTATGAATCCTTCTTTGTCATAGAAATAATGACCCAAGTGAGTTTTGATAATAAATTTTTTTTTTTAAAGTTCGGAAATTCTCAAAAATGAATTTATTGCTCTAATAAAAATCTTGTGCTGTCTCAGCTGGGCTGTTGTTATATAACACATCACTCAATAAGTCCTGGGCCTGACATATTGATGGCATCACTAATAAAAAAAATCCATATTATTTTTATAAAGTACTAACCTTCAAATGACACGTGTCAAAATTTGAGCCCAATTGGATTATTAGTTTACAAATTACAGTTATTTAAGTGAAACTACTGTTGTAAATTTCAAAACAATGGAGATTTCCTGTGTTGATAAAACATTGCTTTCTGATGGGGAAAAATACTGTTCAAGCAAAGCAATAGCTTGATAAGTGTTATTCGGACTCTGTTCTGTCAGAAACAATAGTTAAGAGGTGGTATGCTGACTTTAAATGCGGTTTTACAGACACAAATGATGCTGAACCCTCAAGTCGGACAAATTCAGCAGTTGTCCTGGAAAACACCAAAAAACTCAACAAACTCATTTTGGCCGATCGTAAATTGAAGTTGCATGAGATAGCAGAGGAATTGAAGATATCAGAAGGCAGTGTATTAACTATTTTGCATGAACATTTGTTAATGAGAAAGCTGTCTTCAAAGTGGGTGCTGCATTTGCTCACAGTCGATCAAAAACAACAACGCATCGATGATTCAGAGCGTTGTTTGCAACTGTTTCAACACAACAAAAAGGAGTTTTCGCGTAAATATGTGACAATGGATGTAACATGGATCCACCACTTCACTCTTGAGTCAAATCGGCAGTCAGCTGAGTGGACAGCAGCAGGTAAAAGCCTTCCAAAGTGACCAATGACACAAACATCAGCAGGCAAGCCTTTGGCCTCTGTATTTTGGATGCGGAAGATGTTCATCGATTACCTTGAGAAAGGAAGAACCATTAATAGCAATTATTATATAGCATTATTGGTGCATTTGAAGGAAAAAATTGCCAAAAAACGGCCACAAATGAAGAAGAAAAATTGCTCTTTTACCAAGACAATGCACGATCGCAACAATGGCAAATTGCACTTCAAATTGCTTCCGCACCTACCCTATTCTCCAGATCTGGCCCCCAGCGACTACTGGCTGTTTGCAGACATCAAAAGAATGGTCCAGGGAAAGAGATTTGGCTCCAATGAAGTGATATCGGAAACTGATGTTGATGAATAAAGTTGAATTTTGCTTAAAAGTTGTTGTTTTATTAGTCAGGTCCGGGACTTATTGAGTGATGTTTAATATATATATATATATATATATATATGTATGTGTGTGTATTTATATGTGTGTTTGTATGTATAAATATATGTATTTATATGCATGTATATACAGGATAATTGTCAAGTAACTCCTTTCTCTATTTCAAAAATCTTATAATTTATTTCTGAATCATTATTTTTACAAAAACTGAACATGAGAAGAACATACATAACATGATGTTCTATTTAAAATTCTATATGAGCATGAGCATTCACTCCAGCCTCTCAAGCCGCTCGGGAATCGTATTATCTGAAAAGGTAATAATAACAAAATAATCAATTGGAAAAGAAAAACAACAACAACAACAACACAGATTTAATTGGCATAGATTAAAGAACATATATTCAGGAATTGAGAAAATAAAAAAATTATAGTTTAAAATAGGGAGTCACTTTTCAATCACCCTGTATATATGTCTGTGTGTTTATATGTAAGTAAAGTCGGCAGAGTGGACTATTGTTGGTATCAGCCGGGAAGCAAGGGAGACTATCCCCTTTTCTCTAGTACTCGACGAAGGGGGTTATTTTTGTGAGGTGGAGCGCCACACCTACCATCAGCTCCACACTTTACTACACAGATCCAAGCTGTGCTACTCATGCGCTGAGTTGGCGAGAGCTGGTATAGAATCCAGTACCATGTGATTCCTAGGTGGATGCTCTATTAACTGAGCTAAACCAGTCTTAAACATATATATATATATATATATATATATATATATTCTCTCCAATATCCTATATAATAATTATATTAATTTAATGCTTCAATAAAGTCCAGTAAAAATGAAGAAGGCTTTTCCATTAGGGACCTCTCTTGAAAATTACTATTTTTTTCTTTTAAGAGAGGTCCTTTGGAAAAGATTTTTTCATGTATTCCATTCATTTCATTATTCCATTCATTCATTTATTTTTTCTATTGATTCTTTACTATGTGTGTATATATATATATATATATACACACACACACAAGGTATGTCAAAAAAGTATCGAGATTTTTTGTACTTTTTTGACACACCTTGTATTCTGAAAAAATTAACATTCCATTCATTGTTCACTTCTATCTTGGTAAATACAGCTTCAATCTTGATACATTTATGACACACCTTGTGTATATATATATATATATATATATATATATATATATACACACACACATTCTAAAAATACCTGCTGGATATCGAGAGATGCTAATCATCTATAAGAGTTGATGGAATTCACCTTACTGGATATTTTCACAGTGGCCTTACTCTGTAACCTGTAACATAAATTAAAATGAATGAATGTATATCATATCTCATTTACTAAATTCTCCAACTGCAACCTCTAAATATGACTGTAGCAATACCTACTCTCTAACTACTGAGCCATAACATTTTTGAAGAGCATAATAAACCAACTTCCTTCTCAACTACTTCAGACTCTAATAATAGTTGGTTGTCTAATACCTAGACTAATGTACTTTTCTTACATTTATGAATTTAGATGTATGAATGTGCAAATGTTTATAGACGTTCTAAATATATTAAAACCTTTGTATGTTTAGATTATTACTAGTATACTATATTGCCCATAAATAAGTAAACCATTTTTTTTTTAATAAAAACTTCTTCTCAGCCAAAGATAACAGAATTTCATTATTTTTAGGGGAACATTATACAAGGTGTGTCAAAAAAGTATCACGATTTTTTGTACTTTTTGACACACCTTGTATTCTGAAAAAATTAATGTTTCCTTAATTGTTCATTTTTGTCTTGGTAAATACAGCTTCAATCTCAATACTTTTATGACACACCTTGTATTCTGGAAAAAATTAACGTTCCATTCATCGTTCATTTCTATTTTGGTAAATACAGCCTCAATCTCGATACTTTTATGACACACCTTGTATAATCAAAATGATTATTATTATTAGGTATTATTTATCACCATACTCTACAGCATTGAGACTCTAATCAAAACTATGAATATGGTACAATCTAAAAATGAGTATATCCCTATTCAAAGTTCTATATAGTAAGTATATTTCCAAATCAAATTTGAGTTTTTTTCTGATTTACAGAAAAAAACTGAGTAGGGAGTCCTGTGCCATTGTGGCTAATGTGCAGGACTGAGACATTGTAGTGAGTGAGTTCAAACTCCAGTCGTGCTATTACATTCAATTTCAGACTAATATCATTTGGAAAGGTATGAACCCCCCCACATACCTCAGCTATAGGTTAAATAGTGCCACTACTGTTCTTCTGCAAGGATGGATTTGGCATTAAATAACCCACGATGGTTGATATGCTATTAAACAAAGACAATAAACCAAACCACTTGAAAAATTGATGTGTCAAATATTTGCAAGGCTAAAGAACCTAGTCTACCCTACTATTTACCCACAGCTGGGGAGAAATGGATTCATAGCTTTTTCAAGCATATTATCACAAAGTGAAATGCAAACAGCTATTGGAAAAATTAGGGATTAATTATTTGTCCTTGGCACCAGGGGCCGAAATCATCAATATATGATATTGGCACCTAAATTGAATTCCATGACTAAGTTACTTATAGTGTTGATCCGATAGCAGTGAGACGACTAAATCCGGTCGCTCCCAAAACTTAAAAAACTTCAGCAGATAAGTCTGGTCACAAATGCCATTAAGTTTGCAGTTTGTACCTTTCTGAATATATGTTTTTTTTTTAAATTTTCAATTGTTGTTTTCTTTTTCATCCAAATTTAATTGCCTACCTTTTAACCTGGGAAATTATATGAGGCCTAGCAAAAAAGATTATACCGCCTCATCCAGGATTTGAACTTGAGTCGGCAATTCCATTTCCTACAATGATTGTTATGTTATGGTAATGGCATTAAACAATAGTTAATATCATTCCCTTCTTGGTCAGACTAAGAACTTTTCAGCATTCCCCCCCCCTCCCATGTAGACACTGGTGTGCTATGAAACCATATTCCTTTGCTCATTCCAGTTTATTCAACATATGCATTTGTCGTTTAGCAAAATCCACAAGGACTTAGATATTTTTAGCAATTCAATTGATCCAAATTGAATCTATATATTCCATTCTGCATCCATTGTGGTATTTTGCCAAGTACCCAAAAATATCTCCAAACAATTTGGCAATCTTTGATTTCACTTTCTCATATTTTTTTTTCCCGAGAATTTCTTTTTAGCTGCCTATTTGATCTTGTAAAGACATAAGCACTCATCTGTTTTCACTTCTTGTTGCAAGTTAAAAAGAAAAAGATAAAAATGCCTTCATGTATTCCTAGAATATTGGAAAGATTTTATGAATAAAAAAAAATGCATTCTGTAAGTTTCTTTATAAGAAATTAATTGTGCACTGTATGATTCCTTTGTCTTCCATTTATTCTTTGGCTGAATTCCAAATAGGAACTTCTTTCTTTTTAAACATTTCTTCATCTTTTTGTTTATTCTCTACCTTGTAAGTTTTCGAATATTGAATATGAACTTATTTGAAACTTATCTAAGAATGATGTTTTATAACCAGAGGTCTTAGATTCTAAAATAATACAACCAGATCATAACGAGAGGTATAGTGTTACAAAAAAGTATTCTGACTGAAGCTTTTAGATTTAATTTTTTTTTAATCAAAAATTAAAATTAAGATGGTGTCATTGTTTTGCCACTACCATTCCCATCCATATTTTCTCTTATAAACACATGTTCATACTGCGTACATACATTCACATATACACATTAACCCATTTCTGTGACAGACTTCATTCTTCCCAACCTATTTCTGTGACTGACATTTCTTCTTCTATTAACTGCAACCCTGTAGTAATTGGGTCAGGCACGTGACTATATACATGCACACCTCACCTTTCCTACATGACTAGATCACTTGAACACTCGGACCCTTTTCCACACCTTCGGAACAATTGGCAGTATCTTCGACAAAACCCAAAAAGAAAGGACGCATCCCCAATCTCTGAAGAACGCAACACTTTTTTTTTACCCTCTTCGTAACAGTCTGTTGTGAACCTTGAACTTTTCCCCTTTTTATCACCTTATAAACTTGTTCGTTTGTGTTTCACGATGTTCATCAATATATATATATATATATATATACTAGCAAATATATGCACCCTCCGGGTGCAAATATTTTAGTTAAATTTTATAATAGAATATGATATTAAATTAGAAAGGCTAATGAAACTGAATAAGAATGTAGATAAAAAGATTTGGAACAGAGGGGGTATGATTGAAAAATAGAACAACTTTGAAACTAACTCTTCCATCATTTTCCGTTACTCCCGTCTTTCATTGGTAAATTTTCCTAATTAAACTGTTTAGTTAAAATAGGAAGTAAAGAATAATATTACAGTTATTTCTTCTTGTTAAGGGATTTCTTTTAAGATTTATTGAAGAGATCTTTGCTCATATTCAATAAGATAAAACCAAACAATTAGAAATCAATAATACTAAGCATCTATTTATCAAAATCAATTTTTTAAGATCAATATGCAAATTAGCCTTCCCATTCATACTGTAAATTTCTATTTTGTTGTATATATAAATACAATTGCATGTTATTAGTATGTAGATATGGTCAAAAGTGTAAGTAATGTAAAACAATTTTATTAATAATTGAGGTTTAGATAAAAATAAAATCATGGAGAATATGACGTAAATAACTAAAGGAATTGTGACTTGTATAGTAATATAGTTTCGGTTACAGACAGACAGACACCGAATCTCCATTATAATAAGATCATATATATATATATATATATATATATATATATATATATGTTCTTGTTCATTCTGTTGTCTTCAGTTCTTCCTTGTTTATTGTTTTCATAGACCGTTCTGGCTAAAGTTATCTGTTGAGCTACGCAGCCAAGCAAGGCAGAATAGTCATATATGTTCAGGTTTTTCTGTCTGAATCAAATTCTATAATATGTGTTCAGAGAGGATATCAGCTAATCAGTCAAAGCAAATAAATTGATTTCTTATTTCAAAGACGTTTGTAAACCAATGAAATAAACAATTGCAAAATGTTGGCTGTTCATGATGGAAACTGATCCTGGTTAATTATTGTCACATCTGAATCAGTCTTCTTAGATCTTTTATTATCCAACAGTAATCTTAACTCAATAGCAGTAAAACTTTATTTGTCATTCAAGTAGTGTTACGATTTGAATTTTCAATGATACTAGAACTAGTATAACTAAACAAACACTGTGGTGATATAAAGCTTAGTTGTGTTTACTATTAGGCTTTGTAAATGACCTATTGGTTTCTTTTGCAACAGCTGTCCATGTTTTATTTAGCAAAGAGTGAAGGATTTTAATTAAGATTTCATAGTTATCTCCATTGAGAATTTGAATGATTAAAAATTTCCTTCAGCATAAATAAAGACTCCTGCAAAATTGTAATTCATTTGCAAATTGAACTGGAATTTGCATATTGATCTAATAAAAAAAATCTTGCTATGATGTGCTACTTTTGATAGGTTATAAAAATAAATTATGACAAATCAGTGATTTAAAATATTATTCAGACACCTGAACTCCTTGTTTCTGTTGCTCCCAAAACATTTCGGTTTAAACATTCTTCTGCCTTCCTCGGGTGTGATAAACAAATTCTGTTAATAAAAAAAAAAGCAAAAAATAGGTTGCATATTGCATCTTAGCATTAGATGACGAATTGGTATTATCTATTATTTGATAGGTAGTGTAGGATGATTTAGAACGGTGTTGAAACCCGTTGGGTGGGGGATCTAAAATTGAATGACAGGCGATGAAAGTTAACTAGAATCTTGAGTGAGTGAAAGAATAGCGATGATAGTAGTTGAACATTTTCCATCTCTGGCTCCTGATCTGTCCAGTCAGAAAAATGGAAGTCTTCAAGTAACAACAAAATGATGTGCCCAAGAAGAAAATGTCACGTGATCTCTCATCATATGGAAGGCGGTCGTGGATGAAAAACGATTATCAAAAATTAGGGATTTTAATACAAATTTTCTGTGTTGAATTATTAATGAACGAATTCTATTTAAAAAAAAAAAATACTAAATCGTTTCAATCAAACTGATTCAATGAAATAAATCGAAATTTAAAAAAATAAATATTACCATTGCTGCCTACCATAGCAGAAATAATTTATATACCTAATTAATAGATAAAATTCATTTAAAATATGAAACACCTGATTTTAAGTTTCAAATTTCATCTTTTTAGATTCTAAAAACAAATATTTATTTAAGAAAGAGTCTACTTTAATATTGTTATCTAATAATCTTTGGAGAGAACTCAATAGAAAAGTGAGGCCCCCGCCCATTTAAACAGAACAAATATCGATGTATAATTTTTTCACTGATAAAGCTAATTATATACAAAAACAACAGAGTAAAGAAATCGCTAAAAAATGTAAAAATCTTTTTCTTTTTTCTTTTTTTTTTACATTTAACTTTCCGATTTTCGGTACTTATTTTCTACCAGGATAACTCCCTTAATTTCTTTTCTTCTATTCACACCTTCGCTCTTTTGTCTTTTTATTTATACTGTAATTAGTTTCAAGTTTATATAGCCCCGCCCATATTTTGCGCCCCAAAAATAAGGGGTGCAAAGTTAAATGACCTGAACAAAAGTTTTGGAATAAAATAACTGATGCATTATAAAATTCATTCATTGATAAATCAAGACTGGAAATTTCATTAAAATTGGATAATTCCCTGATTTTTTTTTTCAATCTGAAGGGGTGGTAAATTCATTTTGTAAAATACAGATTTTACGTCATCTTTGGCACACCCTATATTACGCTTTTGGATTACCATACTTTAGAAGAAACGTTCGGAGATATTACCAATAAACATTGTCGTAGACAACAACGACTTTAACATGGCTCAAATTAGTTCTGAATACTGTAACATTTTTTATTCTTCCACAGAAATATTCTATATATAAAAATGAAAACAAACTTTGTACATCCCTAGTCAGAAATGTTTACTATTAACTGATTTATTAAATAAATGCTATGTACTAGGTACCACCAAAATACGTCACGTGATCAGTTTAGACCATATTGAAGTAAGAAACGTAAATATTTTTTAACTTAAAAAAAACTCCCTTAAAAGAAATAACGAACATAAACAGTTAATTCAAAGATCACATTATCCGATGGGGGAAAAATTACTCACTGTTATCTTGAAAAATAAGTAAAACAGTCAGTTTTTTACAACAGCGTTAGTTTCTTTATTGATATTTTTTAGCAGAATTCTGTATTCATGCTTCTTTTACTAAAAAAAAAAAAACAAACTCGCATTGAAACTTATAAAAATCTTCTGATATGATTATTCAGACTTTTATCTTTATAGAAAAAAAATTAAAAATTGTTTTTTGTCGGTTCATTTTTTCATATTTCATAAAATAAAATAGTGGGGACTAAACCTCGTAAAAAAATATTTCCCCTAATATATTTTAGGAAAAAACTATTTCAGACATATTTTCATCAAAAGGTATGTAATTATGGAAATTTTCGTGAAAATCGGACCATTAATTGATTTTTCATAGAATTAAAAAAAAAGCCTCTAGTCATAACTTTTTTTGGCTACGTTAAATTTCAATTGACTAAACGGTGCAAAAATGTAAACATTTATTTTATAAAACGTTTATAATTTTCATTATTTCTGTTAGCTGAATTTTTTTTTTTAAATCATCATTTTTTTTTTTTTAATGGTTCAAAACTTTTGAAAATAATATTAACCTTTATGCAAGTTTCATTGTGTTAAATGTAGGGGGGGGGGGTAAATTTCACCGAGAAAATTGGTGGTACCTAGTGTGCACATTCTGTAAACCCACCGACCAAAATATTGGACCGGCACGTACCACCCTGGAACCCCTCGACCGGGAAGAGCCTGGTAGGGGACGCCGGAAGGGCGGGTTTCATATATTTTCTATGAATGAATACTATTTCATACAAATTGACATGTAATAGAGTATTATAGATTCGTAGTGGGAGACTCGAGCACCAGTCATGCTTTTTAAATTCCATTGTTAATACCTACATTTACTTTGTAGAATTATCGTCACCGTTATTAGATTCAATTGTTAGGACTGTTCAGCTCGTTCTCAATGTTTTGCCCTCACCATGCACGCAATTATCTGAAAAGAAGGTGTGCCCCCCCCCCTCCAATAAATAATAAAACAATGATGTTCAACCTTTTGCAACCTGTGGGCCATAGGTTTTTTTAAATTTTATTTTAAGGATGATAATTTTATTTTTTTTTTGAAGGATATTTTTTTACATCTATTTTGCTGATAGCCTTATGTTTATGTAATTCTTAAAAGATTTCCACAAAACACTTGACATTGACAAAAAATATAAGCTGTAAAAAGTAAATAGAAAGATCGGCTTTAGGCCTACCAGAAATCGATGACTTAAAATGTGGTGCAACTGGTGACGCAAGTGCAAAAAGAGCGGGAACACAATGCAATTCAGTTTACTCCATGGTAACATTTTTTAATTCTTCCGGTTTTTTCCGGAAGAGAAAAATGTCATTCCGAGTTAAGAGCTGCCGAAGTTAGCACGTTCGACATTCTTAGGTACGTGTTTATTTTTCGATAAAATATATTTATTTATTCTTACTTTGTATTTTACTATTGATTTTTTTGTTAATCTCTCAGATTTTATTCGTTAAGATTCTTGTGCAACGTTGTCGTTTAACCAGCAGTAAAGTAAGAGTAAAAATAACGGAGAAATCGAACAGTGAGATTTACTAAATATGTAAAGAAAATAAATTAAAGAACGTAAGAAATTTAATGTCTAATAGGCTTTGTTACAACCTAACCGGATATCGCAATATATCTGTAATTTAAAGATAAAGAAGAAGACTGGAATGATAGAAAAATAAATCAAGGTAGCAAGTATTTAAAAGGTATTTCGGTGGTTGTCTTGAATATCCTGAGAAAATGTCTGCAGTTATTAACAAATAATGGTTAGCTAGTAGTAAAGGTTAGTAATAAAACAGTTATTACTAGTGAGTCCATTTCTCACTGAGTGCACCATACTTCTGGCTTTGTGTCACTACTAAACTAAGCTTAGAACATGGGTAATACAGGTGTAATTAAGTTTCAGTGATTTTCTTCATTTATAAAATAAAATAATGTCTTCTAGTTGCTACAATTCTCGGACTAAATGTAACTATTCAGTGTAATAAAAAATAAGGAAATGATTGAAACTTGGTTCTATCTGGATGAGGAATGTAAGTGTAACATTTCTATATCATTTTATTGGTGCATTATTGAAGGAACAATTTACATTTTCGGCCAAGGAAGACGTTCTCGACATTGGGGTCGCAACCATTTACTATAGATTAAGCAGCGAAGAATTCGATTTTTTAACAATTGGGTGGTAGACTTATTTTGGAGGTACTAAAGAGGGGATTCAATATGTCTTTTAAAATACCCCCTAAATGGTGTTTATCGAAAATCCCAAGTCTATTAGATTTCCTGGCCTTTGGGAACCTATGGTGAACAATGCTTATTTTTTATTATTTATCTTTTAAAAATTTCTTTTTATTTTGAATTTTTTTAATAAAAATTTCTTTTGATTATCTTTAGAAAATGTAATGGTTGTGCTGTGATAGCTGGAGACCAAAGGTTGGCTGACAAAGGACTAGTTCTCTCAGCAGGCGAAAGGTAGTTGATGATGTAGCGCCATTGGTCGATATAAGTGACTATACCAAAATAGCACCGGACGGAGAACATTTTACAATATATTTTCATGACAAATTGAATCCCCTTGTAAGATCCCCATCCTATTAAAACTTGTATTTGTATCAATTAAAGATAGTAATCAAAATAGGTTCTTCTAAAAAAAAAAAAATTACATGGGAGTCGCAACCCTTTATTTTCGCCAAATTGTCTTTTTTGCTAATCTAGATAAGTCCCGTTTTTTAAATTTAAAAAAATTACATTTTCAATAAATTGATAGTTTTAAATATATTAAAAATAAATTACATATTATTTTGCATTTATTTTTACTAATGCTCATTATGTTACTACTTTTCGACTTAGACAAAAATAGGCTACAGTCCCAAGCCGATTATCGTTCAATTGTGTCAGATGTAAAAAGTGGCCGAATAAATTGTCCTTTATTATTAAAATGATATCACCCCAAAATTCCAATTTTTTTTTCGCGCATGTTTATTGTCGCAAGAATTAATAAAATAAGTTTTAAGTGATTAAAATACGTATAGAACGAAAATAGCTCCGAATTCAATTAGCCAATGAGATTACAGATTTTATCTGGAATGTAAACATCAGCTGGTGTTCTGTGTTTATGAAATAAAAAAATGACCCTCAAAACCCCCCAAAAAATTCCTAATAATATGCTTTAGTAACTCAAGCAAACAATAATAATGCTTTAGTAACTAAAGTAAACAATTTTTTTCTTCAGGAAAAATTTCAAAATATAATTTTCAATTAAAGAACTGGCTTTTTAGAAAATTTTTTTTAATTTTTTAATGAACCTAAAAGCGTATGACTTTAGCCCACCTACAGAAAATAATTTGCCAAAATCAGGGAATTATCGGATTTTAATGAACTTTCAGTGTTTATTTATCAATGAATGATCTTTATAATACATTATTTATTTTATTTCAAAACTTTCTCATTTTTTCAGGTCACTTAATTTTGACCCCACCTTATGTTGGGGGCGTAAATTGTTTTGGTCATTTTCGATACTAATTACAGTATAAATAAAGAGATAAAAGACCGAACTTATGAATAGAAACAACAAAAATTTACGCGATATGCGAAATACTATTATTTTTTTTATTTTTTCTAAAAAGCAAATTCGCTTATTACTCATTTTATTTACGTGACTTGTTGTCACATGATGCGAAATACTTTTTTCTTCTAAAAAGCAAATTCGCTTATTACTTATTTTTATTTACGTGACTTGTTGTCACATGATGCGAAATACTATTATTTTTTCTAAAAAGCAAATTCGTTTATTACTCATTTTATTTACGTGATTTGTTGTCATGATGAGTCCACGTTTTCTTAGAAAATTTTATGCTTTTTGGAAGGTAAAATGCACATAAACATTTTTTGTCGCTAACAACTGTTGCTTCTTCGCTGGAGGTGGCTATTTTTACTTATTCGTATTCCGAACACACGATTCTCATTCGCTTATTCCGTTTTCGGAGTTACTCCATTTTGATTCGTATTTTTTTTACAAAGAAGTCCGTTTAAATTTTACTTTTCGCAAAATATCAAGATATGCCACCGATTGCGAAAACTTTTTATTAGCCTTTTTTGATTTTTAATTAATAATTACGCTAAAATTATTACCGCTAATTGTAGAGCATCGTAACTCGAAAACTAAGCCCTTTTTGACGCCTGGGACTGTAGCCTAAAATGTTACCTTAAATAATCAATGCAATTAATCTTAATTCGTTTTCAATATTAAAAGCAGACGAAAAATTGGGTATATATACATAGAATAATTCTGTCTTATCGTATTGGCTAATATATTGTCTACGTTGAAACATTGTAAATAATTGGTAAATTATTATAAAAGTTTCAAATAATTTTTTTAAACTTAAAAAATGGGTAAAGTTTTAGCGTCGGAAAAGAATATTACGCGCTGAACGTAAGCTTTAAAAAGCAGTACGGAACATCACAAGTACGTTTCCTCTCCTACTTAAGTGAATTTCCTTGACGTAATAAATTTGGAAACTTAAATGTTTTTGTGAACTTATTAACACCATGTTGATGATAGTATTATTTGTATTATTACTTTACAAGTAAATGAACTGGAATTTTCATGAGAGCAGAAAAACACTGTCAACTTGTTTCATGGAGATGTTTGTCTTGTGAAAATTTATGTTCTCTCGTTCTATGAAAATAAAAATAAACCTATTATCACCGGGTTTTTGGTTTCTTATTTGTTTCCCGGTTTTATAGTCATTTATTTACTAATCTTACGCTAGTTTTGACACAAGGCCAGAAATATGGGGCACCCAATGAAAAACTAAATTCTGGTCTGCTAGCCTAGTTCGCTAATCATTACATCACACAAATCGCCCTTCCCAGTTTTATATCCAACCCACATATTTGTCCTGAACATCCCTTTGGAGGAAATGTCTGCCGTAATGTATACAAAAATTACATAGAAATAAAGTACTTGCCATTCAATAATTTCCTTTTTCTTTCACTGTACAGTGACATTTTCGTTCCAAAAATCGGCAATCGACCGTAAATCTCTACTTCTTAGTTTTGGGAGAGGGAGAGTCTAACGAAATATAGCGGGTGGGTTAATTGCAGTGAGTTGAAGACGTGTTTTTTTATTTTTATTTTTTAATGTAAATGAAAAATAGACTGTGTTCGCCATAAATTCTCAACGGCCAATAAATGTAATAGGCTTGGTGTTTTCGATAAATATCATTCGGGGGGCATTTTACAAGTTATTTACATTGCAAATTGAACCCCTACTAAGTACCCCATGTCAATTTAAAAAAAAAGAATTACTCGTTGCTTAATTAATAGTAATTAAAATAAAATGAAGATGACTAAAAGAAAACTTTCTTTTCGATGGTAAATGTAATAAAGTGTGGCCAAAATGTCGGTAAGACATCACCTCCATCTCTTTAACTTAAAGAAAAAAATAAGCTTACAGACTTTAAGCTTATTTTTTCTTAAGATAAGAGCCTAAAAATAAATTATGAATTTCTTAATCGTAATAATGAAATAAATCACTAAAAAGAGCACATCTTCAAGAGAAAAAACAAGGCAAATACATAGGTACTACCAATTGTTCGCTCATTTTAATTTTAAAAACGAATTAGAATTAATTAAATCGATTATCTAAGGTCAAGGTGTTGTTTTAGTCGAAAAGTAGTAACATAATGAGCATCAGTAAAAGAAAAGGTGGACCTCAAGATCTGCCCCCCCATCTAAATTTTTTTTCTTTTATTTCTATTTTTTCCTTCAATGGATTATTATCGATTACACATCAATCTATCAGATTGTAAAAAAAAAATTCTTAAAAGTTCTTTATTTTTTAGTTTTCACGGGTGCTCATTTCCCCGTATAAGTTTATAGTAAATTGACCCCCATATCAGAACCGATCTACCTTATTGGCTGAACTTGACAAAGGTGTCAAATTAAGGTGACCGAGAAAAAACAGAATGCACAAATTTTGTAATAAAACTGTTAATTTTAAATATGGGGGTCTAGGGTTGGGGTTTAGGGTTGGGGTTATTTATGAATGCAAAAAACATATTTTAATTACAAAAGTGAAAAACTTGTCAAAAAATAGAGATGCTTTCTTTTCTTTCAAAACATACTTACAAAAATATATATTTGCCCCCCACCCCCACCAAAAAGTACAAAAATTGTCAAAAAATATTTGTTTACATGGGATAACGATCATTGATATGTTCTAAAAAAAATTTCATAATTTTGTATTGGTCTGTCACTCTTCATACGATAAACTTCTCTGTACAAAAATGCGTCTCTCATTAATATCGTTAACACAACTGTTAAGGTAGATCGCTTCCGATATAGGGATCGTTTACTATAAACTTATACGGGGAAATGAGCACCTGTGAAAACTAAAAAAATAAAGAACTTTTAAGAATTTTTTTTTTTACAATCTGATAGATTGGTGTGTAATCGATAATAATCCATTGATGGAAAAAAATAGAAATAGAAAAAAGAAATTAGATGGGGGGGGTCTTGAGATCTTGAGATCCGCAGAAAAGAAAAAAGAAAAGGGCAATATATCACCACCCATGTAATTTATTTTTAATACATTTTAAACAAATTCTGCTAATAAATTTAATGTGGTCTTCTGCTTTTGATCTATCTAGAAATGTAAAAGTTAGGGACTGGAAATTTTTTTATTCAAACTTTTTCATAATATTTTTAAAAATAATATGAACTATCCACTATGAAATTAAGTCCTTAATGAATAAAGTGCTGAAAATTTCATTGAAATTATACATTTTACTGATTTTTTTATTAATTGTTTTAAAATTTATTTTTTTTCATTGTTTGCCTTTAGTTATTTTGAACATACTTAACATTACTACAGATTTTTCTTCAGCAGAATGTTCTGGATTCCCAATCAATGATTAGTTTTGAAGTTTTTACCATTTGTATTTGATTTTTGATTTTTATAATCATGAAAATATAATCCAGTATCCAAAGTTAAATTCCTTTCTTGGCAAGAATAGTACACCAATAAGAAATACATATAAAAAAATTATTGATTAGTGAAATAGATCACTAATTAGGACTGAGCCTATTCTAGTGGTGACCACCCCAAGTGTAGTTTACCAGGTTTGAATTCAGAGTTTTCCTTCTCCTTAACTGGTTGCCTAACTACGGTTAAAGAGCCCAGTCTGCCACATTATTTATCCATAGCTGGAGGGAGAGTAGTTGGATTCATACCTTTCCCAAGTACTATGTGAACTGTAGCTTCGTCCAGGATTTAAACTCGGATTGACAAGTCCATTTCCTACAACTCTAACCATTAGACCACATGCCTCCATGGAAAATGGATAGACACTCAAGTTAAATTTATTGCATCATCATACAAGTCAGCCTGTTTTTAGTCATTATTTTCTTCTGCATATCTTTAAAAAATATATATATTCAGTCATTCTACTGTATTCACTCAAATCTTTCATTCTACAGTTTTTTTAGAATAGGACATACAAGTAGGTTTCAAGTATCATTTGCCGGTCGTGGTCTGGTATGTTTTCATTTATGGAGGTCCATCCTGACCTAAACTTAGTTTTCCTTGCCTTTCCTTTTGTCCAGTTGAATGCTATGAAATGATACACTTAAAAATAAAGCCAGTGAGCTGGATGACCTGGAAAGTTGATGGAAGAAACCAAATCTTACACTAACCTATTGAAAAAAATATTGATGTAAATTAGACACTCGTGGCCTTCCATACATTTTTATTTTGTTTTTTTTCTAACATCATTTAAACTTTGAAGTATGAGGCTAATAAATAATAAATAAAATAGATATTATTTAAAAATGTAGTTCAAGATATGATATCATTTTGGAATAAGGCTGACTCCATGAGTAAATTAAAAACATTCTGGACAGAATCCGGACCCACAATCTTGAAATTTTGGATACCCAAGTTTTAATTACTGGGATTGTTTTTTCAACAATTTTTTTATGTGATTCTTTTGTGATTCTTGTACAATAACAATTTTTATAACTTTGAAATTTTTTGGAATAACTAGCTTAATTGCTGCTTGATAGTGTGGCTTTTAAGCTAGTGTTTTAGCAAAGTTATTTTTGGCCAATAAATCAAAATGAGTCAACCCCCCCCCCCAATTTATTGTTTTATTAAGACGGCTGGTAAAGAAGTTTAATTTATCAAACTAAAGTTAAGACTAAAATGTTATTAATTTATCTTGTGTGTGCATTAAAACAATTTCCATAGAAGCCAACATTATGATCATCAATCATCAGCCAATCAACTTTTTTATAAGCACTTATCAACAAATTATTTTTCTTTCATTAAGTCAATTAACACCAAATAATTGATGTTTCTATAGAATAGCCCACCTATGGATTTATGTTAATTTTACTAGCAAATATATGCACTCTCCAGGTGCAAGTATTTAAGTTTTAATGTAATAAAATATATTAAATTAGTAAGGCTAATTAAACTAAATAAGAATGCAGATAAAAACATTTGAAACAGGAGGTATAATTGAAACATAGAACAACTGAAACTTACTCTTCCATCACTCCAGTCTTTTATTGCTAAATTTTCCTAATTTAACTATTTAGTTAGAATAGGAAGTGAATAATAAAATTACACTTATTTCTTCTTCTTAATGCATTTTTTAAAAGATTTATCCTCATTCATTAAGATCAAACCAATTAGAAATCAATAATACTAAACACATATTTATCAAAATCAATTTTTTAATATCAATATGCAAATTAGACTTAGGACTGAGAATTACATAAGCTGATATCATATCAGCAATTGATTTTTTTGATTCTTGGTATTCCAAGCACTGTATAACTGATAGAAAAATTATGTGGATCACAAGGGGAACTGTCAAAAAATAAACCTAATTTGGTCACATTTTATGAGAGTATCTTGGTCAGCCTATGAACTTTTCATCTGACCCTCGTATATAAAATTTTAGTGAAAGTTAGATTTGATTGAAAGTTTGATTTATATTCAATTTTTTTTTTTTATTAACTTCAATTTTTGACCAATCGAAAATGATTGTCAGTTTATTTATAGACCAATCAAATACCAACTTTTTTTTTTTTCAGTTACTGTAAATGAGAAATTAATTTAATGAATTAATACTTGTTTTGCTGTTCTAACATAGGATAATAAAAGCTTTGTTTACTGTCAAAATATCTTGTCTGATAACCAAAAATTTAAGAGACGTGTCCAACCAGTAAATCATGATACAACCAAGAAATTTTCAATTATAAAACAAAAGAGGCTGTGAAAAAGTAAACTGATCAAGTTAGGCTATCAGGGGAGCCACTTGTACTTTAATTTTGTTAATTCACAAGTTAATTTCTTTTTCCTTAACTGGTGCCAACGAGATAAAAATAGATGTGCTTTTCTTTCTTTTTACTTGTCATTTAACATCTACAGAGTGCTAATTTTCACACACTTATTATTTTAATCAGGTGTTCTTAAATAGGTGACAAAATATATGTACAACTATTTGTATTATGTAGAGTATATGAATTTGCCTGTATAGCACAGAAGTAGAAAGCTGAGAGATCTATGTTTTGGTCTCAAGTAAATTTAGGTTCTGTTTGTCTGACACAAATGGTTTGTGTGATATGGGGCAAGTGGCCTTACAGCTGCTTTCTTGTGGGGTGTTGTTTCCATGTCTTGTTTAAGATTGCATGCAGCATTCTTGTGCAGCTCCCATCTAACTTATTCTCTAGGCACTTTGTTAGGGTTCAAGTGGTGCAACCATACAGTAATACTAATACAACTACAAAAGACACTGGACACTGCTGGAGAAGCAGGGACGAACTATAAGTGATGTTCTTCTATGGAAGCCAGCACATCAGTACGCCAGTGTGGGATGTTCAGCAAAAATATACATTGATCAGCTCTTGTGGATGCTGGATGCTGTGCAGAGGACCTCCCAAAGACAATGAATGATAGGGACGGGTGGCAAGAGATTGTCATGGAAATCCATGCTAATAGTTCGAAATGATGATGATGATGAAATTAAGATAGAAAATTTGAGATTCTAAATTTAGATTTGGATATAATATATTCTCAAAGGATATCTGCAGGGCAGCAATCCATCAATTCTGTTTGACCAAACAGCTTTTTACCATCTACTAGATGGCTAATCTTAGAAGCACCACCCCACAAAAGAGCAGCTGTATGGCCACTTGCCGCCTATTATACAAACCATCCAAATAAGATGAACAAGAGCTGCTGGAGAAGCAAAGAAAAACTCATAATTGATGTTCTGTCGACATGTACACATGAACACACCAGTGTAAGCCAACCATCAAAAACCTACATTAGTCAGCTCTGTGCAGATTCTGGTTGCTGTATGGAAGACCTTCTATGGATGATGATTGATTGAGATGGGTGGTAAGTGAGTGTCATAGGTATAATGGCCAATAAACCTGTTAGATTCTTCTTTTAACAGTGGTCCATGATGATATCAGTGCTTCTATTTAGGAAAGAGGGAAGGATTCTAACAAGCATTTTGTAGTTATCTCTTATTACATTGAGAATTTGGATAATTACAAAATGTTTAACATCAACACAAACCCCACAAAATTATCATTCAGTTGCAAATTGCTGTATTCTCTTGGAACATTTAGATATATTGCTGGGGGGGGGGGATCCCTGTGGTGTAGTGGCTAAAGTGGTAAACTGCGATATTGTGGTAAGCGAGTTTGAAATCCAGTCACAGTATTACATTCATTTTCAGACTTATAATATCCTTGGGAAATGTATGAATCCCTCATCACTCAGCTATGGATTAAATAGTACCACTATTGACCTACACAGATGGCTTTGGCATTAAATAAGCCATGAAGGTTAATATGACATTAAATAAAGAAACCAATAAAGAAATTGCTCTAATATAAATCTTGCTATGATGAGCCATTTTTGCTTGGTTTTGGATACACGCACACACGTGTATGTGTGTACATATATATATATAAATAACATAACATAATCTTTACAGATCATTGCCGTCCCTCAGAATCCTATAACCCCACCACCAGAACCTTTCCCATGAGCCCTCAAATGACTCATCAAACCTGCTGTAGATCTACAAAGTTTGATACAAATATGACATAGGAAGGACGTCCTTCCCATTGTATCAGATAATAAAATTTGATGCTTATGCACCACCAGTGTGTGTGTGTGTGTGTGTGTGTGTGTATATATATATATATACATTTTTTTGTTCTTTGTTTTATGCAGTCTAAAAGCTATAATAAATGTTTTTATTTTATTTAATAGTCCATAACATCTGTTTGATACAGTTATTTAAATGGACATTTTGTTTCTGTTATTTACATCAGATGAAATAGTTGGAAAAAAAAATTCAGAAGTACAAAGGTAAATGTTCATTTGAATAATTAAATTGAATATGAAACATACAATGAGAATGTTAGTAATATAGTTTGATGGCAAAGAACTGTCAAACAAGCATTTTTTAATTATTGATAGAACTGACCTAATGAAATAAATATGTATTATAATGATCTGACATCACCCCCCACCCAAGAGCTACAGAACTAGAACCTCACCACTGGGTGCACTTTAGTGTCATACATAAGACGCCTTTCAATTTGAGTATATGCAGTCCCAACCTTATTGTCCTTATGGCAAGCCCCAACCCCTTTTTTTTAATCATATATGTGCTTAGAAGGTGGTGGCTGAGGGTCTTAATGTCCTGGGAATGACGTTAAACTCTATCTGATGGTCTGGGGAATGTGGAGCATCCCTTCATCACCATTACTCCCTGGTCCACTGTGATCCAGAGTTGTAGTACCTGTTAGGGTCCCATCTATGGGTTAAATAGAAAAAAACATGAGTTTATAAAAAAAATGAGTATCCATTAAGAATGAATTAATTTCAAAACTTTGTCGGCATTAAATGACCCACCAAGGTTGATGTGCTGTAAAACAAAATAAACAAAAAATATGCAGTCTCATGGTCTGAGATAATTATTAAGCCTGTTATTCAACAATGCAATTTAGGAGGTGCTCATGGTGTAACAGTGATTGTCATAGGTAATAGACTTGATGGTTTGAGTTCAAATCTTAGACAAGGCTGTTTGCATTTCATAATACTGTATTGCTAATACCATTGAGAAAGGTATCTTACACATGGCATCCAAAATCCGTACTGAGCTGATTTATGTAGGTTTTTTTCTGGTCGACCTACACTGGTGTGTCCATGTATAGGTGTCCACAGGAGAATATCACTTATGAGATTGTCTTTGTTTCTTTAGCAGTGATCAGTATGTCTTATTCATCTCATTTTTCTTTTTTTTTTTTTTTTTTTTGTGGGGCGCTGCTTCCAAGATTTGTTCAGAATGGCACGCAGTATACTTTCCTTTGTATATTATTAGCAGTTAATTATAATACGAATTCTGTAAGTGGAGTGTGATTTGACACCAAACTTAATGTCCACCAAAAACGGCTTTTATGTGGATACAGTTCAGTGCAGGATTTATCTCAAGACATTCAGTAGTTGTCAGAAAAATTCAATTAAATTCAGCTTAAAGATGACAGTAGAATTAATTAGATGAATTGTTGTGAAACAACAAAGAAATCAAAGATAGTTTCAAAATGTAATTGAATGTAACGACAAGATTATTGTTGAACACTTATGTGGCTTTTCTTAAATTGTTGAGGTTCAGTGATTAGTGAACTGTTCTCATAAACTATCATTAATGATTTGTCTTGTCGCTATATGCTTCAGTATTTTATCTGAAAGCTAAAGTTGACCTACTTGTACAAATATCTATATAGATTTCCCTAGATTTATAAATCCTTTTTGAAGTGGATATAGCTATGTAAAATATAAAAGTAAAAAGTTGTCAGGGTGGCCTAAAGTCAGTATCAGCCAATCAGTCAGGGAGTCTATCCCTTTTCACTAGCGCTAGACCAAGGAGATTGTTTTGGTGTCTGCGGTGGAGTGCCACACCTACCATCAGCTCCTAACTTTACCACACAAATCCCTGTGCTACTCATATGCTAAAGAATACACAAGATCTTTTCAGAAAGACATATACTGCATTACCAACAGAAAATATACCAATACTTGCACAAATAATAACCATACCCCACACAATGAATGAATGAATAAAACAAAAAATGTCTTCAGCATAAAATGACCTGAGAGTTGACATGCCATAAAATCCAACCAACCAACTTTTTGGAAAGTATCCAGCCATTTTCAATATCTTGAAAACTTGTTGCATGGCTTTGATATAATTAAAGAGGGTCTTAATGTGCAGTGAGGCTGATAGCTTCTTGATTTAGTGCATCTTGGGACACATACATTTGCTTTGAATGAGTCCCCGGTAAAAATTATGGGTCCCAACTAAAGCCATTTAACTCCTACCTTGTAACCTATCCTGTGTAATTCATTTTAATAGAAACTATTGAAATATATTTACAGTTAGCTTGAAATGGTGGAGGAAGAAAAAAGAAAAACACTGGGATGTATGGATATGATTTTACTGCAGCCTTTTAGATTTTTGTGTGGCAGGCATGCAAGACGCGTACCAATTAGCATCTCTGAATGTATGTGTGTTGCCTTGTAGGTGGATTTACAATACACTGATTCCTATCTCCTGCAGAGGAGGTGTCATGAGTATGACACTGAACTATATCTGGTAGTGAAGCTCCACTTCTAGAGCTGCAGATTGTGTGGAGTACCTCTTCATTAACATTACTCCCAGGCACAAATATATCTGTTTAAAAATTATTTGTATCAAATATGTCCATGTGCCAAAAAAAAAAAACCCCTCAAGAAATTACACAAAAATGTAAATATGAATGTACAATGAATGCAATTCCCTAACCTCCAGGTATAAAATAAGTCTAGACAGGTTGACATGCCATTAAAATCAATCATTGCATTGTGTGTGCATGAACTTGACACCCTTTCATGAGGTTATTCGGTCAACGATGAAATGCTATTAAGTAAATTTATGTATTCTATGGCTGTTGCGTTCACAGTGAATATGCATTAAGTTTTATTTTAAATTTTGATTGTCATGCAGAGATGCTGATAGGTACACGTCCTGCATCCCTGACACACAAAAATCTAAAAGGACGCAGTAAAATCCAGTCCATGCATCCCAGTGTTTTTCAGCATCACTGGTCATGTATAGAAACTATTCAAATGATGAAGAAAACTTTTGAAGTGAGACCTTTCCAGAAACCTAGAGATTGATGATAATTGTCCCCATCCGAAAAGGAGATTAAATTGGATGTTGTGGATTCAAGCATTTCAATGAATGAAGCAGAGGTAAAATTTTAGTATTGATTCCTTCAGATTTGGATGGCAATAAATCAAAAGTGATTTGTATTCTGGAAATCCTTCAAGAAGCAAGAACACCTGAAAAAGTTTGAATGCCTCTTGGCTAAAATCAAAGGAAATTGGCAATTTACAGTATGAGAATTAGAAACAGATCCCATGGAAAATTTCCACTCATTCTGGATACTTCAACTGCTCATTTTTCATTTCTTGTGCAGGAGGTCTGTCAGCTTGCTGCAATTTCTGGCTTTTTCCAATACTAAAGTCATCATTGAAAAAGATTTCAGACTGTACATTAAAGAGAACATGATAAAGCAACTGATGATAATCCCAAAAGAGGACTTTGCAGGTCATCATGTTCACAAAATATTTTTCACTAAACATTGCATCACCCTGGTTTGTCATCTCCCTCACAACCCACAGTCCAGATTTAGCTCCTTGCAACTTTTGGCTTTGTCCAAAAAATAAATTAGATATAATTTTACAATAGCAAAATTTAAAAAAAAAACCCAAAAAAAACTTGAATGGAAGAATTGAACTTTCTGTTTTGTGAAGTAAGTGACTCACCTTTGTAGGTAAATGTATTTATTTCATTAAGAAAGTTTTTCTTTATGTAAGTTAGTTTTTTTCCAAAATTGAACATTTGACAAGAAAACCCTGACGTTATACCATCATTAAAAATTGACACATTGTATATGAAAATAATTCTTAGACTGTTTTCTATTAATGATATAGTGTTTTTTTTTTTTACTTATACTTTTTGAAGAAATCTTTGTCAACTTAGGTCTATTGCGGTTTCACTTCCAAAGGTCGGAAAAGAAAAAAAAAAGTTTCTGCTTGTAGCTTAGAGTGTCTTCTAATTAAGTGTAAAATTTCAAACCCATTGATAAAGATTAACCACTAAAAACACAAAGATGTATTAATACTATTAGTTTCCTGATTGTGCAAACGGAAACTGATAGTGTTGATACATCTTGGTGTTTTAAATTTATTTTTACTAGACAAGTAGTTCTATTTTATATACTAAATACTAACTCTAGAGGCTGCAGGACTTTTGTAAGTTGTCATCTATCAATATTAATTCTCTCTCTCTCTCTCTCTCTCTCTCTCTCTCTCTCTCTCTCTAGTGTATATATATATATATATATATATATATTCACACTGTTTCACTAGTGTTTCACTGTGTCTGCTGAAGTCCCGGTTTCGATTTCTGTTGGAGGGAAATCGTTAGTATATATCGCTGATGAGACTTAATAAAGTCTAAACAGTCTGTACGATATTCTACACACCGAGTGATCCTTTGCTGGGATTACACTTGTCAAGTTCATTTTCTATAAGAAAAAGTATCGAATTTTATGCGATACATGCATTGTAAGTGCCTTCAAGTAAAAATTTAATATATATATATATATATATATATATTTGTTTATTTGTGTATGTATGCAGGTATAATCTAGGGTAGTAACAGGAATTTATATATATTTATATTTACCAATAATATGATATCGAAAATCGCATAGGCAAGAAACTGTCAGTAACCAAGTGCCGGCAGTTTCTTGTCCATGCTACCCTAACTTAGATATATATCTACATATAACATATACACAAAAATCTTTTAATACCTTGGTTCAGTTGAAATGATAAGATATAAGTTGCACACTGAAAATGAATCTTTCTGCAAATGATAATTGGGAATGGAAATAAAAGTATTTTGGAATATATAAATCTCTTCATCTGAGGATAAGAATATTAGACTTTAAAGTAATTCTTCAATGCCATTGAATCATCATCTTTGAAATATTTATTCTTACCTGACCGTATTTTTTTCTGAACTGCTTGACTTCTGCATTATTTTAGACTCTAGCATTTCACCTTGAGATTAACTACCCCCCCTCCCTCAATGTATTTTTCCAACCATACTACTATTAGCTTGTGTTACTGGAGGCATTCACCTGGTCTGCCCTCACCAAATGATCACCAGAACCTCTATCTCACTGACACCAATCAGTTGATAAAAAAAAGTAAAAAAAAAAAAAAGTAACATTTTTCTCATGCCAGAGCCCTAATGGCTATCAGCTACGGAAACCTATCTTAGACATTTTTTTACCCTCCTAAGTTTCTGGTAAGAAACTTGTACATTTTGCATTTAAAAAAAAAAAAAAAAACCCAAAAAAAAAAAAAGTAAAATTGAGAATTTCTTTATATAAGTTACTGCTTTATTTGATTTCAGCATCTTTGATTTTAGAATCCTAATTGATCCTAATTGTAAAGTTATGTTTCTCTGTTTATAGATGGAAGCGATCATTGCATCCATTTGTTTTACAGTTGTAGAGATGCTGATTGGTATGTGTCATGCTGATGCATAAACATCTAAAAGGACTCAGTAAAATTGTATCCATGCTTCCCAGTGTTTTTTTCTTTCTTTCCCACCATTTCAAGCTAACTGTAAATATATTTCAATAGTTTCTATTAAAATGAATTACACAGGATAGGTTACAAGGTAGGAGTTAGATAGCTTTAGTTGGGACCTATGAATTTTCCCAGGGACTCATTCAAAGCAAATATGTGTGTCCCAGGATGCACTAAATCAAAAAGCTATCAGCATCACTGTTGGTCAGAAATATGGGGAACCCAGTTAGAATTAAACTCACTAATTGGTCTGTTAGTCTGGCTAGGTAACCATTCCATTACTGATTTATGTATGTAGATGTACACACACCTGCATTGTGCATATGTTTTATAACACTTTGTCTTATTGCATTTTCTTGAATTAATTGGTGCTCTGCAAATATTTCTGAAGATGTAATTAATCTACTTTGCTGTGTTATGATTATTAGTGATTTTGAAAAAAAAAAAATTTCAATCACAAATGTGCAATGGTCACCATTTCACATCATGATGGTAACTCAGATGGCATAACTGCTGCTCAAAGACATACCCCTCCCTGTTGGCTGGGGCTTTAGAATACACCAACTGCACCTCTGCAGAGGGGTAAGATTCCCCCAATAGGGCCACCTGTTGGTCGTGGGTGGCAACTTGTGATGCCAGGTGGTCGAGCAGTCCATGACATGCAATATAATACTCCACTTTGATCCTTACTTGGGCTAGACAGAGGCCCCCTCCAATCAATTGGCTAGTCATGTCAAGCCCAAGCACCTATATGATTGCCCCAACCCTATTGCCCTTATGGGAAGCCTCAACCCTTTTTATCATGGGTGCTAGAAGGCGGTGGCTGAGGGGCTTTATGTCCTGGGAATGATAAAACTCTATATGATGAGGTTCCAGTTTTGGAGGTTTGGGGAATGTGGAGCACCCCTTCATCACCATTGCTCCCTGGTCCACTCTGACCCGGAGTGGTAGTACCTGTTAGGGTCCCACCTATAGGTTAAATAAAAAAAATATAAGTTTGTAAACAAAATTAATTATCCATTAAGAATGAATTTATTTCAAAACTTTTTTGGCATTAAATGACCCACCGAGTTTGATATGCTGTAAAACAAACCCGATCAAACCAAAGACATAACCTGCATCCACTCAACACTTCTATTACCTGTGTGGTTGCAATATTTATACCCAGGAGATTATTCTACAGCACCCTGTGAATACTTTTTTTTTTCATCACTAAACCAGAAACTGACTGATGAATATAGTCATTTATTAAGCTTAGTTCAGCACAAGGTCAGAAGTATGCGGACACCGAGTTTCAAAACAACTGTGGTCTGTGGTTTGTTAACCTAGCTCATCATGTGATGGTTCCCTGACTGTTTTACATATGGGTATGTACACACACCTGCACTGTGTGGGTGTGTCTTGCTGCATGTTATTGACTTAATGGGTGCTCCGTAAATATTTCTCAAGTAGAACTTAGCTGAACTTTAGAAATATGTGCAAGTTTGAGTTGTATACACAAATGGAATGATGTTGATTTTGACCTGGATGGGATGCAATATGTGTTTGGGGGGGGGTAGATTATAATATCTGGGTTTTAGCCACCTTGTGACATAGTAACAATCATACTAATGCATTGGAGTAGGTGCACTTACTGTAATAGTCACTGTTGTAGGGAATGGAACCAGCAACTTGTGTTCAAATTATGGATGATGCTGTTAGCATTTCACTTCATGCTTGCTAAACTCTATCTGATGGTAAAGTTTGAGCTCTGGGGAATGTGGAGTACCTCTTCATCACCATTACTCCCAAGTTCACTCTGAACAGTGTGGTAGTATTTGTTAAGGTCCCATCTATAGTTTAACTAGAACAAAATGAGTTTTTTTTTTTTTTTTTAAGTGTTTAAAAAAAATTGAGTACCCATCAAGAATGAATAAAACAAAATGTCAAGTCATGTTGAAAGCACCGGTTCCCACTTTATCATCAAAATTAAGTAGTTATTATAGCCTGTTCAATACTTAGCAACAACAGGTACTGTAAGAAATTGAATATCAAAATGACTTGATTTGGCATTAAATGATCTGAAAAGGATTGATATCAGTCAACCAGACCATTCAATATTTTTGTTTCTGATTTGAAGATTCTGATAAAGGAAAATACAAGTGAAAATTAACGATAATAATGATTGACAATACTTCAACTAAAAATAGAAAAGAATGGATCTGAACTTGTCCATTTTTTTTTAAATTTTGAAGCAAAATTTTTTTTTTTGTATTTGATATCAAAGTCTTTATATTAATCTGTCCAGTAATGGGGTATTTTTACCATCTGATTGACCTCCAGTGACCTCATTGTTGAAATGAGAGGTCAAGTCAATATCCATACAAAAAAAATCAGTTTCTTGGCTCTTTGTTTTGGCTGTGATCCTTGGGTGTATTATTTCAATTGCAGCTCTCATCTCCTTGATTGTTGCAGGTTTTGTGCTATGAAATTAAATGCCTCAGTTGCAACTACTGGGTATCTCAGAAGCTAAATATTCAGGTTGAACACCACATAAACCTACCAGTGGTTACAGTGTGGTGTGGATTATCAGTTTTGGGTGTAATTGGACCACTGGTCAAATTGTGTATACATTTTTTGGTGACAATCTATACACACACACACACACACACATGCATAAACTTCAGTGTAGTTGTATAGATAATTACTTGGTCACAAAAGTGATTATTAATTCAACCATATTTATCAATAATTTCACCAATTTATCAATAAATCATTAAAAAAAGATATTGTGGAAAAACTGTAGTAGTAGTATTCAATGATTTTGCCACTTTCCCTTTTATATAATAATGTAAGATTTCTATAAAGGTATTACAAAGTAGAAACTAGAAGCTTTGTGGCTCACATGATATCAGGATTACTAACACATAAACAGATCATATTTTTAATCTGTAGATATTTAAGGAAATAATGGAATCCATTATTGAATTAAAAACCGGTATACATAAAATTCAGTGATAAATAAAGTGATATCTATCATGAACAAAGTAGATTGATTGATTTGATTGTAATGGCATGTCAACCTGCCCAGGGTTATTTTATGCCTAGAGTTTAGGGAATTGTCTACATTATATGTTCATATTTACATTTTTTCTATAGTTGTTTCTTAAGGTGTTTTTAAAAATTTTTTTACCCATTCCTATCAAATACGTATAATTTTAGAATGCATCTATTTGACCCATAGATGAGATCCTGATATATACTACCGTTCTGGGAAAGTGGACCTGGGAGTAATGGCAATGAAGGGGTACTCCAGAGCTCCAAAACTAGTCTCACCATCAGAAGCAGTTTAGTGCCATACCTAGGGCTCTTTTTTTTTTTTTTTTTTTAATAAATTTTTATTTTTATTTTAAAAAAGGATGTTTTACCTCACTAGGGGATACAGTCTGCATATTGTAAGCTCTACTGACAGGGCTGGAGATATTTATGCCACCTCCCCCTCCGTTCACCACAGGTGACACAAGGTCAGAAGTATGGGGCACTTAGTGAGGATAAAATTTGCTATTCAGTAGTAATGGATCTGCGAGACTATCTTGGCACCACAATGGGATGCCCTACAGGGTGGGAACAAAGTAGGGTTCACATCTGAGCTGGCTAAAATAATTTGTTTCTGCAGAGATGATGATAGGTAACATATCCTGCGTCCCTGACAAACAAAGATCTACAAGGACGCAGTAAAATCATATCCATACATCCCAGTGTTTTTCTTTTTTCTTCCCTCACCATTTCAAGCTAACTGTAAATACATTACAATAGTTTCTTATAAATGAATTACACAGGATAGGTTACAAGGTAGGAGTTAGACTGCTTTAGTTGGGACCCATAAATTTTTCTGGGGACTCATTCAAAGCAAATATGTGCGTCTCAGGATGCACTAAACCAAAAAGCTATCAGCATCACTGTTTCTGAATCTTGATTGAATTAGCCTTTTTTGTATGGAATTGGTGAGTTGTTCAATCTTGTGATTTCCAATTCTTTTGCTCAACATTGTCCAGCATTTTTCTCTTGTCATTCATAAAGTGGTGGATTACGGCCAAGTTGCTAATCATTTTTACTGACTACGTGATGTTCTGTAAATCTATTTTAGAGTAAAAATGTCAGTTGAAGGTGTGATGTGTTGAGTTAATCTTGATTGAATATCAATCCACCTCTTCCATCATCATCATCAGTATCATCAACAGCAACACCACTGTTTTATTTTTATCCTTGTTCATTTCAGATTATTAGATTTAATCCCTTAAAATGGGTCATCCTACTACAATGTTTGCTGATCTCAACATTTTCTTCAACTTTGTGTACCTTTAAATTGATTTATTTCCATTTGTATCATCAGCAGTATCTTTTTTTTTTCTTCAAATCATTTTTCTTTGTGTTTATCAATCTACTGCTTTCAGCCATGTTTTATTGAAAAGAGTCGTTTTCGTTAATCAATAAATATTTTGCTTTCTGTTTGTTTGATTATGTTTATAAAATGCAGAACTGAACTGTAATGTTTGTTTCATTAAGTTTAATTTCAATTTTTTTTTTAGTTTTTAATTTGTTTAGAAACAGAAGATGAACCAGGTTGTTTTATAATTGTCTAATATTTTGAATGATATTTTTTCATTAGTCAGGTATTTTGTGGGTTTTATTATTTCATTCCAAGTGGAAATGTTAAAACAGACACACACACAAAGTGTGTCAAAAAAGTATTGAGACTTTTTGTACTTTTTGATACACCTTGTATTCTGAAAAGAAAAAAAAAAAAACCTTCCATTTATTAATTTTTTTCAGAATATAAGGTGTGTCAAAAAAGTACCAAGTTTAAAGCTGTATTTACCAAGATAGAAAAGAAGAATTAATGAAACCTTATTTTTTTTTCCAGAATATAAGGTGTCAAAAAAGTACAAAAAATCTTGATACTTTTTCGACATACTTTGTGTGTGTGTGTATATATATATATATATATATATATATATACACACACATTGATCTATTTAAGTTTTAGTGCAATAATTCATTTTTTTAATGGAATTATTTGCAGAGATTGAATTTTTGAAAGATCATTCTCTTTTATTTTTGTAATTCATTTCCCTCCTTTTTCTATCTTATATATATATAAAGGGGATCCCCTGTAGCAATCATAGTTAATATGCTGGACTGCAACATTGTACTAAGTGAGTTTGAACTCCAGTCGTGCTATCACATCCACTTTCAGATTAATATTTTTGAGAAAGTTATGAACACTCTTATCCTCTCAGCTATGGGTTAAATAGTACCACTATTGTCCTTTAACAAAGAAGGCTTTGCTATTAAATAACCCATAAAAGTTGATATGTTATTTAACAAAGAAACCATACCAAACCATATATCTATAATATATATTCTGCGTATGTTACTGAATTCACTAAATGTCTTTTTTTGTACATTTATCATCATATAACTCAGGGCAAGATATAATTAATAACTATACCCAACAAATTTTCTATGGTTGCTAATGGAACCCTGAGAGCATGTTTTTTTAGTATATTAGTTTCTGAAAATTCCAAATTTTTTAGGAGTTTGAGTTACAAATTTTTATTTAGTGAGGAGTTAGTGTAATACTAAACTTGGTCTTTACTTTGTGTCTGTATAAGTAAAAAGTAAAGTCGTCGGGGTGGCCTAATGTCGGTATCAGCGAATCAGTGAGGGAGTCTATCCCCTTTTCAGTAGCGCCAGACCAAGGAGATTGTTTTTTGCATCTGAGGTGGAACGCCACACCTACCATCAGCTCCTTACTTTACTGCACAGATCCCTGTGCTACTCATATGCTGAGTTGGTGAGGACCGGGATCGAACTAGGAACCTTGTGGTTTCCAACCGAACGCTCTACCGACTGAGCTAACCCGGCCTGTGTCTGTATAGTTAAACTAAATCATTAATCTTTTTTGTTACTGTATAAAATAGTTATCTAACTGAAAATTTTCTAGTTAGAAACCTAGGGTGTGACTTTTTTCCATTAGTTTTTTTTCCTGTGACTTTTTTCTGGTTACCAGGAAAATGATACTGTGTTGTATTTATATTTTCAGTTTGAGTAATGGCCATTGGGAGCCCATCAGTGTTAACTACTTGCAGAGATGCTGTTAAACACAAAAACCTAAAAGGACGCAGTAAAATCATATCCATGCATCTCAATGTTTTTCTTTTTTCTTCTCACCAATTCAAGCTAACTGTAAATACATTTCAGTAGTTTCTTATAAATGAATTACACTGGATAGGTTTCAAGGTAGGAGACAGCTTTAGTTGGGACCCATAAATTTTCAAAGCAAATATGTGCACCCCAGGATGCACTAAATTAAAAAGCTATCAGCATCACTCACTTGTTGATTAATTTTTAAGTACTCACAAAGACATAGGTATTACTAACTTAAGATTGGTTGGGTGTAGTCCTCATGCCATAATGGCTAATGTACTGGACTGAAATATCATAGTAAGGAAATTCAAACTCCAGTTCACTTTCAGATTAATACCTTTGGGAAAGGTATGACTCCCCTCCCCATTTGGGTTAAATAGTACCACTACTGTTCTCCTACAAGGATGGCCACAAAGTATGATATGCCATAAAACAAAGAAACCAACCAAGTAAAAATAGGTTGGGTTTTCAACTAGTATATATACTTTCATGTGTGTGTGTATGATCAGTCATTTTTTATATATGATATTCATAGAGCTGTCACCAAGGATTTCATCTTATTATTGCCATCATTTTGAAAAGTTCTTTAATATTTATTACTTCTTTGCACTGATGAAAGTTGTTTGCCCTGATTAAAAAAAAAATGTAAGCATTTGCAGTGATGCTGATAGCTTTTTGATTTAGTGCATCCTGGAATGTACATATTTGCTTTGGATGAGTCCCCGGGTAAATTAATGGGTCCCAACTAAAGTTTCTTAATAGATTGTAGGGTTTTTATTTATGATCTGGGGAAACACTGTCTAATTCTTACCTTGTAACCTATCCTGGATCCTAGGATGCACATATATGCTTTGAATGAGTCCCCTGTTAGATTTATGGGTCCCAACTAAAGCTATCTAACCCCTACCTTGTAACCTATCCTATGTAATTAATTTCTAAGAAACTATTGAAATATATTTACAGTTAGCTTGAAATGTATTTACAGTTAGCTTGAAATTGTGAGGGAAGAAAAAAGTAAAAACACTGGGATGCATGGATACAATTTTACTGTGTCCTTTTAGAATTTTGTGCGTCAGGGATGCAGGATTCGTACCTATCAGCATCTCCACATTTGTATTCTATTCCTTTATCTCTGAGGGAGTTCATAGTTTTTGTTGTTCTTAGCGATCGGTTATCTGAAGAGGCAGTGTTGGTAATCTTACTTGTTTACTTGTGTAAGTCACCCTTCATTCTTGGACCAGTGAAAAAGGAAAGATATATCTTTGATTACAAAGTAGCTATATTAAATAAAAGACTCATTGAGAGAAAAACTAGTTTCAAAATTTGGTTGTAGTAGGGATTGTAGATTTGATGTAATACAGTGGTACCTTGACTTAAGAGTTAAATTCCTTTTGCTCTTAACTCAATTTCCTCTTATACCAAATCAATTTTCCTCATTGGAATACATTGAAATGCCATTAATCTGTTTCACCCTTATTTAAATAAGAAAATTAGCACTATATTGTATAAAAAAAACATAATAGAATGTAATGAATTATGTGCTTTAATATGTTTTACTGTTTATATGTTTCTTTGGTGTAATGAATTTGGAAAATTAAATGTTTTTAGTGAACTTATTAACATAAGCATATCTGAAGCTTGCTTGTACCTCAAATTTTAGCTCTCAACACAAAGCAAAAAATCAATTGAGTGACAGCTCATAACTCAGAAAACTTTTAAGTTGGGACACTTGTAAGTCAAGGTACCCCTGTATTTGAAAGAAATCAACTGTTTTCAACTCCAGATTTAAAAGAAAAGTTTACAATAATATAAACATTTCTATTGGGCCAAATTTTCTATATTGTGTATCTATAAAAGTTATGTTTTTTTTCTTGAGTAGAATTAGAATAGTTTCTATTGAATAAAACAAAAGACTGCATCTATTGTGTTCTTTTTGCTACATTATGAACCTCTCTTTGAAGGAGAGTCTACATGCCAAATCTTATTATAATGGAGATTCAGTGTCTATATGTCTGTAACAGAAACTGTCACAATACCCTAAGGAATTGCATAAGTTTATAAGAGTATTTAATTTATAGTCAAAATCATTAATATATTGAATAAATCTTATTTATTGATGACATTTATGAAAATCTGAGTTAGATTTGCCTCATATTATTAGTGTGTTTAAAATCCTGCAATGTGTCTTATATATCACTAAGAAATAATGGTTTACATAATATATGGTGTGATTAATTTGCATACTGGGTTTAATAAATAATTACTTGGTGTTATTGATCTATAATATTATTTTATTCTCCAATGTATTATAATCAATCCTATGAATAATTTTATATAGAAACCAATTAAAATATAATTAAAATAAGTGTGATCTTTTTATGTGTTCTTATTTAATTTTGTTAGTCTTTCTAATTAAATATATTTCATTACATTAAAACTTAAATACTCATGCCCAGTGGGCCCATATCCTTGCTAGTACATATAATATTAATTTAGCATAATGGCCAATGTCATAGGAAATGGAATTGGCGACCTGTGTTCAAATCTTTGACCAGGCTATTTGCATTCCACTTTGTGCTAATGCCCTTGGGAAAGGAAAGAATCCATCTATTTAACCTCCAGCTATAGGTAAAGAGTAGGGTTAGGCAACCAGTCTAGGACAAGGAAAACTGAATTTAAATCAGCTTTACTCCACTTAAAAAAATTGACCTTGTGTCACATCCTACCCATGGCCCAGGGTTAGGATAAATACATGCATCTAATATTAATAGAATCTAAAAAGGATTGAAATTGGGCCTTGTGTCACATCCTACCCATGGCCCAGGGTTAGGATAAATACATGCATCTAATATTAATAGAATCTAAAAAGGATTGAAATTGGGCCTTGTGTCACATCCTACCCATGGCCCAGGGTTAGGATAAATACATGCATCTAATATTAATAGAATCTAAAAAGGATTGAAATTGGGCCTTGTGTCACATCCTACCCATGGCCCAGGGTTAGGATAAATACATGCATCTAATATTAATAGAATCTAAAAAGGATTGAAATTGGGCCTTGTGTCACATCCTACCCATGGCCCAGGGTTAGGATAAATACATGCATCTAATATTAATAGAATCTAAAAAGGATTGAAATTGGGCCTTGTGTCACATCCTACCCATGGCCCAGGGTTAGGATAAATACATGCATTTAATATTAATAGAATCTAAAAAGGATTGAAATTGTAGGAGTCCCACCAAGTCAATACTCACTTCTAAATGTGTGAATAACAAAACCTTGTAAAGAAAATGTACATTTTAAATCTTATTTTTTTAGGTTTTAAATTTTTGTTAGGTACTTATGACATGTGTTTTTTGGCAGGAAGTTGTTCATGAAATAATAAATGCTTATTTATCCTCTCCCCCCACATTTTCACGATGGAAGCAATGAAGCATGACTCTTCCGCAATAGAAGTAATTAAGATGTGCTTTTTACAGTTTTCCAAATAGCCATCTCTTCCCTTTTTTAGATTCTTTAAGAGGCACATGTTTTTTTATTCACTAGACACATCTTGATTAAACAACATTGTAACTTTGTCATCTCCATGAATTTTACATGTAAATTGAAAACTCTGGCCTCCAAAAATGTTGATAAGATTCTAGTGACAGATTCTCTTGTACAATTTGCTCTACTCACCACAATGAAACTTGTTCTTTGTAAGTCATAACATTCAATTGTTTTGGTAATTTATTTTATCCTTGTTTTCAAAAAATCTGCATAATTTCTTTTCTTACTAATGAAAACTGTAGGAGGCGTGTGGTGTAATAGTTAAAGTCATGGGAAATGGACTCGTCGCCCCGAGTTCAAATCCTGGATGTGGAAATTGCATTTTCACTTAGCGTTAATACCCTTGGGAAAAGTATGAACCCTACTCTCCCTGTAGCTATGGTTAAATAGTAGGGCAGACAGGGCTCTTAAACCTTGGATAGGTAACCAGTCTAGAAGGAAAACTCTGAATTCAAACCTGTTGATCTCCATTTAAGAAATTGTGGAGGGGTTGGTAAATATATATGATTCTCAATCTATTGTTTGACAGTCTTGTTGGCAGGGCTTAGAATATGCTGACTGTATCGTATATAGAGGGGATAACACCCAACAACCCAAGGGGTGTCCTGGGTATGACACTAAACTACATTTACTGGTAAGACTCCATTTCTGGAGCTCTAGGGTGTGTAGAATCAGTGACCTGCTTTCAAATCCTGGATGAAGCTGTTAGCATTTTGCTTCATGCTAATGCCCATGAATCCATCTGTTCTCCCTCCAGTTATGGGTAAATAGTAAGGCAGGCTGGATTCTTTAGCCTTAGTTAGGCAACCAGTTTAGGAGATGGAAAACTCTGAATTCAAACCAACTTTACTCTGCAAAAAGCATTAACCTTGTGTCACATCCTGCTCATGTCAGAAGGGTTGGATAAAAACATACTAGTCCACTAAATTATATGCATGTAAGAATACAGGTCATCATTTCTATTATTCCCAGATCCATTTTGATCTGGAATGGTAGTACCTGTTAGAGTCTCAACTATAGGTCAAATAGATCTATTTAAAATATATTTGTATTATATGGGGATACCATATAACAGTGAGCAAAATATCTGTATTAAGTTATTTGAAGCTATAATAGTTTACTAAGGATTATTATTAGTTAACTGAAACCGTATAATTGTCTGCAAGTTATTTGATAGGAATACTTGATATCATAAAACTGTGTGCAATTAAAAGAATGCTGTGGAACAATGAAAATATAGTTGGGTCATTCCATGTCAGTTCACCAGGGCGTTACACCCACCAACACCGAATTCCCTGAAATTTGGCACAAATGTTCCCCTTCATGAGTTAGGAAAGTGTGCCAAATTATTTTGTCTTAAACCTTACCGTTCCGATTTTAGAGTGGGGAATATAATTTTCCTATTTTGCCTCAAAATTAAGGTCGTGCAGTGTTGCAAAATTTCTGTGTTTTTCTTAATTTAAAAAAAATACTTTCATACATTCAATATTTCTGAAATTTGGTATGTAAGGCAAATAAAGACTGTAGAATCTAAATATCCAACTATTTTAACCCTATACCTGATAGAAAATTTTATTTTGCCCATCCAAATGCATGACTCCAAAATCAACAACTTTTCACCTATTACGGTCAGTCTATCGAAAATATGTCCTTTTCAATTTTCATAATATTTTTTTCTTAACATCTACTATGTCTGCCTAAGTTCACCAAAGAATTTTGTGTGGGAGCAAAGTCTACTTTAGAAGATATGAATCTGCCAAGTTCAGTGTTTTTTTCCTATGTACGTGCAGGATTTCAGTGAAAGATTATAATTAAAGACAATCATCCTAATGCTCCATGAACTCTCAAATGTTGATATTGTGCTCAGTGACTTCTTAAACAATTCAATAATATTGTTTTTATCAATTTAAAAAACAAACAAATTAAATACAAGGGTGAGTCAAAAAGTAATGCCATTTTGTTTAGTACAGGTATAATTACCGACACAGGAACATGTATCATGAATTAAAATGAAGTTGGTCCTCTGTGGATCACATCCCTACTTTCCCACAGTCACTGTTTCTGGTTAAAATAGTTGGATATTTGGATTCTACAGTCCTTATTTGCCTTACATACCAAATTTCAGAAATATTGAATGTATGAAAGTATTTTTTTTTTAAATTAAAAAAAAAAACACAGATTTTGCGACACTGCGCGGAAAAGTGTTTTTTGTTTTTTATCTTTTTTTAAAGAGTTCCACTTCTCAATTTGTCCTCTGAATCTAAAATGGAGTAACAGATGTTGCAAATGTCAAATTAAGTAATATCCTAATTCAGATAAATAGTATTAGTCCAGGTTAAAAGCACAATAAGACTAACTTGAAGGCAAACTTAGAATTTATTTTTCTGATACCAATGAGGAATGAGAAAAGTTTTTGTAAACGGGCCATGCCATTAGTGATTGAGAAAATTTTTAATAAAAGAGCCCATTTATCAAAACTTTTATTGCTCCCCAATGATATTTGCATCTGAAAAATAAAGTCTAAAAAAAAGTTTGGTTTTGGGTTACACTTACTACGCTTTTGGCCTAGACTTGGGAAAGGCATGAATCCAGTTATTATCGGGCAACCAGTCTAGGAGAAGGAAACCTCTGAATTCAAACAAGCATTACTCTTATTAAAAAAATGACTTTGTGTCATATTCTACCCTTGGCTGAAGAGTTACAAGTGTTAAAATTTTTGTGCAATTGTGTTTTTATGTTTGTTTGTGTGTGTGCATATATATGGATATGCTCTTGTGTGTGTGTGTGTGCATATATATGGATATGCTCTTTGTGTGTGTGCGTGCATATATATGGATATGCTCTTTGTGTGTGTGCGTGCATATATATGGATATGCTCTTGTGTGTGTGTGTGTGCATATATATGTATATGCTCGTGTGTGTGTGTGTGTGTGTGCATGTATATGCTCGTGTGTGTGTGCATATATATGTATATGCTCTTGTGTGCGTGTGCGTTATATATATATATATATATATATATATATATATATATATGCTCTTGTGTGCGTGCATACATATGTATTTGCTCTTGTGTGTGTGTGTGCATGCATACATATGTATTTGCTCTTGTGTGTCTGTGTGTGCGTGCATACATGTTTATGCTCTTGTGTGTGTGTGTATATATATGTGTATGTATCTCTTGTGTGTGTGTGTATATATGTGTATGTTTATGCTCTTGTGTGTGTGTGTATATATATATATGTGTATGTATATGCTCTTGTGTGTGTGTGTGTATGATATATATATATGTATGTATATGCTCTTGTGTGTGTGTATATATATGTGTATGTATATGCTCTTTGTGTGTGTGTATGTATATATGTGTATGTCTTGTGTGTGTGTATATATATGTGTATGTATATGCTCTTGTGTGTGTGTATATATATGTGTATGTATATGCTCTGTGTGTGTATATATATGTGTATGTAATGCTCTTGTGTGTGTATATATATGTGTATGTATATGCTCTTTGTGTGTGTATATATATGTGTATGTATATGCTCTTGTGTGTGTGTATATATATGTGTATGTATATGCTCTTGTGTGTGTATATGTGTATATATATATGTGTATGTATATGCTCTGTGTGTGTGTATATATATGTGTATGTATATGCTCTTGTGTGTGTGTAATATATGTGTATGTATATGCTCTTGTGTGTGTGTGTATATATGTGTATGTATATGCTCTGTGTGTGTGTGTATATATATATGTGTATGTATATGCTCTTGTGTGTGGTGTGTGTGTATATATATGTGTATGTATATGCTCTTGTGTGTGTGTGTGTGTTGTATATATATGTGTATGTATATGCTCTTTGTGTGTGTGTGTGTATATATATGTGTATGTATATGCTCTTGTGTGTGTGTGTGTGTGTATATATGTGTATGTATATGCTCTTGTGTGTGTGTGTGTGTATGTATATGCTCTTGTGTGTGTGTGTGTGTATATATGTGTATGTATATGCTCTTGTGTGTGTGTGTGTGCATATATATGTTTATGCTCTTGTGTGTGTGCATGTATGTATGTGTATGTGTGTGTTTGTGTGTGTGTGTGTATGATATATGTGCGTTTGTTTTGTGTGTGTGTATGTATATATGTGCGTTTGTGTTTGTGTGTGTGTATGTATATATGTGCGTTTGTTTGTGTGTGTGTATGTATATATGTGCGTTTGTGTTTGTGTGGTGTATGTATATATGTGCGTTTTGTGTGTGTGTGTGTATGTATATATGTGTGTTTGTGTGTGTGTGTGTGTGCATATATATGTGTGTGGTGTGTGTGTGTGTATATGTATGTATGTATGTTATGTGTGTGTTTTGTGTGTGTGTGTGTGTGTGTGTGCATATATATATGTATGTATGTATATGTGTGTTTGTTGTGTGTGTGTGTGTGTGTGCATATATATATGTATGTATATGTGTTGTTTGTGTATGTGTGTGTGTATATATGGTGTGTATGTGTCTATGCGTGTGTGTGTGCATATATATGTGTGTTTGTGTGTGTGTATATATGTGTGTTTGTGTGTGTGTGTGTATATATGTGTGTGTGTGTGTAT
Organism: Doryteuthis pealeii; assembly: GCA_023376005.1. NCBI lineage: Eukaryota > Metazoa > Mollusca > Cephalopoda > Myopsida > Loliginidae > Doryteuthis > Doryteuthis pealeii. The sequence continues at coordinate 50,549,403 of CM042150.1, forward strand.
ATATGTATATATATATGTGTGTGTATATATGTGTGTGTGTGTGTATATATGTGTGTGTGTGCATGTATATATGTGTCTATATGTGTGTGTGTCTATATGTGTGCGTGTCTATATGTGTGTGTGTGTGTGTGTGTATATATATGTGTGTGTGTGTGTGTCTATGTGTATATATATGTGTGTTTGTGTGTGTGTGTGTATAATATGTGTGTTTGTGTGTCATGTATATATGTGTGTGTGTGCATGTATATATGTGTGTGTGTGTGTGTGTGTCTATATATATATGTGTGCGTGTCTATATGTGTGTGTGCGTGTCTATATGTGTGTGTGTGCGTGTCTATATGTGTGCGTGGTGTGTTGTGTGTGTGTCTATATATGTGTGTGTCTATATATGTGTGTGTGTGTGTCTATATATGTGTGTGTGTTGTGTGTGTCTATATGTGTGTGTGTGTGTGTGTGTGTGTGTGTGTGTGTGTCTATATTGTGTGTGGTGTGTGTGTCTATATGTGTGTGTGTGTCTGTGTCTATATATATATGTGTGTGTGTGTCTAATATATATGGTGTGTGTGTCTATATATATATATGTGTGTGTGTGTCATATATATGTGGTGTCATATATGTGTGTCTATATATATGTTGTGTGTATGTGTGTCTATATATGTGTGTGTGTATATATGTGTGTGTGTGTATATATATGTCAGGTTGCTTGATGCGCTACTGGTACTATGTAATCCAGTACAACCTGTTTCATAGTCGGGTCATCGGCGACTAAACCGGTAACCCCACAGATTTTATCTGATGAGGAGGGTGGCTAGACATCCTGCAGGACGAAAAACAAGACCTGTTCAAAGGGCGGAGGAAGCTATTAGCTCAACGGCCATCTAGAACCCTTTTTTTTGGGGGGGGGGTGTTGGACCCCTTATTCCTTGTTAGTTTATCCATCTAGGAGAAGGACAACTCTGATTTAACACCTGCAATTGACATGATTGCCAGTTATCTTGCTTAGGCTTGTCACTGGACAACAATCATGAAAATTTAGAGAGTGGTATTCGTGTTGTACAAGCGTTTACCACTATAATATCATGATGTACAAATGTTCCTTTCTTTCTTTCTTTCATCTATCAGCCTCTCAAAAAAGTCCCATGGCGATGGATGTGTGGCAACGTGTGCAGACCTGACCAGTTGGAAGCATGCAGTTACATATCTACACATTGGTGGCAGGAGTCTTATCCTAACATCGTTGTTGTGTCTACCCGTGACAGGGACTAACCCCGGTGGAGACTCTTGTGTCTGAGCAGTCCTATTTAGGAGAGCACTGCTCACCCAAACTATTGGGAAGGTGCTAGAAAAGGTGCACTAAAAAAATGCCTGTCACCTCAACACTGGTTAGTTTCCTGCGGCTAACGGTGGTTCATTTCTTGCAGGAAGAAAAGAAATATTAATAAACTTGATCGAATTAAACTCAACATTTCTTGCTGGAATGTAAGAACTTTGTTAGACCGTAATTCTACAGATTGCCCGGAAAGAAGAACAGCACTTGTGACAAAAGAACTTCAGAGATTACAGATTGATATTGCTGCCCTATCGGAAACCCGATTGTCAGATGAAGATCAGTTGACAGAAATATCAACAGGCTATAAACTCTTTTGGGTTGGTAAGCCAAAGGGCGAACGGCGCCAGGGTGGTGTTGGTTTTGCCATGTATAAAAGACTGGTGAAGTTTTTGGAGTTGCCTACTAGCATCAGTGATCGCATTATGAAACTGCGTATCCAGCTGCAGTATGGACGGTACGTGACCTTATTTTCTATATATGCCCCGACCCTTCACGTGAGGAGACTACCATGACTTTTTATGAAGACCTTCGCAATGCTATTGTCTCTACACCAAAGGAGGATAAATTGATTATATTGGGAGACTTTAATGCACGTGTTGGCAGAAATTTTGAGACATGGGATGCTCTTGGTCATTATGGTATTGGTGGGGTAAATTCTAATGGACTAAAATTGCTTGAGTTCTGTTCTGAGCTCAATTTAACCATTTGTAATACTCTTTTCCGGCAAAAACATATCCATAAAATTACTTGGACCCACCCAAGATCAAAGCATGGCCATATGATTGACTTCATTTTAACTCGCCGCCGTGACATTGGTGATGTCTGCAATGTGTGTGTTATGCGTAGTGCAGAGTGCGACACAGATCACAGTTTAGTGAGGGTAAATTTAAACTCCGTGTTCGTAAAAAGACTCACATGCCTGGAGTAAAAACACCAAGGCGCCTAGAGTTGAGCAAAGTCAAGCAAATGGAAGTGAAAGAAAAGACTGCGTGAACATCTTGACAGTCTGGAATTTAATGGCACATGGGATAACTTCAGAGACCAAGTTTATTCCCACTGGTGCAGCTGTTCTTGGTTTCAGAGTTAGGAAACATCGAGACTGTTTGATGACAATGTAGTTGCCATAAATCAGCTAATTGAAAAAAAAAGAAGTTATTTTATAAGTACACTTCATAGTAAGTCATCTCTCAAACCGTCTACTCTGAAGAAAATATTCAGTTCAAGCAGCTATTACAGCGTGAAATAAGGAGGATGAAAAATGAGTGGTGGTCTAAAATCTCCTCTGAAATTCAGAAGGCCTTTAATAAAAAGGACCTAAAACTGTTCTATAGCCTCATGCGTACAGTTTTCGTCCATTAACTTCTTCCATTGCTCCTCTAAGGTCAAAGGACAACACCACCTTGATTAAGGAACCCGAAAAAATCCTTCAACGATGGCAACAACACTTCACGGATTTATTTAATAACCCTTCAGTAGTCAGTGCTGATGTTCTGCAGAGTCTTCCTCAACAGGAGACCAAATATGAGATGGACCATTTACCAACTTTTACAGAATTTGAAATGGCTATCAAACAAATTAATTCTGGTAGGGCGCCAGGTTTGGATGGGCTTCCAGTGGAACTGTTGAAGGTTAAAAAGTTTTAATGTCAATCTTGCTCTGTTTGATCTCTTAACTCAATGTTGGAACGGTTCTCCTTTACCAAATGAATGGATTGATGGTGCTTTGGTGTGTGTATATAAGGGCAAAGGAGATAAAGGTAGTTGCGATAACTACTGTGGAATCACACTTCTGAGTGCTGTTAGCAAGGTTCTCTCAAGAATCTTGTTGAATCGATTGCTTGTTTACATTTGCCCAGTAGTCATTCCTGAATCACAAAGTGGTTTTAGGTCTGGCAGAGGAACAAACGACATGATATTTTCGGCTAGGCAAGTACAAGAGAAGTGTATAGAGCAACGGGTCCCCCTGTATTTTTTTTGATTTGACGAAAGCTTTTGATACAGTCAACAGGGATGCTCTTTGGACAATGTTGGGTAAAGTTGGATGCCCACCGGTATTTGTGAGTGTACTCAAGCGGTTGCACAATGGTATGAAAGCTAAAATTGTCATGAGTGGTAGATTGTCGGATGAAATACCAATAGATAACGGGGTTAAGCAGGGAGATGTCTTGGCCCCAACACTATTCTCAATATTCTTTTCTGTAATATTATCTCATGCATTCCAATATTGTGAGAAAGGCGTCCTCTTGGAATTTAGAACCACAGGAAGAGTTTTTGACTTGAGAAGATTTAACTTCAAGTCTAAGACATCCTATGCACTTATCAGAGAGTTCCTTTACGCCGATGATGTTGACTTTCTGGCTCACACTGAGGAGGATGTTCAAGATATTGTGAACCTTTTTGCTGCCTCGTGCTCTGCTTTTGGATTAAAAATAAGCTTGACAAAGACAAAGGTAATGTTCACCCCCGTAAAGGGTGAACCAT
>CM042150.1:50558212-50725712 GCA_023376005.1 Doryteuthis pealeii
AAAGTTCTACCCCTACTAAATCATACAAAGATATTAGGTTTTTACACAAATAATCAGACATTTCATTTTTCTCTATTAATTTCATAGAATTAGAAATTTAGGTGTGTATCAATTTCACAGAATTCTTTTTTTATATATGACTTTAACAGAGATGCTGATAGGTACGCGTCTTGTGTCCCGGTCACACAAAAATCTAAAAGGACTCAGTAAAATCATATCCATGCATCCCAGTGTTTTTCTTTTTTCTTCCCTCACCATTTCAAGCTAACTGTAAATATATTTCAATAGTTTCTTAGAAATGAATTTCACAGGACATGTTACAAGGTGGGTGTTAGCTGGCTTTAGTTGGGACCCACACATTTTCTGGGGGCTCATTCAAAGCATATATGTGCATCCCAGGATGCACTAAATCAAAAAGCTATCAGCATCACTGCTTTAATATTGGGTTGACCAAAATTTGGTTTAAGTAAAAAAAAAAGATTTGACATTTATTGAACAATGTATTTACCATTTCATTCCACTATCTTCTGTCATTTGTCAACAACCAACTTTAAAATTTCATTCTTCCTGATTTTTTTTCATTCTTCTTAGTAAAGAATTTAATTTCCCTGGACAAAAAAAAAAAAATTTTTATATATATATATATATATATATATAGTTTGTGAACTCTGTATATTTGGAAAAATTCTTGGTACTGAAATCTCAATTGCAGATAAAAGTTCTTAATTAGAATTTCTGAAAAATAGAAGGAATCTGATCTGGTAGCATTTGCCATAAAGATAATGGAATGCAATCTTACTTGATTCCATGATGAATCTAAGAAGGCATAGAAATGTCTACCTGATCCACACCTGGGCTACAAATACGTGATACATAGCTGATAGATCATGTTTGACTTTAGCTCAAGGATTTCCTAACAAGTTTAAAGCACATTAGAAAGAGAAAAAGAAATTCAGTTAACTTTGAGACAACCCAATTTAGGAAATGTTCAGTCGGTAGATGAGAGGATTTCAAATATTTGGCAGTTGGTTGTGGCATTTTTCTTTTGCATGCCTATATATTTAAAAAAGATTCTACTAATGTTAGAAAATGAGGAGGATTTCCTATATTAGTGGATATATCATAGAGAAGTAAATTGGTATTTCTTATATTTTATGCAGTTATAAATCATTACATCTATTCTAGTTTGCGTTTTACTGAACAAGGTATTTTAATAATCTCCCTTTCTTACACATACAGGTTTTGAGTGTTATATTTATGTTTGCATAGATACACATACCAATACATATTCATCCTGATTTTGGCAACAGTTGTCTGAATAATGGTAAATCTATATTGATAATTGGAATGAGTTTATTTTCTATAAATGTTCACAGTTTTTGATATAGAGCAACAAAAATTGGTTGGCTTTCTTATTGGAGCCAGAGGAAGATTTTGACAATTTTTTAGTTCCTTATATATATTTACCAACCCCTCTGCATGAGCAGGATGTGACACAAGGTCAATTTCTTAAGCAGAGTTTAACAGGTTTGAATTGAGTTTTCCTTCTAGATTGGTTACCTAGCCAAGGTTAAGAGCCCAGTTTGTCCTGCTATTTACCCATATTTGAAACTAACTGTTAGGCATAACATAACCCCAGACAGGTTGATATGCCATTAAAATCAATAAACCAACCAACCAACCATAATTGGAGGGAAAATAGTTGGATATACCTTTCTCAAGGGCATTAGCACAATGTGAAATGCAAACAGCTTCGTCCAGGATTTGAACTCTGGTCGACAATTCCATTTCCTATGACTCTAAGCATTACACCACGCACTTTTTTTAGTTCCTTATAAAGAAGAGGGGTTCTTAATAAGAGTTGGGAGGTTCTCTAATAATAAACAATCAATGAAAAGCCATGTTGCTGCAAGATGTAACTACTTGTACAGAATTTTTCAAACTTAATAAAATAAACAGATCATTTGACTTATTAAAATGATTATTCATATATAATCTATTGCTTCACTGACAAATAACATTAAAGAAATCACTTGCAGGTTCATTTTTATCTGAAATACAAGGCAATTATGATTAAATCTTTGATCATAATTGATCCAACAATGTGTGAACGCACACACACACACACACACACACACAAAGTGTTTAGTATACAAAGGTTAGCTGAAAAGTTCATAGGCTGATCAAAATTCTCTTATGGAACATGAAAAAATAAGTTTATTGGTCCACTAACTTCTTTCATCAGTATTGCAGTTGTTGGATCCCATTGGTCAAAAAAGTCATCAACTTTCAGCCCATCCTCATACATTAGCTTGATGCAAAGGTTCTCAGCAGTATCTTTTGTACAATGTTAGGACAATGAAGTAATGTTAATAAAGGAGTACACCACACTGTCCATCACCAGAATCAGTTTAGTGTCATACTAATGACATACTAAGTATATTCTAAGCCTCATCAATAGGGCATACATTTGAGATACCAAATGTATTGAACTGAAAGAGGAATATTTGAAATATGTGTTTCTCAGCTCCAGGTCATTTCCATCTTGGTTTGGCTGAGAATTTTTCACTATTTATTCATAATTGCCCAGGGCTGTTTTGTAATTGATTATTTCTTCTCATGAATCTCCCTTCAATCAAAGTATACAAGTTTGCTTTTTATTTTGTGAATGACAGGATTTTTTTTTTCTTTTTTTCTCTTTCTAAGCCTGAAGCTAAGGAAGGTTTCAGTAAGTTGAGCCTGACTTTCCTTTCTGTTTTTAATGTACTTTACAATGTTAGATAGAATTAGTCTGCTGAGATCATTCATACTCCCAGAAGGTTTGGAAGAAAAGATTCTATGTAAATCAACAGACAACAACAAATGGAAAAAAAAAGAAATAAAGAAAATTTACAGCAGTAAATATAAAAGTAAAACAAATAACAACAATAAAAAGCAAAAGAACTGACAATAAACATGGTAAAAAAAAAGAATAGATTAAAAGAAAATAACTAATATCAGTAAAAGAAGTGACAACAACCCGTTGCTGCTATTTTTGTTGCTTTAAATCTCTGCAGATTAAATTTTATTGTCTGATATTTTTTTAAATGAAGTGTAATAATGACTTCAAGGTTTTCCTTTTTGATGAATCTCTTCATTCTGTTAGTGTTCTTAGCATCACAATATTTTGTCTTGTTTATTTTCCTGACTTTTTCTTTAGGTGAAGTTGTGGGGATTAGTAAAAATAAATAAAACAAAATTAAATGTATAAATAAAAAGACACAAAAATAACAATCTCCCAGAGGGCTTAGGACAGGAAGAGACCTCTGGGCATGCACAGAAAAAAAAACCCCAAGTTCTTGATGTTGAAAAGGTCTCTAGGACGCTTGGACTTTGAGACTTTTGAGAGGTAACACCTATCGAATTGTTTGGGAAATATATCCCCTCAACGAAATAGTGGAACCCAATAATAAAGGTCTTACTTTAAAGTCATCCCTGTCTTTGTCCTCTCTTTGTTAAATTCTATTTCAGCTCAAGGTCCACACAAAGTAAGTAATACTTTTATTGGGGGATAGGATACAAGAATGAACCAAGACCTATTCCCATAAAGTTTTGTCCATATGTTTTACTATTTAAAGCATTGGCCCTGTCAGTGAAGCCTAGAATACACTGGCTTCATCCCCTGTAGTGGACTACCCTATCGGTTGGGCTGTCAGAATACACCAACTATACCTCTGCAGAAGGGTAAGACTCTCCCAATGGGTTCACCTGTTGGCTGTTGGTGGCGACCTGTCATGCTTAAGGATGGCACCTAGGTGGCTGAGTAGTCCATGACATGCAAACACTCCACTTTGGCCCTTAGATGGGCGGTCGGAAAGACTCCCTCTGATCAATCGGCTGGTCACGTCAAGCCCTAGCACATATGATTGTCTCGACCCTATTTCCCTTATGGCAAGCCCTAACCCTTTTTATCATATGGGTGCTAGAAGGCGGTGGCTGAGGGTCTTCATGTCCTGGAAATGATGTTAAACTCTATCTGATGGTGAGGTTCCAGTTCTGGAGGTTTGGGGAATGTGGAGCACCCCTTCATCACCATTGCTCCCTGGTCCATTCTGACCTGGAGTGGTAGTACCTGTTAGGGTCCCATCTATGGGTTAAATAGTAAAATGTGAGTTAATAAAAAAATTTGAGTATCCATTAAAAATGAATTTATTTCAAAAACTTTGTCGGCATTAAATGACCCACTGAGGTTGATATGCTGTAAAACAAAAAAAAAACCTTGGGAAAGGTATGAATCCATCTCTTCCCCACAAAAAAAATTATGGGTGAATAATAAGGCAAACTCTGTTCTCTAGCCTTGGTAAGGTAACCAGTCTAGGAGAAGGAAAACTTTGAATTCTATATATATTCTGCTTAAAAATGAACCTTATGTCACATTCTGTCCATGGTGGAGGAGGTGGGTAAATACAGACACTAATCTACATCCAGTGGTGAGGGTCCACTTCTGGGGCTCTTGGGAGTGAGGAGTCATCTCTTTATTGTCATTACTTCCATGTCCACTCTGACTTGGAGAGGTAGTACCTGTTAGGGTTCCATTTATATGGGTCAAATAAATCTTTGAAAATTATTAGTATTAGAAATACTTGAAACAATATAATTATTTACAAATCCTGTGTTAATAGTTATTTGAAGCTATCATTGTTTACAGATTATTATTGTTATTATTATTAATTTGATACAATATAATTGCTTGCAAAAACAAAGGACCAGCATTGGCATTGAATAATTGAATTCAGTATAAAATAACCCACAAGGGTTTACATGCTGTTAATGAAACCAACCAGCAAATCAAATAGGCAATATTACAATCTTTATAGATATTGAACTTTCTTTTTTTTTCTTTTCTTTTTTGTATTATATGTTTGTACAATGGTGGTCCTGTCCCCCCCTTACTCTCCCTGGCACTCCCTTACTCCACCTGTCTCCCCCCCCCCAATTCCTTTCACTGATGCTAACTGTCAAGGTTGTCTTCTCTTGACCTTCTTTCACTGCTGTTGAATATTATTTATTTTTTGCAAAGATATCATTTGCTGTATAGGGACCAATATTAAAAGGATGAAAAAATGCAGGACCCCCCCCCCCCCCCCCCCCCGAAAAAAAAAGATAAAACGTAATTTCAGTTAAATGTCCAAATTTTTTGTTAACTTTCAATGTGAATAGGAAGACATCCTTGATGGTCAGTAGCAACAGCAGTTAAATTGCTGGGGTTAGAATTTATAAAAATTGATATTAAAAAATATAATCACAACTCTACCATTGTACCACCATGTCTTCACTGTTTTTTTGTTTTTTGTTTTTTTTTCATTTGAACATGAGGCATTTTTCTTGTATGCAATGAATAATCATTAAGTTCATACATTAAATTGTCTATAGGTTTGAAATCAGATGCCATTTTCACTTGAAGTACTTTCTTTCTTTTTTTAATAACCTGTATTCGGTTTTATACTTACTTTAAGTATTAACCAGCCAAAATATATTGTATTGCTGAGGACACAGTCTGAAAAATATCCTTCAGGTGATGATTAAAATCAATAATAAAATCTTTGCTAAAAAACACCAATACACACACTTGTCTCTATTTCTGGAAAAAAGATCTGTTCATGAATCCAAAAATGTGATATCTAAAAGTGTTTCCTTATGTAGCAATTTGGAAGGGAAAAAGCTATCAATCTGTCTCTTGTAAATATTTACATCTGACAATAAAACAAGATGAAGGTTTATTACACTGTATGCTCACATATTGTAAAAAGCAAGCGACTATGATAGGTTCTGTGTGTGAGTGTGAAATTTTCATATATTTTTTCAAGATGGCTACTGAAAGATTTGACATTTAGACTCATAAAATGAATGTCTACACATGGTAAGATTTTTGTATTTACTAACTCCATTTTTCTTTTTCCGCACCTACTCTTCTACTTGGTTTAAGAGCTTTCTAAATCTGTCTAATGTGTTTGCTAAACAGTCTGTTTGTGTCCTGTGGCTTACAAAGAGTTTACAAAATAGTTACTTCAAAGTTTTGCCTGAACCTCTTACATGTCCAAGCTTAGGTAGAAACAATGTTTTCTATAGCAAGTGGGTCTTCTCCACTTGGATAATTGATCTAAGGCAGTTTTCCTGTTTCTAGTTTTATGTTATACTACAGCTTAGTAAAAATATTATAGGTATATCAATAAATTTGTGTGTAGGACACTAAACTTCATCGGTGATGAGATTAAGTTTTGGAGCTCTAGGGAATATGGAGGCATCTCTTTGTTGATGTTACTCCCTGGTCTATTCTGACCCAGAGTGATAATGCGTGTTAGGGTCCCACCTATTGATCAAATAGATCTGTTGAAGATAATGTTTAAAATGATTTTAAACTTTATTAATACATTGGTGCTTAAAACATTGATATTTCAACTAAGGCAGAAGTGTTTACCTGTTTAAAATGATTGTTAAACTAACTTTGGCTTAAAGTAAACAAACAATGATTGAGATAATGTAAAACCTATTAATTACCATATAATTGCTTGAAAAATGAGGCTGACTTTAGCCTTAAATAACCTAACAAGGATTTACATACTGTAAAACCAACAATAAATTTGCAACCTATTGATAAAAAAGCATTTATTTTATACATTTTTTTTCTCAATATAAATGTATTAATAAGGAAGATTAAGCTATTGTTTCTCATTATACAGGGACATTTTAAGAAAGCATAATTCATAGTGTGTCAGGCTATGGGCTTATTGATCCATTCATATATTGATTAAAATAACATCTTATAAGAGAATAAATTGGAGTATGTACTGTTTTATGTTTAATCTTTGAAATCTAAGAACTTGGACCTTTTTGCTGTTAATATATCATAACCCAGTGGTGATTCCCACTTTTTCATGTTTAAAAGCCACACTGAAATTTGTCTACTAATAAGATTGCACTTGATATATTTTTGGCATATTTTCAACAAAATCTAAACTTTTAGTTAATAACTTAGTCTGAAATTAGCGAAGATATACATTGACCAGCTCTGCGCGGATACTGGATGTTGTGCAGAGGACGGTTGGAGAGAGATTGCCATGGATATCTGTGCTAAAAGTGTGACATGATGATGATGATGCTAGTTGAAAGAATTGAAAAACTTTACTAACATCCTTAATGACTTTAAAATTTGTTTTTGTACAAAAAAAGCATTGGAATATCAGGTTCTAAAGTGAAGGTGCACAATTTTGACAAAGCTGTAGAAGACAACTTACTCTTGGTGATGTAGATAGAACATTACATGTCTCTTAGTCCTCTTGTAACCAATAACCTACACATGCAATTATTGGCAACCAAAGGAGACTCAAAAGTACTTGACTAATATGAAAACTTGGTTAGTCAGTAAATTGAAAGCCTTCTGAACTAAGTATTAGAATTAACCAAGTAGAAAAGCTTTAGAAAAAAACCTTTTGCAATTTTGTTTGAAGTTGAGCTTGGTAAAAAGGATGAGAAAAACTCTATTTAGAGCTCAGAGTCTCTGTTGACCGGATCTTCTCATAGATGCCTGTCTATATCTTAATTAAACCAATGCTGGCATCTTTTCAACCATTCATGCTGGGCTGAATAGAGTTGAACACCTTTGGGGACATTTCAGTTGTCCAACTCAATTTCTGTGTAGGATGATGTTTCCAATTCACTTTCTTGATCGTATTACAAGGAAAAGAAGATTCAAAGATTCTTAAGAAATTATCAATACAGATGATTGGCATCAGATTGATATTGGGTTGAACCAGCCAATAACTTGGTAAAATGATTGAACCCGCCTTTTGTCGACCATTCTACATTCATTATTTATTGTTTATATAAATTTAGCCCCCATTTTATAAAAATATTTTTTTTTTTTTTAGCTCTGTCAATATAAACATTGTTGCCTTGAGTTTAAGGATATTCATCTGGGGAAACCATAGATTAAATTTTTAGAAAACCAGTCAAATTTTTAGTGAAATTTTGTGAATTATTAGATTTTTCAGAAAGTAATATAAAAAAAAAATTCGAACTAACTGAACAGTAAAAATTATGGTAAACTAATAAACAATACTGAAATTTAGTTTAAGATCCACTCTCTCAGGTTGTATGTCTGTCATTTGTCGTAAGTGTAGACAATAGCGGCAAAAACGGGAATGAACCACAATTGAATCACTGTAGCCTTCATGTACTGCTTTTCTGGTTTTCTCTTCTTCCTCCTCTTGGTATTTGCTTATGGGTAAATTATGTTGAAAACACTGGTTCCTGCTAGATCACCGAAGTTAAGCAGCAATGAGCCTGTTCAGTACTTAAATAGGTGACCATTTAAACAACCTGATATCAAAATGACTTGATTCAGCATTAAATGACTCCAAGAGGGTTGATATGCCATAAAACAAAAACAACCAACCAAATCCTCTTGGTGTGTCATTGTTTGAAGTGTCCTGGTACAAGTAACTACCTGCTTTTATGGCAAGGTCCTTTTCTATCTCACAAGAATTGAGCAGTTCATGCTGGTTGACTCCCCTGGTCATAGCACAGGCAATGTCAGATTGGGTAGAGATAGGCTGTGTCCAGTACAAGTTTATAGTAATTTTTGACATAATATGAAACACAGACTTTTAATGATTGTTATATTTCATATTGTATGTTGTAAAGATGATATCAGATCAACGGAGTAAAGAATATTTCTACTGTGTATCCAAAAGCAGTATGCATGTGTGAGAAGGCGGTGGCTGTGGATCTTTGTGTACTGGGTATGAGCTAAACTGCATCTAGTGGTAAGGTTACAATTCTGGAGCTTTGAGGAGTGTGGAGTACTCCTTCATTGCCATTACTCTCAGGTCAACTCTGACTCAGAGTTGTGGTACCTTTTAGGGTCCCATCTATGGGTTAAATAGATTTTAAAAATGTTTAAAAATTTGAATACCCAACATCTATAGAAATTGATATGTAATATTTACTTCTGAAATTCATATGTAAATGAAAAGAGTTTGTAAAAGTGAATATTGAAGCTATAGCAAAAAAAAAAAAAAAACTGGCTGAAAATTAAGTTTTTGATGTGAGGTTAAATAATATTTGATGTGAACTTAAACAAAATTTGGATTAGAAACTGTCAGACTAAAAATGAAATCATTGTCTAAGATATACACCAAACTATTTTGATCATTATTGAACAGTTTAAACAGTTTAGATATTTTTGGGGAAAAAAACTTATTTTCTTTTAGCATAAAAGTAATTGAATCTTAGTTCCAAATTTTGTTGGTCATAAATCTTCAAAAAATAGTCATAAAAAAGAGTTTAGTGTCTCTTAAGAAAAAAAAAATCCTTTTTACTCGAGACAGTCATGGGACTCTTGGTTGTAATAAGTGTGTCAGTGAAAGATTTTAAAAATATAATCTCTTCTTCCCATTTCAAAAGTGTTTGTTGTACTGTCAAGGTCACAGAATGAATATATTTACCAAAGCAGTTACCAAAATTTCTGAAATTTAGTTCTCATATTTAAAACAAATCTTCTTGGAGAAAGAATTACTTACCTACAAAATATATTTTGGACTAAGCTAATTTAAGTATAAGTATGTGTTTATAAAAAACACTGAGAATTGAACTCATAAACTGCTGAACATTAGTCTATACCTAATAAATGCTTGTCTAATGCAAGAAAGAAACTGGATAATAATTAAATGAACTAATTTGAGATTTTAATAGAAACAAAATACAAATGTTGTGATACAAGAATTTTAAAAGAAAAAAAAATTTTCATTATGTTAAAAAGATTTAAAAAAAAAAACCAAAACAGGTTAACAAGGTTTAGATTGAAAGAGCAAATTCTTTTTATTTTCACAAGAAAGTAACATTTATTTTTAAACCAGATTTTTTTACTCACTCCTGAAAGAGGAAACTCTGATATCTTAACTACAGTATTGGACTCCTCCCCCCCCCCAAAAAAAATATACAGACATCTGACATCAATTGATGAATAATGGTGATTCAATTTTGCAATATCATAAAGTCACAGATGACAATTATTGTATGCCACAATTTGATCTTTTTCAAAATCATTAGCAAAAGACTAATCACAAAATTAGGATATCAAATCAAGGAAAAGAAAATTTTAAAAAATTTCCTATTTTTTGGTATTTCTGAGAATTTTTTTTAAAAAATTATGACTTTTCCATTACAACTAAGAGGAACTTTGACCATAATAATCAAGGAAAATAATAACTTCCTATGTGTCTAAGCTTTTGTGGTTTCATTAAAATTTGTGGTAAAAGAAATGGTTCAGTTTTTTTTCTGTCAGGGATCCACTTTGAGCTGAAGATGTTTTGCACCAGAGTTCAGTAACTCTGGTCTTGAATTTAGTTTCGATTTCCTATACTTACCTCAGCAAGGTTATCATCTATAGTTTGATAAGAAGAAATGTTATGTCTTTCTCAAGGGCATTAGTGCAAAGTGAATACAGATTTGATTGGAATTTGAACTCTGATCATTGATTCTGCATTGATGATCTGTTTTAGTTTATCATAAATTACTAAAAGACGTTAAAAAAAAGAGTTTATGACACTTATGGAAAAAAAAATCTATTTTAGTGTTGAGAATTCTAGGGTTTCTGGGCTGTGGACAAGGATCTTGAAATATAGCAATTCTTCCCTCATAGACATTTCAAAAATTGTCAAAGAAAGAATGAATATACACTGAAGGATGATATCAATTTTGATCTGGGTAGAGCATATGTATGCTAGGGAGTATTCTGATAAATTTATAATCTTTGGTAATCTTATGATTTAGTAGCACTTCTACCTGTACACTCTCTGTGTAGGCATATCAGAATACAGGCATGTGTTAATCCCCCAGGAGGATATGCAGTGTATTAATATTTGGTTTGAGTACTGTTGATATGCCTCTTATTTTGAAACCTGTACTCATATTGCCCCCTAACCTCTCTCTTATATATATATATATATATATATATATATATATATATATATATGTCACTGGTGACTTTAGGTCATCAATGTTTGTTTGGCTCATTACACTCTTTTACAAATTATACCAGGGTTTCTTAACAGGGCCTTATGGCTCCTTGGGAGGGGTCATGAGATTGGAGAGGGCCACAAGGCCAAATTTAAAAATGGGGGAACCACAAGAGGCCCCCTCCCCCAGAGTCAACACTAATATATAATTATCAACTGAATTCCAGCTATGATTAGCTGTATGTTTAATTTTTAATAAACTGAAACATATTTAGGGTGTTTCAATTTTATCTTTTGTCAGTGTATATTTTACCAACCCCTCCACACTAATAAGGTATGACACAAGGTCAATTTCTTAATAAGTTTAACAGGTTTGAATTAAGTTTTCCTTCTCCTATACTAATTGTCTAACCAAGATTAAAGAGCCCAGTCTACTATTTACCCATAGCTGGACGGAGAATAGTTGGATTCATATCTTTTCCAAGGGTATTAGAGCTCTGTGAAATGCAAAGAACCTTGTTCAGGATTTGAACTCGTCTAGCCGTATCCATTTCCTATGATGGTAATCATTAAACCACATACCTCCACAGTGTATATATATATATATATATATATATATATATATATATATATAGCAAAAAAAAAGTCTACTAAATACTCTTGTACTCTAGTCTAGGAAAGGCCTATTGGGTGAATCTTAGTGCAATTGTCTACCTCGTATATCAGGAATTATTTGAATTGTTTTGCTGTTTCTTTGATGTATTCTGATGGTGGACATCAGTAGTGAGTTAGTCCTTTGTTGCTATCAGTCTGTGTTGAAATCCTCATGAGAAACCAACTGATTCCATCCAGAAGGGAAAAGACTATTGCTGTACTAAAGATTGGAAAATGTTGGGCAAAGGTTTTGTAATGTGAATTGTTAATCAATTGCACCTTGAGAGTGTAGCACAAAAGAGATAAAGGTTCAGTGCTGAGTTTGAAATAAAGAATAGCTATTCTCAAAATATTGAACATGACTGAATGCTGCACTCAATTCTTTTGTAGTCAATATTAAACTACCTGCCCATGGGGTGGGGGTAGTTGAGTATATGACACATGGTCAGTTTAACATTAAGCCTCTATGTGTATATGTAGGTAAGGACAGAAATTGTCAAATTTCTACAACCAGGCATGAAGGCATCATCAGACTATGCTACAACAACAATCAGTTAAAGTCTTACCTAGCATGTGTCTTTTATTACTGTCCCCAAAACATTTTCTGTCGTCTTGTAGAAATAGCAACCCAGAGTGAATAGTAATATAAAAATAAAAGCAACTAAAATCAAAAGATGAAAGAAAATACTAGTAAAAATGTATGTTAGATCTTTCTGTGTGTGAAACACACACACACACACACACCAACCCCTCTGCATGAGCAGGAAGCAGCACAAGGTCAATTTCTTAAGTGGAGATTAACAGATTTGAATTCAGAATTTTCCTTCTCCTAGACTGGTTACCTAACCATAGTTAAGAGCCCAGTCTGCCCTGCTATTTACCTATAGCTGGAGGAAGAATTGGATTCATACCTTTCCCAAGAGTATTAGCGCCATGTGAAATGCAAACAGCTTCAGTCCAGGAATTCAACTCGGGTTGACGAGTCCATTTCCCACAACTCTAGCCATTAGACCACGCGCCTCCTATATATATATATATATATATATATATATATATATAAAGATAAGATGAGTTGGTCGTGCAAATGATTCTATTCAGGACCCTCTTTATGTATAAAACAATTTTTTTTTTTAAATATAAAAAAATAAAATTCCTTCATATACATATATTAGAAAATTTTTTTGTGATCCACTTGCATGACAATTTGACTATTATATAAAGAGAAATATTTGTAAATTTGAAATTAGAAAAAACTTAAAATCCGGTCATGTTGGCTATTATAAATATTTATTTCAACCAAATTTTTCTTTAAAAGAAGTCTAACATCTTTAGAACAGCCAATTCACTATGAAGATTAAACAAAAAATAACCTTATTTTAAGTTGTAAGGGTTTTTGCGTGTTTTTTAAACATTAGTCTAGTTTGAACAACTACACAGTTATTCATGCTTAAAAAAATTCAGTATTTTTTTTTTAATCCTTGTGTGTGTGTGTGTATATATATATATATATATATATATATATATATATATATATATATAGTCTGAGTGTCGCTTTAACATTTCCATTGTAATGGCATTAGTAATTTATCCAAGAGTGCTCAATACGTCACAAGAAATAGAACTATAATAATTGTGCTAAAAATTCACAAAACCTTGGTAGAGCCATAATTGAAGTGAGATGAAACAAAAATGTGATGTCATGAGAGTATTTGAAAATCTTTATAAAGTTAAATATATAACATAAGAGTGTCGTCTACAGAATTTATTCAAAATTATAAGAGGAGGATGTGAGCTCAAATCACATAGAAGAGAACTTATTGTCTTTAGTGCATGTTTTTCCTCGCTCTCATAGAATTGGTAACCTGAGAGAGTCGCAAGGAAAATGCAACTAGAATTAAAAGTAAATACTTGTTTACAATAACAATAACAATACCACCAATCATGATAATAATAATAATGTATCAGACTACACTGACCTTTTTGGTGCAATTGAGGTGTTGTTTTAGGATTGGAATCCCAGGATCTGGTATGTGTCATGTTTTGCTGCACTATGGCCAATAACAAGAACACCACCACCATATTTTGATTCTAGCCTTAAGGGCATGAGAAGAAAATTCTGTCAATTCTTTCACAGTGAAACAATAAGGAATGGCATTGATAAAGAAAAAGAAAAAAAAAGAATATTGATTCTGATTGATTATACATTGATATATGGCACAGGTTATATTGAAAGGTTGGCTGATAATTTCTTTTGTGATTGTCACATTAAGAGCAATTCAAATGATTTACAAAGTGGAATTGGACAATGAGTCTGTAGAATGGATAACATGACTATAAATTAGCCACCAATAATGGTTCCATTTTGTGGTTTGAACTGTATAAGCATTTCTCTGTCTCTGAAAGAAAGGGGAAAGCTAATCTGATGAAGTGGTTGAATATACATGTCAGGAAAATTAGGAATTGAGACTTGTAGTCATTTATTAAACTTAGCTTGGTTTGGCACAAGGCCAGAACTCTAGGGCACTCAGAATTGAAGTCATTAACAATGGCCTTTTAGGCTAGTTTGCTCATTACTTCCTGGGGAAATATTAATGACTTGAAGATTATAGTCACATCCTGAATTCAGTCTTTTCGGGAATATTTCCCTCATTCAGTAGAACCTAGGAACCACCAGGTTCTGAGTAGCCCAGGGATCTGTGCGGTAAAATGAGCTGATAGTAGGTGTGTTGCTCCACCTCAGATGCCAAAAACAATCTCCTCTGTCTAGTGCTAATGAAAAGGGGATAGACTCCCTTGCTGTCTGGCTGATACTGACAATAGGCCACCCCTATGACTTTATTTACTTTTACTTTAATTACACACGTGATTGGTTGGTTTGATTTCTTGGTTTTACATTGTGGCAACCTTTTATTGGGTTGTATAATGCTAGAAGAATCAATGGTGGTTTTAGGTTCTGTAGCTAATACCACTTTTTATAGTGCATTAGGAGGCCTCAGAAAGGCCACTGAATGCAGTTGAATATATACAACAAATTCCAATAAAGAGATAGATAACAAAATACAGATTTTATTGTCTGAGCAACATTCAACATACAATACAAAACAGCTAGGGTGAAGATCCTAAGGGAAAAAGAGTCCTTGAAGAGTGAAGAGTTAATGAATGGATGAAAGTCCTACATCAAAAGGAAGTCACTTTGTACAGGAGCTATGTGGTGATAATCTCCATGCAGACAAGCATGCATGTTACACGGCTATTTGAAGGCTGGTAAACGAAACCCCTATATGGAGGTAGAGTATCATAAGGGCTGCGTAAAGACACCTGTACATGCCTATAGTTGGGAAGCAAGGCCCCTCAAGTCCTAATGGACAGAGACACTTGTCTAGTGCATGTCTGTTGAGTCACAGAAGAGAGGCTTAGTTTTCCTGGGGCTGTTGAAATAGCCAGCTTGCAATGGCCCCTAGTGGCAAACACTGGTGGCAAGGTGAGATAACCCTCTGCCAATCTCTACCCCATTCAAACAAGGGAAGATAATTGCTACAATGCTGAATTCAGCAAAATACTTGTTATATAAATTAATTTTTTTTATCATTAGGCTGTGGTCTTCTTGGTGTACTTTTAGCACATTCTCAAACATGACTATTAAAAGTTTGTGTGTAATGGTTATCTTAATAAGAAATGGACCTAGTGACACAAGTTAAAATCCTGGATGAGGCTGATTAGTATGCGTTCAACTATTGTTCCTATAGCTATGGGTAAATAGTAGGGCAGACTGGGCTCTAACTTTATTTAGACCACTGTTCTAGAAGGAAAACTGAATTCAAACCGGTTAAACTCTGCTTAATAACTGACATTGTGTAACATCCTGCTCTTGTTTAAGAGTTGGTAAATAATACAGGTTTATATCTATGTATGTATTTAACCACTCTCTCTGCCACACACAGGATATGACACAGACAATTTTAAGTGGAGTACAACTGATTTGAATTCAGTTTACTTTCTTTCTGGTTGCCTAGCCAAGGCTAAAGGACCCAGTACCCTACTATTTACCCATAGCTGGGAGGAGGATAGATGGATTCATGCCTTTCCCAAGGGCGTTTGCATTAAGGGAAATGCAAACTGCCTCTTTTAGGATTTGAACTTGTATCATCAATTCCATTTCCAACAACTAAAACCATAATGTTAAGTGCCATGTTTGTGCATCTGACACTCTCTGTGTAAGAGAAATATTATCATTTAACCTATCTGCATAAATCCTCTTAAATGTTCCTTGCACATATTTGTTCAAACCATATACTTGCCTGCCCCTCGGGGTGGTCCAGTGGCTGCGGCCCTGGACCGGTTAAATAATGTTAACAGCATTGATCCCAGGGGGCTATTCCCCCAGACAATACCTGCCCCCTTGATTTAAAGGGGAAGGGCCCATTGCCTGAGACTCCACCCTTGAGGGGGAATGCAGATGGGATCAATGCATTTTTTGCACTTACCGTCCCATGAGTCTCAGCTCGTGGGTGGTCCCACATTAAAAAGACCTTGTGTCACACCTGCATACATGGGATGCGTGGTAAATAAATAACTATTTGTTCACACCAGATTGCCATTCCTTCTATTGTTATCAAAAGTAATTTTTTATTCTCTCATATTAGGTCAGTCTATCATTTTTGGTTGTCTTCCTCTGGGTCTACAATGGGTAAAATTTTTCTTGTATGAATGGTTGACATAGCTATTTACTAAGTTTTCCTTATTCTAGTATGTCTACAATTGTGGGTCAATTGTAGGCAAAGAGTTAATTCCTTATACAGTTATAATAGTCTGCTTGATTAACTTGATAATAATAACTTCTCCTGTATAGTGTTTCAAATATGCATACACGACCCCGTATCTGAAATTCTAAAACCCAAAAAAGGTTTGGATATTTTTTTTGGTAAATGTTCTCTGCATACCAAAGCTTGCTTTTTGGCATCAGACATGACCGAATGTGTTCTGTGTCTTGAAATTTACTTCCACTAAATTCTATCAGGCATTGTAGAACACAGCATAAATTATCATTTCAAGATGGTATTAGTTAAACCTTTTAACATGCAATTCTACTCCATTACTTTTATAAGTCAGATCTAATTCTGTTTACTTATATTTTGTTTATTTTTTTTGGCTTTAAAAAGAGCTGCAGATGCCTGATAGGCAACAATTAAGTTGTTTCTCCTGTATAAGTTACCTGACAAAATTCTAAATGGGTTTGAATATTTGATAAGAAATTGTGTATCTCTATTGAGATTAGGTTAGTTTGACATGAGGACAAAAGAAATGGAATTAGAAAGATTGTGTACCTATACTAAGATTCAATTGGATCCGTGTGATGTAATGGTCAGTCTTAGGAAATGAACTTGGCGATCCTCCTTCAATGTAAAAAGGGAGACAATTCTATTTTGTCTCCCAACAATGTTAATAGACATCTCATGTAGTAACAGTCCATTGATATTTTAATTTAGAAATAGTGATGGATTTTGATTAACATTTCATATTAAGAATTTGGATGATTGAAAAATAACATTCAGAAGATCCTTCAAAATTATCATTCAATTAGTTTTATGTTCTGGCATTGCTTGGGTAATATGGTATCTGACTAAATTCAAATATACACTTTTTAAATCTCATATTGCTCACCATTGGATAGCAGTACCTATTGCTCAATGTGCTTATTGTGAAAAGGTTATAATGGAAATTTGTACATGTTAACGCCCCCTTTTACTAATAACAGAATGATTCTACTTTTTA
This sequence comes from Doryteuthis pealeii, assembly GCA_023376005.1. Classification (NCBI taxonomy): domain Eukaryota; kingdom Metazoa; phylum Mollusca; class Cephalopoda; order Myopsida; family Loliginidae; genus Doryteuthis; species Doryteuthis pealeii. Next base: position 50,575,636 of record CM042150.1, read on the forward strand.
CAACAGAGAGACATGCAATATCAACAGTGATATCATTAATGTAAGTGGTCCTAATGAACAGAATGTTTGATATAGAAATTCATTAGATTTTCAAATTTATTGGCATTATTCCCCTTACCCTATTTATTTTTTTTTTCTATTTTCTCATACCATAGCTGGTAATTTGGTCCCTAGTGACCCCAAATGAATTTGGGGGTAAATGTAAGAAAACACCACTGGATTTCTTGTAAAATTCTACCCTAGAAAAGTGTTGTTTGATCTTGGTTACAGGGCTTTGTTTTCATTTTCATCCCCAAACAGATATATAGACAGTGAGACACCACACATATAGAATAAGATTGCAAACTGGACTGGAAATTGCTTTATTCTCTAAATTAGAGCATTTTAAGTGGATTCTAATAAAAATTTTGCTATGATGTTCTGTTTCTGCTGGGTTATACATATACAGTGATGCTGGTAGCTTTTTGATTTAGTTTATCCTGGGATGCACATATATGCTTTGAATGAGTCCACTGTAAAATTTATGGGTCCCAAATAAAGCCATTTAACCCTTACCTTCTAACCTAGCTTGTGTAATTCATTTCTAAGAAACTATTGAAATGTATTTACAGTTAGCTTGAAAATGGTGAGGTAAGAAAAAAGAAAACCACTGGGAGGCGTGGATATGATTTTTCTGTGTTCTTTTAGATTTTTATGGGTCAGGGACGCAGGATGCATACCTATCAGCATCTCTGCATATATACAAACATAATAAGAATTTTATCAATACAGAGATTTCAATATTTTCTTGGAAACAAATTACATGGTATGGGGTAAAAGGTAGGGGTTGGACGGCTTTAGTTGTTCATAGATAAAAACTCTGCAATTAAGAAACTTTAGTTCGGACCCATCAACTTTCCCAGGGACTCATTCAAATCTAATCTACGAGTCCCAGGACGCATTAAATTAAAAAGCTATCAGCATCACTGCAATATGTAGATAGGTAAAAAAAAAATTAACCTGTTTGAAAAATCATTTATATTAAGCCAAGTTATGGGAGGGGGGTGGACTAATTTCTCTGTTTATTTTAATATTTGATTATTGTTAAATTCTTGTATTTTTGTAATGCTGTTATGTTAAAGAAAACTGAAATGTATTTTTTTATTTTCTCTTTCAGGTAAGTGTTCCAATTTTTAATTCACCTGGTAGAAATTGGGGGGAAAAAGCAAGAATTTTCCTTAATTTGGAACCAGCTATTTTCCTTTGGTTTACTTTTTGATCTTGGTAAGTAGTTTTTAATTATCCTGGTTATTTTGGAATCTTAGTAGATGCTTGGATCCAGATTTATGCATTTGAATTCAGAATTGGTATCTTAATATATTACTATAACAAGTATGGAACCAATAAAAAAGATACAATGTTGAGGATGAGTTATAGGTGTGATAGTTGGCTGAATATACATGTCAGGAGAATTAGGAATTGAGACTTATAGTGGTTTTAGGTTCAGTAGCTAATACCACTTTTTATAGTGCATCAGCTGGGCTGTTGTTATATACATATATACAAACATGAGCATTTTATCAATAAATAGGTTGATGAAAAAAATTACCTTGTTTGAAAAATCATTTATCACATACAATGATTCGTTTAAAATATAAATAAAAGATGCTAAAAAAAAAAGAAAAGAAAACAAAAAAAACTTAGTTTGGTAATTCTCAAAAACGAATGTACTAAAACATTCACTGGGGTCCCCTCAAGAACTGCAGAAAATTTGGTGTCAATAACTCTACCAGTTCTTGAGTTATATCGTAACAGACAGATATATAAAGGACATTTAGCAAACTATCATAAGATTCTACATTATATATGTTTGTGTATTTATGTGTAAAATAGAATCTAAGAACACTTGTTAGAAATGCAGATAGAACAAGAGAAAAGTCTTTTATGTTTAACCGGATGCATCAATATAAAAAAGCATTTATAGTACTCATTAGTTTCAGCCAATGTAAGCTTTATTAGAAGTCTGTATTTACTTGTATAAACATGTGCATAAATCTTGTTTGTTTATTGTATGTGTAATATAAGCCAACTCTGGAATTGATCAGTAGATAAAGCAAATTCTTTTACTATGCATTCAGTCTCTCCTCTCCTGTGGTTGTTGTCTTTGGTTAGCATGCATCTGTCTTGTCTTGTCCTCTAAACCACAAAAGCCATTTCTGGTATCCTGCCAATTCTTCACACATCTGGAGAAAATGTCTCACTTTGGTTTCTTCAGATTCCATTGTTGTCTGTTGAGGTTCTTTTAGATGTTGTTAATTCTGAGAGTCCTGGAGCGATTTAATAAGCAAGTTGACCATAAAGAACACAAAAGATTTTCCTGAAATGTAAACATTGATTGAGCAAACAATAGAAAACAAATGGTGAATTGATCATGAAAATATGCTAAGGTTTTTGTTGCTATTTACTTTGGAGGAGGAGGAGGAGGAGAATTTAGTCTGGCACATGGGCTTTTTAAAGATTTGAAATAACACTATTCTATTAACCAGTTGTATTGCATTGGCATTAGGAAAGATAACATCTCGCACATTCATACTGTGATGACTACAAAGACTTTGATAAATCATCCATATAGGAAAAACGACAGGGGTCACCAGTGGTGTAGAGGTTATTGGAGTAGAAAATGGATCTAACAACATGAGTTCAAATCCTGGATGAGGCTGGTTGCATTTCACATAGTGCTAATGCCATTAGGAAATATAAGAATCAATGATTTTCCCTCTAGCTATAAGTAAATAGTAGGACATACTGGGCTCTTTAACTTTGGTTAGACAACCAGTTTAGGAGAAGGAAAACTCTGAATTTAAACCTGTTAAATTCCACTTAAAAATTGACTTTGTATCACATGTTGTTCATGCGGAAGGGGTTGGTAAATATATATAGGAGAAAGACACCAATATAAAACTGAGTGATGGACCCCTAGTTTTTCCTGAAGCATTCGTACAGGAGAAGAACACAGAAAATCTTTGATTTCAATAAAATTCAATGATGGAGGCTGGATATTCTTTTTACGTACATGATATTGAATTTTAGTGAGTGGGAATGCACCAAATTTCCTCACTATAAAAAGCTTCAGGCAGATGTATTGCTTGTGTGTGATGGCTAGTACCTTGAATTCAAATATGCCTACTGCATCATAATTTTATAATCATATCATGATATGAGATTGTTATAAAATTATGATGCAGTAGGCATATTTGAATTCAAGGTACTAGCCATCACACACACACACACACACACACACACATATATATATATATATATATATATATATATATATATATATATATGACCATTGACAGTACCTTTTTTGTTTTCATAGTACAAACATGCTGGTTAAATGTTATAACGTTCTTAAAAATAAATGAATAAATAAAAAGAACACTGTAAATTTTGTTCCTCCTTACTGTCAAAAATATTTAATTTGTTAGTGCAAAAAATGACTCAAGCAAAACATGGTTGTGGAGAGGCGGTAATGTCAGTGGGCAATGATTAAAAAAAAAAAAAAAAAAAAGAAAGAAGCCAACCTCTATATTGAGTTTAAATGCAGTCAAAATGCAACAATGATTATTTAATTTTTATTCCCTAAAATCAGAATTTGCTGTCACTAAATAGTAGTTATTAAAGTTTTTGTGTAATTTAATTTATTCTACCTGTTGATGTCACAGGTTACCACCCAACAATGGCAGAATGTGACACATGGTCAATTTAATAGTGTGACATGACCCTATGCTACATTTTATGTTGAGTCATTCAGTTCCACCCTCTTAATGTAATAATGTCAGGGTGCTGTCTGGGGGGATGGGCCAGTTGTTTGTTTGGGGCCCATAAAATAACTGGGAATGTGACATAAGTTATATAAACAGTTAATACAAAATTAATTATAGATGAATTGTAAAATTATACTTAGCTGTTGACTAAATTGTTAAATGTAATATTTTATTTATATAATTTGTATAAGAACCCCTTAGTCTAGCACACAGGCCTTGGGTTTCTTAGAGCAGTGGTTGCCAACTGGTGGTCTTCGGACTACTGTTGGTTTGAAGAAAAATTCAAACATTATTTGCAATTTTAAGTTTTATTTTTCATTGTCACAGAAATTATTGAAACAAAATCTGCTCTCTGTCTTGCAGTAATTTGATTGGAGCCAAAAATTCATAAACTTATTTGGTTAAATTCTTCTTAACGGACATAAATTCCACCATCATATGTCACCCTGCTGAAAGACAAAAAAATACTAAAAATCAAGGAATTAACCGAATTAACCAAATGAAATTTTCAGTGTTGATATATTAATAAATAAACAATATATATATTTTATTTGAAAACTCTTACATTTTTTCAGGTCAGTTAACTTTGAGCCACGTATCTTTGAGGTGTAACATAGATTCACAAACATACGTTGGTCAAAGTTAATTGACCTGAAAAAATGTAAAAGTTTTTAAATAGAATAACTGGTGCATTATATCTTTTATTCACTAATGTATCAACACTGAAAATTTCATTAAATTCGGTTAATTCCCTGATTTTTTGGGTTTTTCTTTTCTTTCAGCCACTTATTTTAAACAAACAGGAGCAAATATCACACTAAAAATGTGTAATAATTAGATAAGCTTCAATTATTTTGTAATAATTAAACTACAACTTTGTAATATTTAATAGGTGCATTTCATATTAATAAAATGGAAGTTCTCTGATCATTATTTTATAAGTTTATTTATTTAAAAAAAAAAAAGATTATATTAGTGGTCCACTGGATTTAAAATTATGAATTTAGTGGTCCATGGAGTCCGAAAAGTTGGCGCCTGCTATCTTAGAGTACCTGCTGTTATTAAGTGATCAGGATTTCTATTGCTCTTATCAATCTTTTTCAGACAATTGTTTACAACCAAATCTAATAATACAATTATATAGGGGTATATGCTATTGCATCAACCAGATGGCTTAAATTTATATAAACCCATTGTTAATGCTTACTGTTAGTTATGCCAAGGAAACCTTGGCAACCATTCTTGTTGACTAAGCTTAGTCTGGCACAAAGGTCTATCTTTGAGAATCTGTGTTACGCCTCAAAGATATGTGGTTCAAAGTTAACTGACCTCAAAAAATGTAAAAGCTTTTAAATAAATAACTGGTGCATTATATCTTTTATTCATTAATATATCAACACTGAAAATTTCATTAAATTCGGTTAATTCCCTGATTTTGGTATATTTTTCTTTTGGCAAGGTGACATACGATGGTGGAATTTAGGTCCATTAAGTTTGATTTAACCAAAGAAATATTGTTTTTTTGATTTATGGCATATCAACCCTTTTGGAGGGGTGTAGTCCTTTTGATGAACAAGTGACTCTGGTCACTTACAGTACCTGCTGTTATTTAAGTGGTAGCCCAATTAAGTATTGAACAGGCTTATTTCAGCTTAACTTGGGTGATCTAGCAGGAACCAGTGCTTTCAATGTGACTTGACTGTAATAAAGCTAGAAGTGTGGAGGGTTCTTAACATAATATACTTACAAATCAACCAACCAATGATCAACCAAATAAAATCTTTGTCATTTATTCTCCCACAGATATATTTTTTCTAATCTTTTTCTGCTGATAGATAATTCTGTTATCCAATTATATTCATAATGTTTACAGAATCTTATCAACTTTGTGAGGATTCCTCTTGGATTAAAATGCTTTATATAAAGCCATGAAAAAAACAAACTTTGTCTTAAAGATTTCTCTAGCTACCTTTACAATTTGTACTATTGAGCATGTATAGCAAGATGGGGGAAAAGGTCATTTTTAATGTGAATTACATCACCGTACTGTCTATATATATATATATATATATATATATATATATATATATATATATATATATATATATATATATAAGCGGGTATTGTTAAAGTGCATGGAATATTTCTTCTTTATGATTTTCAGGTGTAAATGTTCTAATCTTTTAGTTATTTTTCATGCAGTTAGATCCCAATGTACGAAAAACAACTAGAAAACTTGAACATCTATACCTGAAAATCATAAAGAAGAAATATTCCATGATCTTAACAATGTGTGCTTAAATAATAAATTGCAACCAAAATACACACACACATATATACACACACACACACACACACACACACACTGATGCTGATAGCTTTTTGATTTAGTGTGTCCTTGGACGAACATATTTGCTATGAATGAGTCCCCGAGAAAATCAATGGGTCCCAATTAAAGTTTCTTAATAGATTGTAGGGTTTTTATTCATGATCTGAAGAAACAACTGAAACCATTTAACTCCTATCTTGTAACTTATCCTGTGTAATTAATTTCTAAGAAACTATTGAAATGTATTTAGTTATCTTCAAATGGTGAGGGAAGAAAAAAGAAATAATGGATAGGTTTTTACTGCATCCTTTTTGATTTTGTGTGCCAGAGCAACTGTGTATGTGTGTGTGTGTATATATATATATATATATATATATATATATATATATATATCACAGTATAATTTTCAATCCCTAGTGTAGTGCCAAAGCCGGGGATTGCTGGGTTTTAGTCTATGAATGTGGACATGGGTTCAAATCCCACACCTGGCATCCTAGTGGGTAATAACTACTGGCCAGTTAAGTAATTTGTATGACTTTTAGGAGATAAAGTTTTATTTGTAAGATTCTACACCTTCAATTGGAATGTTTTTCTTATCAGATGACTATTTTTATTTATGTGTTGGTAACCTCTGTTATAGAAAGTACTTGTCTTCTATTTCTATAGATGCACACGTGCACCATTTGCACAATATACAGGGTGGTCCAAAAGTCTTGTCACACTCTTCTTTTTTTTAAAGAGGTAAAATAAATACATAATATAACCCAAGATTCTAGTAAAAAATTCATTTTTTAAAGTTTTATTTTAGAGGTAAAATAATCACATAACTTATATATTATATTATTAATACAAAAATAATGAAAGTTGAAACAATGTGTAAGGCTGACAAAACTTTCAGACCACACTATACAATTGATTCATAAAGTAAAGTCGTCGGGGTTGCCTAAAGTCGGTATCAGCGAGGGAGTCTATCCCCTTTTCACTAGTGCTAGACCAAGGAGATTGTTTTTGCATTTGAGGTGGAGCGCCACACCTACCATCAGCTGCTTACTTTACCACACATATCCCTGTGCATAAACTTATATAAATTAGAATATCATGGCTACAGAAGTATCTGCATTGTATAGATTAATGTACAAATATTATTTTTGGTCACTTTTTATGCATGTGTACTATTAATTAAGGGTTTTCAAAATTGCATAGATTTTTTATAAAATTTTATATGTTGAATCATTATAGATCTTTTAACCTTTTTTTTCTTTTTCACTTAGAAATTCTAAGGGTTTTAAATTTCTTAGTTAAAAAAGTTTCTTTTAATCAAGCTTATCAGGTGTGTTAAGTTTTGACTAAATCTACGCAGTTACTACACTTGGATTTCTGCTCCAGAAAATTGATTTTGGATTATACTAATTAGATAAGATTCAAAAGAGTTTCAATTATTTATTCTTTTTAAAAGTTTTTGATTCGTTAGTTTAATAGCATATCAACCTTTTATGGGTTATTTAATGCTAAAACCATTCTTGTAGAAGACTGTAGTGGTACGATTTAACCCATGCTACTTAAAAAATTATTTTTATTTACAATTAAATTTTAGATTTGTTAAATTTTTAAAAATATCGTAATAAAAATTGTGAACTTGTAAACTTACTTCTGTTTATCAGATGATGTATTGATTTAAAAAAAAGGCTGAAGTTTAACTATTTTTAGGGCAAAATGTGGCATTTTTGAATGAGTATTTTGATATAAAAGCTACTAACAAAATTTAAGTATATATATTTTCATAAGGTCAATTTCTTTAGTGGAGTTTAACAGGTTTGAATTCAGTTTTTATTCTCCTAGATTAGTGACCTAACCAAGGTTAAAAACCCAGTTTTCCCTACTATTTACCCATAACTGGAAGAGATCACTTAAATGCATATCTTTCCTAAGGGTATAAGTGCTATGTGAAATGCAAACAGCCTCATCCAAGATTTGAATTGTGGTCACCAGGTCCATTTTCTATGACAATAACCATTACACCACGCACATGCACATATTTATAAAAAATAAAGTATCTATTAATACTCATGTACCTTAATTGTATGGCCGTTATCATATTGCAACACCCACTTGTTAAAAATGAGACCGTCCAAATTGTTCAAGATGAAATGTAAAAAATGTAAATCCTGATCATCTGGTGTTGCTTATCCCCCAAATTCTTATTTCTGATGAGTGTCATCACCTCTGCTAAATAATAGACCATTCTGTTTTTATTATAAAGAAAGGGAAGAAAAAGGACATGCTACACAGAAAAAATATAAGAAAGAAAGAAAGATGGAGGGTATGAGCCCATGGAAGTGATATAGCTAATTGGTTTCAATCGAACATAATGAAAAGATGAAAAAAAAAAAAAAAGGAAAAAAAGTCAGTGAGAGTTAGATCAAGATTATTATACTTTTTACATATTGAACTATTTTGCAGTGTCTTTTAAGTAAATTTATCTAATGTTGTAATGATAAAATTATCATAGTATCATAGCATATCCACAGGTACTGCTTGTAAGATATAAATGATAGTAAAAAAATCACTTATATATTTTAAAAAAAAAGCATTTGTAAATGAATAACAAAACAGTTATTTATTATTTTTAAAGCTCAGTATGTAAATAATCTATTCCCAATAAACATAAGAATAAAAAAAGAATTAGTAAAAGGTATTCTATTAGTGATAAATAAGTTCTCTCCAAAAATATCTTATTAGTGTAAACTGCAATCATCTTAATGTCACAATTTTATGTAATACACATGCAGACAACTAAAGATGGTGTTAGTGAACCAATTGCAAGATTTTGTTTTTAGATATTAGCAAGTAGAACTTCTGGTTGAAAAAAAAAAAAGAAAGATTGGCAAAACCAATCTATCAAAGATGCAGATTTGCAGGAGGGGTGGGGGTAAGGGGGGAAACTTGCAGCAAATGTATTGATTGGGATGATTTGAAATCATTTAAGAGCAATTGGCAAGAAAAGAAAATTTTGATAAATGAGTTGCATTTAAATGAGGAACAAAAAAGTTTCTAAAGATTTGGATTAATCATGTTCATTGGTATGAAATTGATCTTGATTGATGAAGACATTGTTTTTTGTATTGTCACTTGTGAGGGGAATTGGATTTTTAGTTTTTATTTAGTTCTTTTTTTTTCAGAAATAATAAGTGGAGGAAAAACTTTATAACATCTGGTTGTGGATTAGAAGCTGAAATATCAACTGAAACCATATAATGCCTGATGAAATATGGTGAAAGTTGGAAGTGCGTGATATAATAGTTAGTCGAAGGAAATTGACTCCTTGACCAGAGTTCAAATCCTGGATGAAACTACAGTTCACATAGCGCTAATACCATTGGGAAAGGTATGAATCCAACTACCTCCAGCTATGGATAAATAGTAGGGCAGACTGGGCTCTTTAACTTTGGTTAGTCAACCAATCTAGAAGGAAAACTCTGAATTCAAACCTCTTAAACTCCGCTTGGGGTGGTTACTACTAGAATAGGCTCAGTCCTAATTAGTGATCTATTTCACTAATTTAATTTATAGATTTTTTGAAAGTGGTTAAAAAAACTGTGCCACCCTGTCAGCTGAGGCTAGACAATATGCTGACTGCACCTTTGCAGAGGGATAAGATCCCCCAATGGGGCCACCTATTGGCCACGGATGGCGACCCGTGATGCCGAAGGACAAATTCCACTTAGCCCCTTACTTAGGCTAGATGGATGGTTTGAGAGGTCCCCTTTGATTAATCAGCTAGTCACATCAAGCCCTAGCACCTATATGATTATCCCAACCCTATTATCCTTATGGCAAACCCTTTTTATCATAAATTTGCTAGAAGGCAGTAGCTAAGAGTCTTAGTTAAATGGCATCTGGTGGTGGAGTTCCAATTCTGACGCTCTGGGGAATGTGGAGTTCCCTTTCATTGCCATTACACCGAGGTCCACTCTGGCCCAGAGTAGTAGTACCTGTTTAGGGTGCTATCTATGGGTTAAATAGATCAAAATGATTTTTTTTTTAAAAACATGTTTAAAAAAAATTGGGTTTACAAAAATTGAATACCCAACAATAATAAATAAAACAAAAATGTCTTCCGCATAACATAAGGGTTGATATGATGTAAAAACCAATCAACCAACCAAGCCAAAACGTATGTATGTTTATATATATATATATATATATATATATATATATATATATATATATATACACACAGTGATGCTGATATCTTTTTAATTTAGTGCATCCTGGGATGCACATATTTGCTTTAAATGGGAAATTTATGGGTCCCAAGTAAAGCCATCTAACTCCTACCTTGTAACCTATCCTATATAATTCATTTCTAAGAAACTATTGAAATGTATTTACAGTTAGCTTGAAATAATGAGGGAAGAAAAAAGAAAAGCACTGGGATGCATGGATATGATATTACTGCATCCTTTTAGATTTTTGTGCGTTAGGGATACAGGACACGTACCAATCAGCGTGTGTGTGTGTATATATATATATATATATATATATATATGTGTGTGTGTGTAGGGTAAGTGGGTGTGCAGCTGCTTTTTTGTGGATTGCTGCTTCCAAGATTTGTTAAAGACAAAACACAACATCCCTTGGACACTTAGAAAAAAAGCTAGATGACAACTACTCAAGGATGCTGCATGCTATTTTGAACAAATTCAGGAATCAGCACCCTATGAAAAAGGCAGCTGTATGGCCACTTACCTCCTATCACACAAACCATGCAAATAAGATGAACAAGACATGCTACACATTGCTGGAGAAGCAAGAATTGAACTCAAAGTGACATTCTTCTGTGGACTCCTACACATAGACACACCAGTGTTGGCCAACCAACAAAACCCCACATCAATCAGCTATGTGCAAATACTGGATGCTGTGCAGAAGACCTGCCAGGGGTGATGATGGGGTGGCAGGAGAATCAGTGCGGTCAGTGAGACCTAATGATATATATATATATATATATATATATATATATATATATAAGATGATCAGCAGCCATAATATTTCATTAATTGTATTGATTATGAAACAAAATTATATAATGAAACTCTAGAATTGTATTCCATATTTTTGTGACATATAGGATGCATATTTTTCTTTAGAAAAGTCTGATCCATAAAATCGCTCTGTGTCCGACATGGTGGAGGTCAGGCTGGCGATTAGGTTTGGGATGCATCAATCACCTTAGATTAACAATCCAGACAACTTTAGAATGGTATATATATTCCCAATGTATTTCTGGCTAAATTTATGGTGCATTGTACATGCTGGGCACCTAATATGCTGCCAGATATAGTACTCATATATATATACACTGACGGAGAAATAAAATTGCAACCCCCCTGAATGTTTCAATTTACTTAAGATGAAACATGTGATATAATTGGATTCTAGTAAAAGTACAGATCAATATATGAGCAGTTCCAAAATGACGATGTCTATCAAAAGTACTCAGAGCTCATGTATGACATACTGTACTCAACTATATGGAGGAACTTGGCATAATGATTAGAGTCATAGGAAATGGACATGTTGACCCATGTTCAAATCCTAGACAAGGCTGTTTGCATTTCACATAATGCTAATACCCATGGGAAAGGTATGAATCCAAATATTTTCCCTCCAGCTATGGTTAAAATAGTAGGGCAGACTGGGCTCTTTAACCTTGGATATGTAACCAGAGAAGAAGAGAAACTCTGAATTTGAAAAACCTGAGGTCAGTCATTGATTGGGTTTGTGGCATTCGTTGTGCACTAATTCTTTCCTATCGATTGTACAAAAAAGTGCGGATGGTCTAACACAAGCCTTCACCACTATAAACAAAACCCTGTATGGGTTGTTCATTGGATGAACCCTCATGAACCCTCTAAATTGATGAATCCACTGTACTCGATTCAAATCTGCATTGTCCTTCAGGGTGTTATAATTTCATTTTTTAATAGTATCACAAATGGTGTAAAAAATGGTATTTATACCACACACACACACACACACACACACACACACACACACACACTATATATATATATATATATATATATAAACAAAATATTCAGAGGATGTATTTTTTATGTATGATAATATGCCAATGTTTTTTTTTTTTTTTTTTATTAAACCATCTTTAGGATGATTAATAGTAGATTTTTAAATGCTTCATCTGAAAAATATTTTCAAATGGAAAGCTATTAATGATAAATGCTAAGAATTTTATTAGGTTATATCAAGTACTCCTATCAAATGATTTCCGCATAACTGATATCAAGTATTCTTATCTAATATTAATATTTATATGATTTCAAGTAATTACTACTATTTAATAAACCATTTATTTACACGCAATTATATGGTTTCAAGCAACTTATAAAAACCCTTAGTAAACAATTAGTTTCAAGTAACAATTCCTAATACAAATAATTTACAGTTGTATGGCATCAAGTATTACCATTGAATATAAATAATTCTTAAACAGATATATTTTGACCCATAGATGGGATTCTAACAGGTATTACCTCTCCAGGTTAGAGTAGATCTGGGAGTAATGGATATGAAAGGGTATTCTCCTCAGAATTACAGCCTCACCATCAGATGAAAGGACACCCCATTTTGAGAGTGTCTGCAGGGGATTATAGTTGCCATTAGGGGGACAAAATTTGAATTGATGAAGAATATAAAATAACCATACTTGTTCGTTCAATCATAAACATGTTCTTTGTTTCCTTTGTTAAATAGAAAAAGAAGTTATGAGATCTAATGCCAAAGTCTGGAGCCCAAAGAACTGTGTTAATTTTAAAAAGATCTTTTAAGCAGTCTATCAAGAGACTCTGTGTTCAGGTAACTTGTCTTCATCCTTTTGTGGCTGATAAGAATTATTCTAACTTTTGGCATTTACTGAAAATTATTTACTTCTTAAGTAAAGATTCTTTTGGTTGGAACCAACTCTACAACTTTTGGTGATTGCATGAGAAAGACGTATTCTAGAGAGAGAATCTATTTTTGATATCTTATTCTGTGCTTTGTTATTGTTATTTCAAAATCCAAACCGACAGGAAATAGAATTACTAGAAATGGCAGCATTATCGAAAAAAAAAAAAAGATTGATTTTGTATAGTTATCCTTTAAGTCTTGCTTCTATGTGTTTCTGACTGATTTTTTTTTTTTTTTAGTATCAAGCAAACGAATTTCATGAAACAGCTACCAAAATTGGAAGTATACTGTCAACTATATATATATATATATATATATATATATATATATATATATATAATAGTCTGATGAATGTGCTAAACCATGAATCTCAGAGGCACAAAATTTCACACACACACACACACACACACACACATATATATATATATATATATATATATATATATATATATATATATATATAACAGCTCTAGGACTGATATTGAGTACTCCACTTATAATACCGCAAAAAACTAGGTCCATCAGTGACTCACTAAGTTAGCTATTGATAGCCATATACTATTACTTATGCTATACACAACCAGTATCCCTGACACACAAAAATCTAAAAGGAAGTAGCAAAATTGTATCCATGCATCCCAGTGTTTTTTCTTTTTTCTTCTCTCACCATTAATCAAACTTGATTTTATTTTTTGATTTATACCTTATATATGTTCAAATTTCAGTTTTTGCAGTTTGTTTAATTTGTATTAATGTTCTTGGAAAAAGCGTGACTCCACTTCTCCCTGAACTCTGTCCCATTGTCAGATATATTGAATAAATCACTAGTATGATATAGCAATTGAGATTTGATGGAATTAGTGTCTGAGTATTTCAGAAAATCACTCTCCCATAACTAAGATGCACAGACAATAGCAGAATAAAAGTCCTTACTTATCTAGTCAAATTTCACAAGCCTCAATATATGGATATATATATATTATATATATATATATATATATATATATTTATAAAAAAAATTTTTTTTTTTTTTTTAAACTCTACTGGTGTGGAAAAACCCCCCAGATAATTTAGTTTTTCAAAATAAAAAAAAATTCAAACTGACATTTAAAAGAAGAAAATACCAACACACCTGTACTTTAAAAAAATAATCATCAGTATTGTATGTAGTGGCCAAAAGAAAAAACACCAAAGGAGTTTCGAGTCAGACACTATCTACCTAGGTTTCATCCGAATGGTTCTTCAGGATAATTCTAACTGAAGGAGGTTGTTACAAACATTTTTTTTATTATTGGATCGGGTATCTGATTGGGTTGAAATTAGCATAAAAGGTTAAAAATTAGAGATTCATAAAAAGGTTGGGTTATAATTATTTTTTTTTTTTATTTCAGATCAGTTTGCTAACCATTATACTGTTATTTTTTTTTTTTTTAAGTTCTTTTTAAAACACTCAATCTGTGTGTTGTGTATTAAAAATTTGAATAGAAAGCACATTCAGTTGACTGGAATTAATACATTAATATTATAATATTATCCTGGATGAGGCTGTTGGCATTTCACATGGCGCTAATACTCTTGGGAAAGGTATGCATCCATCTACTCTCCTCCCAGCTATGGGTAAATAGTAGGGTAGACTGGACTCTTTAACATTGGCTAGGTAACCAGTCTAGGAGAAGGAAATCTGAAATTGACCTTGTGTCACATCCCGCTCTTGCAGAGGGGTTGGTAAATTCATATATATTAGATGTCCTTTTATCCCTATGATTGCTATTATGGGAGTAAAAGAACATCTAATATATATGGAACGTGGTCTAATGGTTAGTCACAGAAAATGGACTTGTCCACTCAAATTCAAATCCTGAATGAAGCTGTCTGCATTTCACGTGGAGCTAATACCCTTGGGAAAGGTATACATCCAACTACTCTCCCTCCAGCTATGGGTAAATAGTAGATCAGACTGGACTCTTTAACCTTGGCTAGATAACCAGTCTAGGAGAAGGAAAACTCTGAATTCAAACCTGTTAAACTCCGCTTAAGAAATTCACCTTGGTCACATCCTGCTAGTGCAGAGGGTTGGTAAATATATATAATAATATTAAGATGGTAATGGTAGTACCATTACCATTTAATATTATTATATATATTTACCATTGGTACATTGTATATACATTTATCTATTTGAAAATATTTACTTGGTAAGTTAGGGGTCTCTTATTTCTGTAGAACTTTACCTACCTGCATAAATATTTACTCTGACCTGAAAACTGGGTATTTCTCTGAAACTTCTAAGTATGAAAATATTAGTATTGGATGAAATTTTTCTAACTAGATCATAAACCATGGCAATATATATATATATATATATATATATATATATATATATATATACATACACACACACAGTTTAGTCAGCAATTGTTGAGGAAATTGACACTATCACCTATTGTGCAGTCATCCCATCAAAAGCTCAGCACCCACAAGATGGCCACAAGGGCCTGGGGGTGACACTAAAGAAAAATGTCCCTTCTTACAGCTGTTGTTAAAAAAGTAAGCAGCTGAATGAATGATGGGTGGTATTGACCATTATCTCAACAAAAGCTGACTCTCAAGTTTCTAGTTTATTGAATAAAGAAATAAGTAATGCGTGTAATCATTCTAAGAGATCAACTCTTTGTAACTGATACCTTTGTGATACCTTAGGCTAGAGACTTATCAATCGACCCTTGCAGGATTTAATATATTAATTTCCTACCATAAATATATATAATACACATTGATTAGGCTTAAGTAATTTTTTCAATTATTACCTATTTTTGATATTCAAGCATTTTCCTCATTTGCCAAATTACTGACACCAAAGATAAAAATTTTAGTTAAGAAAACTTTTTAGTTATGTAACAATTATCCTAATTTTATTCCTAATTATTAAAGATAATCAGTTAATGCCTCCTATCTGCCCAGTTTATTTTTATTGTATATCATTTATGCAATAATACTGTAGTATAAAGCACAAGTTCTTCCAGGCTGTAGCCATGTCAGTTTTACTGTATGGCTGCACTACTTGGACTCTAACAAAATGCTTAAAGAAAAGGCGCGATGGGAACTACCCAAGGATGCTGGGTGCTGTCTTGAACAAATCCTGGAAGCAACACCCTATAAAAAACAGCTGTACGACCTCTTGCCTCCTGTCACACAAACCATCTCCAGGTAGGACGAACAAGACTAGCATTACCAGCACTTTAGTAAAATTACATACATAAAATCTGGTGTTATTTAAGATCCTGTAAAATATAATTACAACATTCTATATTTTTTAGATATTTTTCAACCAGCAGCCCAGTGTGGAGAGCCCATGGATATAGAGGGCTCAGGGTTCAAGCATGATCATCTTTTTCAATTTGTTTACACTTAACCAAAGTGACTACAGGGGTAACCATATTAAAAAAAAAAAAAACAAACAACTTAGTATACAGTTTTCTCCCATGAATTCTTAAAGGATGTCTCATGGAGACAGATGGCACTTGTGACAGTTGTTAATTCATAGATGCCAATAAAAAAAATACACAATGTTCATTTGCCCTGTCAGTGGGATCTAGAATACGCCTACTGTCTCTTTTGTAAAGGAATAAGACTTTCCCCTCTGAAAAGAGTCTCCTATGTATGTGTTGTAACTCAAGTTAACAGAGAAACTAGGAAGAAACATAAGAAAGATAAGGAAAAGGTTTACTAAGCAAGATATAAGTGAACAGTAATTAGCAATTGCTAGATTGCATTAACAATTCTTGTGATATCTCATTACCCACTTTGATTTTGCAATGCAAACATAACGACTAAAATTTAGCCTTGGAAAAAAATTGATATTGTATTTTCGGCTTTTCAAAGCAAAATACTGTTTTAAATCGCTGTAAAAAAATAATTCAATAGATAAAACACATAGAAATTACATATTTAGAAAGATTATTTTCTTTTCTTTCCAACCATATTTTTAAGATTGAATCAGAAATACTCAAGAAATTGCGAATTAAACCGATTAAGGTGCAAATTTGTCAATGTCCACCGATTTCAGAAAAAGTGCTTGTAATGCTAGTAGTACCTGTTAGAGCCCCCATCTATGGATAAAATAGATCTGTTTGAGATAATGACATTTCTAGTTGTTTAAAATGATTGTGAAGTTATATTTTTATAACTGTATATAATGAATCAGTATTTAAAAAAAATTGAATTCAGCATAAAATAAACCAACAATTGTTGACATAGTATAAAATCAACCAAGTTCATTAACAACCTGAACTTGTGATAATCCCCTTTAAGAAATTTCTTCAGATGAAACCAAATCTGAAGCTGATCAGATTTGTGGCAGCAGTAGAAAGTACATGATAAAGCAATAAACGCACTTAAATCAAATAACAGTTCAGTATATATTTGTAATTATAGTTTATATAGCTAATCATCTAGTGATGATCTTGTAATTTGTTTCACTAGGATTTATACTTGATTATAGTCTATACTTTCACTTTCACTTTTGATTGGCTGGCACCAGTGATGGAATTTTGGAATCTCTGACCTTTTATCCAATACTTTTCCTATGGAGCAATTCTCCTGTCTCTCATCATAACATTGATTCTCTGGCATAGGATCTGACCATTTTCTCTGATATTTATTTCTGCCAAATGATTCTCAGTATACAAAAATCTTTAACAGATTTACTTATTGAACATGACAGAAGCAACTAATTATTCAAAACAGTTTTGTGTTGGATATCTTGTAGCTGAACAAGATGTGAATGATTTTCTGTTGTAAATAATGTTGGAATCTGCTAGTTTTCTTATACAAATTCACCATTTGCATTGATGTTGCTCTAAATTCTGTGGTTTTCTTTGCCGTTTGCCCATCTTAGGAACTTTTTATTTTCCTTCTCAGAAATGCTTGTGAATATTTTGCCTTTCATTTTAGATTAATCCAATTCTTGTGTCCAGCATCCTCGTATTTACTAAGCTTAGCTTAGTGTAACACAATGCCAGAAGTATGGGATCTCAGTGAGAATCAAATTCACTAACAATGGTCAGATAGCCTAGCTTGCTAATCATTACATATGAGAAGGGTGCTGAAAGGTTCTCTACCTAACCAAGAAGTTTGTTTTTTTAATTTTCAACACTTTTTTTTCTCTTTTGGAAACTTGATTGATTTGAATTTAATGGCATGTCAAATTTTCTAAGATTATTTTATGCCTAGAGGTTAGGGAATCATGTTCATTGTGCATTCATATTTACATTTTTTGTGTAATTGTTTCTTTAAAGGTTTTTTTCTCTTTTTTCTTGCACTGTGTCTCATTAAATATAAATAATTTTCAAGCATCTATTTGACTCATAGATGGGACCCTAACTGTTAGAGTGAACCTGGGAGTAATGGCAATGAAGGATACTCCATATCCCTAGATCTCCAGAACTGGAGCTTCTCCATCAGATGCAGTTTAATTTCATACTGCAGACCTCCTTTTTTTAGGGGTCTTACCCCTCTGCAGGGGATACAGTCAGTATATTCTAAGCCTCCCAAACAGAGCTAAAAGGATCCCAAGAGAAACATTATGTTAAGTCTGTTGAACTGGAGAATGAATATGAAGAATAGCTTTTCTATGACTCTAGGTCAAAAGTGAGGAATAATTTCAAATTTAAAGGCTGTACTGAAATTTATTGTCTACTCACAAATTTTTTATATGTTTACAACAAAATCTAAAGTATAGAATTTTGGTTCATAATTTGGTCCAAATTTAATTAATATATTCTGTGTAAAAACAAAAAATGAAAAACCTTTACTAAGCCTTTAATGCCTTTTTTTAAAGATTGTATTGAGATATCAGGTTCCAAAGTAGGGTACACAATTTCATTTGCTCTTTCAACGAGTCAGTGAAAGCTGCACTTGATAGTGTAGAATGCTGTTGGTTCCCCAGCACTTGCTCTAGATTATTCCCTTTTTGGTCAAACCCAGCAACCCCCCCATAATTCATAATGATTGTAGATTGATATGATTGTAGACACGTTAAAAAGGTTATTATTATGGACTCTTCTATTTAGATTTATGCATGTATCTGATTTACAATTGTAGATTCATGCTAATTATAATTTCAAATTTCAAATAATTAGAAGTAACTATGTGTTATAATTATGATATAATTAATGGTGTATATCAGTTATAAGTATATGGTAAATACAAATTGTTAGCATATTAGTTATAATTGTAGATATGTGTAAATTATAGTGATAGATGCAGGGATGGATTTTAACCAATAGGCATAGTAGACCATTGATGTGGGACTCATGGGTATCTGGTTGCTCACTGAAACTAATTTGTCACTCAGTGTGCTAGATTATAACTTTGTATTTTATTGTATAATATATTCAAAAGCATACATATTTACCAACCCCTCCGCACAAGCAGGATGTGACACAAGGTCAATTTCTTAAGCGGAGTTAAACAGGTTTGAATTCTGAGTTTTTTTTTCTTCTCCTAGACTGGTTACCTAACCAAGGTTCGAGCCCAGTTCACCCTACTATTTATCTATAGCTGGAGATAGAGTAATTGGATTCATACCTTTTCCAAGTGTATTAGCCCTATGTAAAATGTAAACCGTCTTGTCTAGGATTTTATTCAATTCAAGTATATTAAAAAGCATAAGCCCCTCTCCATCTGTACAATAAGTATAAACCCACAGTGGTTTTCAACTGGTGGACCATGGGGTTCACTGATGAATTTGGCTTAGGCCGCACTAGTAAGTAAATTTCACCCTGGATAGATGTGTATTAAAAATGTGCAGCAGTAGTTGTGTGTGATAATGGTTTAGTTTGTTTGCTTAATGGCATATCAACCTCCATGGATTATTTCATGCTAAAACCACCCTTGTAGAAGAACAGTAGTGATACTATTTAACCCATAGCTGATGGGTGGATGAGGAGTTCATACCTTTCTCAAGAGTATTGGTCTAAAAGTGAACATAATAGTGTGGCTGGAATTCAAACCCATTTAGTGCGATATCACAGTCCAGCATATTATCCATTACACCACAGGAGTCCTTCATGTGATAATGAGGCATTACATGCTGATTTGAATTGTGTTGTTATATTCTTAGCTATTTGTTTAAAAGCAATGAAGATAAAATGTAAGTCTAAACATGTATGACTGACAATATACAGTATAATTGGCAGCATTACTTAGAATTGCTCAGTATTGGCTCATGTCAAGGTTGACTGTGGAATTCTTATTTGTTTTTACCTAATACTGCCTGGGTAGGTAAAGTTACGATAATGGTTTGCTTATTCTCTTGAAAAGTTGATTCATGCCTTTTCTAAGAGCATAAAGCATCCTCACCTGAGATTTGAACCCAGTTTGCCAGTTTTATTTTCTGTACTAGTATCCATTCCTTTCTTGTCACTCTGCATATTGTAAGTACAATCATCATCATTAGGTCACACTAACAGCATAGATTATCATGAATCTCTCTTGTCACTCATCCCGAGCAGTCATTGCCCCTGGCAGGTCTTCTGCACAGCCTCCAAAATCCGGACAGACCTAACTGATGTAGGTTTTTGCTGGTCAGTCTAAACTGGTATGTCCATGTGTAGGAGTCCATGAGAGAATGTCACTTATGAGTTTGTCATTGCTTCTCAAACAGCATGTCTTATTTGTCTTACTTGGATAGTTTGTGTGATAGGCGGCAAGTGGATGTACAGTTTCTTTTTTCTGGGGTACTGCTCCCAAGATTTGTTCAAGACAGCATGTAGCATCGATGCTTAGTTAGTTTTCTTTAATCGTTTCATCTGAGTCTAAGTCGCACAGATTAACCATAATTATAACTATAACTGGACATTCGATAATTTTAATCTCAAGTAAATGTTAATTGGACCCCCCCCAAAAAAAAACAAAAAAAAAAAAAAAAAAAAAAAAAACAGAAAACAAGTTTACTGTTCATAATCCAGAGCCATAATATTGTCCATTATTCAGTTTTTTATGAGGTCAAATAGTAATTAAATGGTTATATATATTTACCAACCCCTCTGCACGAGCAGGATGTGACACAAGGTCAATTTCTTAAGCAGAGTTCAACAGGTTTGAATTCAGAGTTTTCCTTCTCCTAGGCCGGTTGCCTAACCAAGGTTAAAGAGTCCAGTCTGCCCTACTATTTATCCATAGCTGGAGGGAGATTAGGATTCATACCTTTCCCAAGGGTATTAGCGCTAAGTGAAATGCAATTACTATGTCCAGGATTTGAACTCGGGGTGACGAGTCCAATTCCCATGACTTCAACCATTACACCACGTGCTTCCATAAAAATGTAATTAAATGGTTATAGGAAGATCATCTTGCACCAATCTTCTATGTGGGAAAGATCTACACTCTTTCAAAATCTTTACCTGGACTTAACAGTGGTAAAATACATTAGTATCTTAGCCATCACATTGGTCATAGTATGATGATGTTAGTAGTAGCTGTATGTTAAAAAGTGATTATAGAATAAACTCTGAATAAAATTACAAGTACATCTACTTTATCTTAGTTGCTTTAGTGAAAGGACTGGAATCTTCAACTTTGAAATTGTGTTTTTGTTGAATTTCTTTTAATCTTGTATATATGGAAGGGAATATTTTTAAATATATACAAGGAGTGTCAAAAAAGTATTGAGATTTTTTGTACCTTTTGACACACCTTATATTCTGGAAAAAAAAAGTTCCATTCATTAATTTTTTTCAGAATACAAGGTGTGTCAAAAAAAGTACCAAGTTTAAAGCTGTATTTACCAAGATGGAAATGAACAATGAATGGAACGTATCAAAAAGTACAAAAAAATCTCAATACTTTTTTGACACACCTTGTATATTTCCTAAAAATGATCTTTATATTTAAGTATATATATATATATATATATATATATATATATATATAAAATAATGATAATTGCTTAATTTGTTTTGACCCACTTGAATGACTTCAAATACTGGAAGATCTACTAAAAAGGGAGATCTATAAAATTACAAAACTAAATTAATAAGAATCAAATTAATACGGTTTGAACACTTTTGTATTACCAGTTTTTACTTCATTTTATTATCTATTTATTTATTTATTTATCCTAACAGTCTGGGTCACTATACTCAAAAAAAAAAAAATTAAAGTCCAGTATTACCAAGTAGCAAAATAAAAATGCTGTAGAACTTTAAAGAGTATCAAGTAAAAGTTTAATAACGTTTTAAAATTCCAAAATGAATAAGAACTATTTTGTGAAAAAAAAAAAAAAAAAAAAAAATCTAATGTAGTTCTATTTTTATTTACCAACCCCTCTGCATGAGTAGGATGTGACACAAGGTCAATTTTTTAAGTGGAGATTACAGGTTTGAATTCAGAATTTTCCTTCCTCTAGACTAGTTGCCTAACTAAGATTAAAGAGCCCAGTTTACTCTATTTGCCTATAGCTGGATGCAGAATAGTTGAATTCATACCTTTCCCAAGGGTATTAGTACTATGTGAAATGCAATACAGTCTTGAACAGGATTTGAACTCCTCTCGCTGTATTCATTTCCTATGATGTTAACAATTACACCTATCTAATATATTTATGCTGATCAGGAAATTTTTGTTAATGATTGAAAGTTGTGTAATTATTTACATTTGCCAACATTTGCATTGTTTTATTTCTTTTGTTCTAAGTATTATAAAAACTCCAGTTGTTGTTGCTTATAACATTGGTGTATAGTTATGTAGATATTCATGCAGGTCACATCTTCTTCCTTTACAAAATTGAGAATGACATAAAAGAATTGAAATTAATGCAAATATAAAGCTTATAAAATACACTGCAATTGTTAGGACAATTGTTTACAAATGTAATTTTATTCAAAGGCAAAATGAAGAGTGAAACTCTATATTCTCCTCCCTCCACAACTCTCTCTCTGTCTCTCTCTCTGTCTCTCTCTCTCTTTCTCTCTCTTTCTTTCTCTCTCTTTCTTTCTCTCTCTCTTTCTCTCTCTTTCTCTCTTTCTCTTTCTCTCTCTCTTTCTCTCTCTTTCTCCCCTTCTTTCTCTTTCCCCCTCTTTTTCTTTCTCTTTTCTCTCTTTCTTCCCCTCTCTCTTTCTCTTTCTTCCCCTCTTTCTTCTCCCCCCCTCTTCTTCTCCCCCTCTCTTTCTTCTCCCCCCCTCTCTTCTCCCCTCTCCTCTCTCCCCCCTTTCCCTCTCTCTCTCCCCCTTTCCCTCCCTCCTCTTTCCCTCCCTCTCTCCCCATCTCTCCCCTCTCTCTTTGCATTGTTTGAGTATTCCAGTCCAGATTTTGTCTGCAATCTTCTTGACATTAAAGCCTTTCTATTAGTACATCTTATTTATACTTATCTGTTGTTGCTGTTTCTTTGGCGTTTATTGCAAAACCCACAGACAAATCAGAATTATTGTTATGTGTTTAATGTCAGTGGGTGAAACAAAAATAAATTTTGGGTATTGCATTACAAAACATACTTAGAGTTCACTTATGTGCAATTGTTTTTTTTGTTTGTTTTTAATGGTTCATAGACTCGCCCAATAACAGCTGAATTTTGGGTAAAAATTGAAATGAAAATGGAGAAAGAAAAACATTTATTTGGTCTGTTGAGTTCAAAGAAAATCTAATAATCAAATTGAAAAGTGTAAAAAAAAAAATAAAAATAAACAGGCTGGGCATTGGCTAATTTTTTGGGGGGACACAAAAGTAACTGTTCTATATGGGGCTCTAAATGGAATTTGATTTTCACCCCCTTTATTACTACAAGTAATATTGGCTATTGTCACTGCTTCATTGTATACTTAATACTTATCTAACATTCTACCTATTATCAAGTTTATTAGCTGTATCTGTGTTGCTTACTCAAAGTGACAGGGTCACAACTCCCTTGGGTTGTGTGGGTCACATAAGAATTTAGTGGTAGGTGGTCAAAAGTGATCATTATTTGCTGGTTATTAGATAAAATTTTGCAATTGTGAATTTTTTAAAAGTCCACAAATTTCCTTAAAAAAAAAAATATGGTTGTGACACAAAATATATATCGGAAAGCCTGGCAATGACAACCTGATATATTTTTACAAATAAATAAGTTAATTAAATCAAATATGCTTGGAAGCCCCTGGCAACCACAAGGTTCTAAGCAACTGCTTATATTGCTTATATCTAAAACCAGCCAGGTTCTAAATAATCAATTCAAATTTGGTTAAATGGTGTTTTTGATGTTAGTTTGAGTTCAATAAATGAAGGGCCATGTGCTGCAAATAAACCAATTAATTGGTCATCAAAAAGAAAAATTGAACACATTAGATCCAAATCAATGATTAAAAAATTGAAACAAAATAATTATAACTTACAGTACCAAAAAAAAAAAGTGTGTGTGTGGGGAGGATTCTATTTTTTACTTATTTTTCAGTTTTTTTAATTTAAAAAAAAAAATTGTTAGACTAAATGACATCAATTTAAATAAGGAAAACAATAAGGTGTGTGTGTGCAGGTGTTTTGTTTATTTAAAAAATACAATAATTACTAAAAAATTTAGGTAACAATACAAGCAACAGGTACAATTATCTTGGATAATTCTTTTTGTGACTCTACTCCAAATTATAGAAAATACAAGGAATATTAAGTTTGAATGTTTGTAGAAAACCATTGCTTTTTTTTTTTTCCCTTTTTTTTCCAAGATTAAAGATAAAAAAAAAGGCCTTAAAGTGTCTTGATAGATTTCCCCTTGATAGCAAAATCCCAGAAGAGAATTTTCCATTGGGCCGTTAAAATATCTGACTCAAAAATCTTCATAATTTCCTTTTTTACCTTAACCTTTTTTATGCTCTCACTCCACAGCAATGATGGATTTCAAATTAAAACATTAAACTGTTGTTTTCCTTTGTAGCTAACTTTAATTAGTTTCTATTTTTCCTAAACACAGCTGCAAAATGCAGTGAATGGTCTTTTTTAATGTAGGCTGTCATTTGAAAATACTGGCTCTCCTTGGTATTTATACCCTGTCAATAAGGCCTAGAATATATCTCTCTTTCAAAAAAAAAAAAAAAAAAAGTGCCCTAGGTATGACACTTAACTGCCTACTGGTTCTAGTTCCTTGGGGAGTGTGGAGTCACCCCTTCATAGACAATACTCCCAGGTCCACTATGATCCCATCTATAGGTCAAGTAGATTTGTTTGAGATGATGAAATGTTTAAACCTGTTTAAAATGAATGTAAAGTTACTTTTTTCATGCAGTATATAATTGGAGACCATAATTGTTAAACTGAATTTGGTAAAAAAATAACCCAACAATAGTTGATATGTCATAAATCAAACCAACTAATCCTTAGTCTTTACATAAATATCTATCACTTTTAGTGCAATGGAAAGGTACTGTTTTGGGGCATGAATTCTTGATGACTAGGATACTTTTTTTTTTTGGTTACCAAAGGTAAGGGCATGCCACTAGTTTTGTAATTAATGTAATCAGTTAAAATAAATAACATAAGTATCTATGATAAGACCAAGGAGATTGTTAGGGCATCTGAGAAAGATATTTAATTAGCTTTATCTCAAACTCCATCCAACTCTATTATTCATCATCATTATAATAAGAAAGCAATAAATATTTAAAAAAAAAAAACTGTATTAGACCTTATATCATATTTTAGTACCTACCATATCACAGTGCTTAGAAAGCAAGTGACAGTGATAAAGTATACAGTGAGGATTGATCTTAGTGCATTAGCAATGGCCTGTCAGACTAGCTAGTTAACTAATGCACCTGATAGATATATTTACTTCTCTTAGCTTAGTCAGGTGCAGAAGTACAGTAGCGAGATACCCAGTAAAGATTGGACTTATATCTTAAGCAATGATTTGTGAAACTAGCTTACTAACCAATGTTCTGTGATACACAACTATATTTCATGCTATGTAAGATTAATAACCTTTGAGCAAGAAATATTCAACAAAAATGTTTTCAGTACACTTAAGTATAAGCAAACATTAGCCAAAACTCTACACTGCTTATAGGATACAGGAGTGCCTTATGTGGTATAATGGTTATCATCATAGGAAATGGAATCAATGACCCAAGTTCAAATCCTGGACGAGGCTGTTTGCATTTCTCTTTGTGCTAATATCTGTTCTCCTCCCAGCTATGAGTAAATAGTAAGATAGACTTGGTTTGGAAGCCATTTTAGTAGAATGAAAATTCTGACTTCAAATCTGCTTTACTCCACTTAGAAATTGACCTTGTGTCACATCCTGCCCATGGTGAAAGGGTTAGGTAAATACATCCAATGGTTAGCAAGCTAGCTTGCAGACCATTGTTAGTGAGTATGATTCACATTAGGTACCCCATAAGTTTGCTCTTGTGCTAATATAAGCTAAGCTTAGTAATTTTTTTATATAAAGGTACAGGGGTACTATTATGCTATTTTTGAAGGTATGTGTCTTATATTCAGTAATGTGGCTTGACTACAGAAGGTCAAAGCAGTGTGTTCAAAACGATACATCTGTATTACACATGGTCAGATATGAACCAAGCTTATGATATGGTCAGTCTTAAATATAAGAATTGTGTAGCTGTGACTATGAAAATGTATATGTTTATAAAGTTATACTCTAGTTGCAGAAATAAGCAAGTATGTATTCACCAACCCTGCCACATGAGCAGGATGTGACACAAGTTCAATTTTTAAGCAGAGTTCATCAGGTTTGAATTCAGTTTTCCTTCACCTAGACCAGTTACTCTACCAAATTTAAAGAGCCCAGTCTACCATACAATTTACCCATAGCTGGAGGGAGAATACCTGGATACATACCTTTCCCAAGTGTATTGGCGTTATGCAAAAATCAGCAAGCAAGATAGTCAGAATCAGAAAGAGATTTTTTTTCTTTTAAAGATTCCTGTCTTGCAATATACTTAGATGTAGTTTAATGAAATAGCTTCCTTGTTTTAGTGAAGAAGAAATTTGTACCTTTTTTCAGCCTTTAATTCTCTCACCATTCTATTGAAATCAGTGATTCCAATGTGGGGACTGCCCCACTGGGGGGGGGGGATTCAATAATAATAGGGGGGCAATATGAAAAATATAGTAATATCAACATTTTTTTTATTTTACCCTATATAGGTAAAAATTATAAATTCAGAGGGTAAAATTGTAATTACAACCTAGCTGAACAACAACAATAGTCAAGTGTTCACCCACTAATGTTATTGTGCATCTGGCACCAGCTATATGCGTGGCTTCTGATTTGTTTAACTTTGCTGTTCTTCATCTGTTGCCCTCCCCCACAATTATACACGTTATAAAATTTTTATTTGATTAAATTTGAGGTTAAACTTTTTAGTTTTATTTGAAAGATACAATTTTTATGTTATACTTCTTCAAAACTGATATTGTTATATCATACTAAACAATAAACGGGTGGGGGACATGAAGAAATTTATGATAAAAAAGTGGGGCATGGTACTAAAATGGTTGGGAACCACTGATTTAAATCAAGCAAAAATTCTTTGTTCCAACTACAGCAGGGCGGGGCAAGGTCACCATGGTGCAGTGGCTAACATGCTGCAATTTCATAATAAACGAATTTAAAACTCCAGCCACACTATTACATTCACTTTTTGAACTAATACCCTTGGGAAAGGTATGACTGCCTTTATGCCTCCAGCTATGGGTTAAATAGTGACACTACTGTTCTTCTACAATGATGGCTTTGGCATTGAATAACCCATAATGTTGATATCCTATTAAGCAAAGAAACCAAACTACAGAAGTTATAATTTTTCAACATTCCTTTTACTGTAAAGATTACTGACTCTTCTATAAACCTTTTTATTTTTCTTCTAACATGTTGTTGAATATTTTATATTATCTTGATAAATAGGATCATTAGAATCATGTTTATTATTCAAGTTTGTAAAAGATGTTTTTTTCTCTATCTGACTTGATTATGTCTATCACTAAACAGGGTTTGTTTTATCATTCAAAATATTAAGGCTTTAAAAAAAAAGATAATGTCCCTTTGTGAGAGAGTCAGTATAATTGTAAGTAATGTGGGGAGAGAAACAATGGAGCCAGAGACGATAGGAGAGATAAAAAAAAATATATTACCATTTGTTGTCAAAAAACATATTGGAATGTTTCCAGTTTGAAAACCCCGAAATATGTTTGAATAAGTTTAGAACAAATTTCATTTGGCATGAATCTCTGAGGAAAATAACTTATCTCTAAAATCATTTGAAGAAGGGGAGAAAAAAAAAGCAACAGAAAAGGAGGTATTTTGATATAATCTTGAGAAAAGCTACTAAATCAGCAAAAGGGACTCAAAGAAAAAAGTTGTATTTATTTAGTTGTTAAAAGAGAAAATAAGGAAATGGAGAAGACAATAACAAGGATGCTGCATGTTTTAGAGTTTGGCCAATTCTTGGTAAAAGAGGTTGGGAAATTAAAAAAAAAAGTGGGGAGTCAGAATTGATAGAGTAACATACTTTTGGGAGGTGGGTGGAAGTAAAATAAATTAAAAAAATTACAAACCTCTTTAAAAAAAATTTTTTTTTTAAAAATTTATTTATTTTTCCCCATTTTAAGATCAAATGGTCTCATATACATAGATTTCTGCTACAGTCGTTTGATATAAAAGCAACCATTCACTGGTTGTAAACAACTGTCAAGATTTGAATCTCTGACTAAAACATAGTGACTACTCACATATATATGAGTGAGGAAATCTAAACTTTGAGAACTTGAATCAAAATTTTCTCTTTGCTTCAGTGTTTAGTGGGGTGGAAGCACTTGTTGCAAATAGAGCGATGGTTAGTGTATCAGACTTGCAATCCATTTGTATTTTGTTCCTCACTGAGTGCACTTTATGAATGTGGTCTTGTGTCAAACTTAGACAAACAGACTTACTGTTAATGTAGCTGAATGAATTTAATATAGTCAAGTAAAGGGTGTGACTGAAAGAAATCTATCAACTTGCTCCATCTTCTGCATTCATCATCATCTTCATCTGAAGAAGAAAATAGTGAAAATTTCAAAAGCTGTGTTAGACCTTATATCATATTTTTGGTTGGATTGGGCTCTTTAACCATGGCTAGGTAACCAGTCTATAAGAAGGAAAACTCTGAATTCAAACCTGTTAAACTCCAATTTAGAAATTGACCTTGTGTCCCATCCTGCTTATGTGGAGGAGTTGGTGTGTGTGTGTGTGTGTATATATATATATATATATATATATATATATATATATATACACACACATACACATGCACTTACGATTTCCCTATCTTATGTGTTTTCAGTTATTTGGTTGATTTTTTTTTTTTTTTTTTGCTTTATGTTGAGCATTAAAAGTTTGAGGTACTGAGTGACTTTCATATAAACTTAAGTTTCCAAATGTATCATGCCAAAGACAAAAAAATATTTATAAAAAAACCAAAAAAAACATTAAAACATTACAGTAGATAATTCATTACATTTAATGTT
The DNA here is from genome assembly GCA_023376005.1 of Doryteuthis pealeii. Classification (NCBI taxonomy): domain Eukaryota; kingdom Metazoa; phylum Mollusca; class Cephalopoda; order Myopsida; family Loliginidae; genus Doryteuthis; species Doryteuthis pealeii. The sequence continues at coordinate 50,605,240 of CM042150.1, forward strand.
GTTATATTTTTATACAATAAAGTGGAATTTTTCTTATTTAAAAAATGCAACAACAACAAAAAAGAATTAGGGTGTTTTCTGGGGGGTGGGGGGAGCTGGATGGATTAGTGTCATTTCATTTTATTTCAATGGGGAAAATTGATTTGATATAAGAGTTACAAGTGGAATGAATTAAACTTGTAAATCAAGGTACCACTGTGTGTGTGTAATATATATATATATATATATATATATATATATATATATATATATATATATAACAACAACAATAATAATAATAATAAGTCATCCACAGACACAGTGTTTCTGCGTTTCATGCCTCTTCAGTGTGGTTAGATACAACAACTACCTACGGCCAGGATTGAAATCCACCTGACTTCTTGTCCTCGCAGCCATTTGACAGCTGCTGTAAAGGGGTGGAGTTTAAACTATTAAATACATACGTTCACTTATATATATTTTACGATCACCAGAGAGATCCAATCTGTGTACAGACGATCATTGCTTTATATATGCTGGCAGTGAAAGTTAATTTAAGTCACCTCTAAAGAACTCTACTGATTTTGGGAGCATATAATAATAATGTCATCCACAGACACCGTGTATTAGCGTTTCATGCCTCTTCAGTATGGCTAAACACAACAACTACCTATGACCAGGAGTGTACTTATGTGTGTATTTATATATATTACTGCATTTTCACAATCCTGTGTTAAAAGTATAGAAATGGCTTCATAATTCTTTTCAAATTGTCACTCATTAGTCTAGACATCATTTTAATATATAAGATCTCAACCTTTCACAAGTCTACATTTGAATTAAAAAAAATTAATCTTCAGTTTCAATACTATTGATGTATTTATGGAGACTAGTTTGGTATTTGTTCTATATGGTTTAAGCTTGCTCATAGCTGTTTCTAAACCCCAATATAATTGGTTCTTGTAAACTGGTAAGGTGAAATGGAATTTAGGAAAAGTAGCGAAAGGAACAAAGGTGAGGATGACTTGGGTAAGATTTTTATTAGTTGATTCACACTATTTCTTTGAGGGGACATATTTTCCAGAGCAAGTCAATAGGTGTTTCTCCTTCAAAGTCCTGGGGTAAAAAGGGCAGAGAAACCTTTTTGGCATGAGGAATTCTGGGCTGTTCTGCACATGCCTCGAGGGCCTTCTGGGAGATAGTTATTTTATTTTGTTTCTTTTTATTTATATTTTTATATTTAATTCAATTTTGTTTTATTTATTTTTATTTGGTTTAATTTTTTTTTTATTAATCTCCACATTAATATATGTATATCTTTGAATGTTGACATGTTAATCCAACATTAATAATACAGGTATGTTTTTCATAGTAACGTTCATATTATGAAAATATTTCTGATAGGCATTGTGTATATACAAGAATTGGCAATCTGATAATCAATTCTTACTGGTGGACAATTCTTGGCATGGTGGAAAATATAGAGCATTACCTGTTTGGCAAACCAAACTTCAATGTAGCTTCCCTCCTCCTTCTCATCCTCTGTGTCCTTTCAATTATCAGAGTTTCACAAATCTATAAGCTAATAACAGAGGGTCTGTTGGTTAAGTAGACTTTGCACTCTCTCATGCGTGTAGAAGCACATTGAGTTTCGTATTGGAATTTTCTCATTGTATTGTTTGAAGCCAAGAAATTGCCCACTTTAAGTTTACCTTATTTAGTTGTACACTGTAATATTTATTATTCTGTTGATATATTTTGTTTACTGAGTTAAATGATTTGATTATGTTGTAACTTTATCTATGATGAAACATGGCTGATAGACTCTGGTTTCTTTAAATTCTCTACATCTACTTGGCCTGTACAGAAATCCTTGATTCTTATGTTTACTAAATAGATCTTGTCTTATAAATGAAAAGAAAGTCACACAATTGTATGTTTATCTTCATATTGTGGTTGGCAGTTGCCATGGCGACATTAATCAATGTTCTATTTGATCATAAACGAGATATGAATATCAAATATTGACAAGGGATGCTGTTACATGGCAGACCATATTGAGCAAGAACCGTAGGTGGGATAAATGTTATCAAATAAATTATTTATTCAAGTTAAGGTGACTCGAGGGAAAAACTGACTGATCAAAAAAAATGTTTTTTTAATGCTTTGCTTCTTAATTGCTGCTTTTGTTGAAGTGAAGTTGTTGTTTTTGTTTGTCTTGAGTTTTGAAATCAACAAGATTCATTGTTGCAGAATTTAAATATCTAAGAATTCATTTGAAATCAAATCTAGTTTATAATTTTCTCTATATAAAATATGAGGGGGAAAAAAACCCAGAAACAATGTTTATATATATTTACTAACCCTTTCACACAAGTAGGATGTGACACAAGGTCAATTTAAGTAGAGTTTAACAGCTTTGAATTCGGTATTTTTCCTAGATTGGTTGCCATACCAAGGTTAGAAGTCCAGTCTGCCCTACTATTTATCTATAGCTGGAGCGAGAATGATTGGATTCACACCTTTCCCAAGGGTATTAGCACTATGCACAATGCAACTGGCCTCATCCAGGATTTGAACTTGTCACTGTGTCCATTTCTTATGATAACCATTACACCATGGGCACCTCAGACAATGTATGTTTATACATATATGGTGTTCAATTGAAGACATTAGAGCCACAAAAGGGTCAATATCCTGAGGAATACGATTTTTTTTTATTGGTCTCATAATCAGGAGACGCTCATGGCTTAATGGTTATTGGAGTAGGAAGTGGACTCTGCAACTTTATTTCAAATCCTGAACAAGACTGTTTCCATTTCACAGAGTGCTAATACCCCTGGGAGAGGTATGAAACCAATTATTCTTCCTCCAGCTATGGATAAATAGTAGAGTAGACTTAGCTCTTTAATCATGGTATGACAATCTATTTAGTAGAAGGAAAACTGAATTCAAACCAGTTGTAGACTTGGAGAGGGCTGGGCTCCACTACAAAGTAGCACCCCCCACAACCAAACTAGGTTACAGGATAAGTCTTTTTTTTGTCTCTTTTTTTTTTAATCAAGAGTAACATTTTAGAATTTGCATTATTAATAGTAAGTGAAGCCTTCAAATTTGTTTATCTTTATACACAATCTAAAACTTTCCTGGTCGTTGACACTACAAGTTGTGTCCTCTTCAGATTACATATTTTGATGATATTCACCTAAATTATGGTACTCTCTTGAGCGTAGATACTGGAAAATGTTTTTTTGTTTTCATCTAAATCTTGAAAGAAAAGCTAGAGACAGAATTACTTTGAGTAACATAATAGGATGCTGGATAGAGCTAAATCAGATCTATGAAAGAAATAGATAACTATAATTCTTCAGCCTTCTGTTATAAGATGTAAACATATTTTCTCTTTGTCTCTCAGTCTTTTCCATCTATATATGTGTTTGTCTGCCAGTCAAGATGGGTTTTTTTTGTCTTTGGGTCCCCAAAAGTACCACATTCAGTTCCCACTTCCTTCAGCATTTTTCTCAGTCTACTGCAAAACTCAGTCTGTAAGATACAGGTAATGAGCCTTATCCTGAAATGCTGGCCCATGACATTTTGGCATTTGGTGTATGTGAGTGGTGGGGGAGGGGTCTATTCATTTTTTTTCTTTTTCTGGAGACTGGAGAGCCCAGCCTTTCCTACTATTTTATCCAAAGCTGAAGACTGCATGTATGTGTGTGTGGGCAGGGGGGGGAGTAGATTCATGCCTTTTCCCAAGAGCATTATTAAAATGAGAATTTGAACTCTGCCATTATTCTGTTTTCCTCTCCAATAACCATTTCACCACATGCAGCAACTATTACTTACATATTGGTTGTTTATTACTGTTTAGGTCTCACCGCTTCCATATTTCCAGAACCACTTCAAAAACACAGATCGGCTTTTGTACAGAATTCATTTATTTAATTTAAATTTACATAAAAGTATATACAGGTGTAATACTTACATCGACAACCCACATGAAAGTAATTTACAGTAATGTACTCTTATTTTTTTTTTTTTTATCATCAGGGTAATCTGATCATTATTTTTTTTTCTCAAGGAAGATAATTATCAAATGCTAATTAGAGGATTTTTTGTTATTCATTTGCAATTAATTTTAATATTAACCAGATGACCCATGAACCTGTTTGTCTCCCATGATGATATTGATGTTTCTATTTAGGAAAGTGTGAAAGGTTCTTATTAGCATTCCTAGTTAGAAAACTTATATTGAACATTGGATGATTAAGAAAATGACATTCAGTGTGAATGCAGGTTTTGCAAAATTATCTTGCAGTTTTAGATTATATTGGTAAGTTAGAGCATTTTAAAAGTATTGCTCTAATAAAAATGTGCTCTGCTTTTTATTATTTGGTTAGAGTCTCTAATTATCTCTCTCTCTCTCTCTCTCTCTCTCTTTCGATTTGATGATTGTGGCGATACATGAAACTTGTAGTAACGGAAGAAGCAATGTAGAACTGTGATTTAATATTTAACTCCTTTCTTACAAGTTTTTGTGTATGTATGTATGTATGTCTAGAAGATGCTTCGAAAATTTAGCTGTACACCTACTTTTGTTGAAAAGTTTAAGCAGCTACATCGTTGTGTAAAGGGTCATGTTAATTTCAGTGATCAGCTGTCTGATGAACTTCCCATTGATAATGGAGTGAAGGAGAGCAATATACCAGCACCAACATTGTTCTCGTTTTACCTAGTATGCCTTCTATGACTGTGATACAGGTGTCTATATTAGATTCCGAACAACTGGAAAAGTTTTTAAATTGGAGACTCCAAGCCAGAACACTTGTTAGAAATGGATTTGTCAGGGAACTTTTATATGCCATGATGCTGACCTGGTTGCACACTTTCCGGAAGAAATGCAGTCGGTCATGGACCGCTTTACTAATGCTTATACCTGCTTTGGTTTGACAGCATTAAGAAAAGCAAAGTCATGTAGATTCCGTTTGCTGGTGATCCTTATGTGGAACCCAACATCTTTGTCTATGGGAAGCATCTTGAAGTTGTCCAAGAGTTTGTCTTCCTTGGTAGTTCTTTATCTAGTGACGGTTCCCTTGATGCGGAAATCAAACAGAGAATAAGCAGGACATCTGGGTCCTTTGGTAAGCTAGAAGACAGTCTGGTTCAATGGTGATCTAACTCTTGCAACTACAGTCTTTGTGAATCAGGCATGTGTATTGTCATCCTTGCTCTATGCTTCTGAAACCTGGACGTTGTATCAATCTCATATGAGGCAGCTTGAAAAATTCCATCAGCACTATCTTAGACATATCCTTGGTCTGAAGTGGGAAAGCCATGTCCCAGATACATCTATCTTGACCAATACCAAAACAACTAGCATTGCTGCAATTGTCATGAGGAATCAGACGCGTTGGGCGGGTCATCTTGTTCGGCTAGATGACTCTAGACTACCAAAACAGCTTTTTATTGGCAATGCTATGATTTATTACTGACAAACCAGGTCCTTTTTATTCTATATTATGTTATCTGAATCATTTCTGCTTGAGTGATTTGGATGCCAACAGAAATGGTGAATAAAAACAAGCCCATTGAAAATGGCAAAGTGTAGTAATGCTTTGAAATTTTAGAGGGAAATTTACATAGAATTGAAAATATATCTGAAACATATCTGGATATAGATAAGATAATGAATAGTTTTTATCCCAAATTCCCCACATTCATTGTCTCTATTGTTTCTATCATGTTTGACATTGGAAAAATAATTGATGGATATTTTTCCAGATTATTCTTGAAAAAATATCCATAGTTGAGGACAATCAGAAACAAATTCATTTTTTAAAATATTATTGTCATAATAAATGGATTTGATGTGTCTTAGCTTTTCACTTAGTGCAGGGGTCACCAAACTGTGGCATGGATCCAGAGAAGGCATTTTATCAGGCCTGCAGTACTTGAATTTGTTTGTTAAAACATACTGAACTCTAGACATTCTGATACCATTTAAATTTAAATATCATGTTAAGCTTACTAAATCTTCATGGACCTGACTACTGTAGGTAGATTACAAAATTTCGAGCATGTAAGCATTTCATTTGTTACTTAAGGTATCCGAATTTTCACTTGTTGCAATAATAATATGGCCCGTGCTTGTGAATAAAGTTTGGTGGTTCCTGACTTAGTGCTATTGTTCTTGGGAAAGGAAGGAGTCCTTCTCTTCTCCCCCTAGCTATGGGATAGATAGTAAGGCAGACTGGGATTTTTAGATTTGACAGAATAAGAACACTAATATCATTTTCAGGAACTTACTCATTTTTTAACCCGTGTTTTTTGGGTGGGTGGGTGGGGGGAAGTGTGTCCCTTTTTATGTTTCCTTTTGAATATTTCCTTTATGTGCAACTAAATTTATTTATTATGAGACATTACTAAATATTTTCTCCTGACATGAAATACAAACTTAAAATTATGATTTTAAAAAGAACTTAATGTGTAATTGAAGTTCATAAAAGTTTTCTTTTTTTAGATTTTAAAAATTAGTTAATTTATTTATTTTTACATAAATTCAGCAACTCAGGATTTGTAAATAGTAATTTTTACTGCATATTCAAATCTTGAAATAACAAAAGAACTCACTTGTTACTAACATCAAGGAATATCAAAAGATTAAACAAAATGTTGAACTAGTCTGCAAGAATTTGAAATATATATATATATATATTATATTATATTATTATTATTTTTTTTTTTTTTTTTCATATAAGGTGTCAATTGTTTAATATTTTGGTAAATCTGTTATTGTTTTTTTTAAATTTTTATTGCTTCTTTTTAATAGTCTCTGTGGGATTTTTAAAAAATCATTTCAGCTTCAAAATGAATGCATGAAATATGAAACAGCTCTTTAAAATTGCATTGTGGTGAAAAGCAATTATAAAAAGTTTTTTTTTTTTTATGGAAGAAGATAAAATAATTTATAAAGAATATCTGGTAAATTAATTGAACCTTGAAGTGATTAAGTGTATTTTTATTTTTATTTATTTGTTTTTTTTTTATGTGTATATATATATATATATATATTACTAGAAACAGGCATGGTGTAACATTATTGTCACTAGAAATGTACTTGATGAGTCTGTTAGTTTTCACTTAGGGCTAATGCTCTTGGACAAGGCAGGAGTCCTTCTCTTCTCTACCTATCTATGGGTAAAATAGGGCAGATTGGAATAGTTTGTATTGATAAGGCAACTTGTTTAGGATAAAGAAAAACTCACCAGGAGTTTGGGGCTGGCAACTCCAACTCATAAAAATTTACTTGCTACCAAAACTGCAGTTGTAATGCAGCTTGGGCCCTATACCCCTCAAGGAATCTGTAGAATACAGTTATTTTTTTTCTAGTTTAAAAAAAATCTTTTAATAAAATGTTAATTTTCTTCTAATCCAAAGATACCAGGATTTTATTTCTAGTGGAACATTATACCATCAAAACAGATCCTATTAAGTATTATTTATTACCAAACTCTATAGCATTGAAAATTTCATAAGGGGCCGGGTTAGCTCAGTTGGTAGAGCGTTCGGCTAGAAACCACAAGGTTCCTAGTTTGATACCAGCCCTCGCCAACTCAGCATATGAGTAGCACAGGGATCTGTGCGGTAAAGTAAGGAGCTGATGGTAGGTGTGGCGCCCCACCTCAGATGCTAAAAACAATCTCCTTGGTCTAGCGCTATTGAAAAGGGGATAGACTCCCTCGCTGACTGGCTGATACCGACTTTGGGCCGCCCCGTCGACTTTACTTACTTTATATATATATATATATATATATATATATATATAATAATGAGAGAAGTGTATTTATTTTTGGGTACAGTGTTTCAATGCTATAAATCTTTCCAGGCAATTCTGTATGTCAAAGGAAAGAATCCTGAAAGAAATCTGGTTCAATGGTAAGGAATAAATAAATTTTGTGTTAATTGCTATGCTATTCATACCTTGAAAAAATATCGATAATGTTGGAATATTCTTTTTAGCTATGTCTGTGTCATGGGTCATATTTGTTCTGGAAAGGGTGAAAAGCTTCTGTTGCCTGTCTTGTGTATACAACACAAAAATAAAAACAAAACTTAATACCAATGACATTTTGTGGATATAAGTTTCATCATGGCAGAAGTCAGTGTTTCAACTTTACATTTAGGTCTTCTTGTTTGACAAAATACACAAGAACTAAATTGGTATTGTGCCAATTGTCAGTTAACAAATATTGTCTTATTCTCTATGCAGATGCATTCATACACACACACACACACACACACACACACACACACACACACACACAATTGTACACACATGTGCCATTTGTACAAACAACATTATTTTTCAATTTATTGTTTTCACATGACTTGAGGTTACTCCTGTGTAAATCTGTGTCCGTGTTTGTATGTGTTTAGCAGTGAAGTGTGTGAAAATATACCTGTTATAAATGCCTAACAATTGCTCTTTTTCGTTTGAAAAATAATAATGTAACTGATATAGGATTTTTCTTACCCTTTTGGTATTTAGTTGATTTTATGACATGTCAACATTTGTTGGGTTATTTAATGCCGAAGTCAGTCTTTTTTTTTTTTTTTTTAACCAATGAATTATATTTTTTCAAGTATATGATAATTAGTGTTTGGAATGGTCCCCAAAGGCCCGGAAAAGAGATTGGTAGAACTGGAGACCAGAGGAAGAATCAGGACCATCCAGACCACAGCACTGTTAAGATCAGCTAGAATACTTAGAAGCAATCTTGAGAGATTTGCTGTCACTCAGACTTGAGTGAAAAATCACAAGTTAAACTGAAGTCACCCCTTCGTTACCATTACTCCCAGGTCCACTATAACCTCATCTAGGAGTCAAATAGATTTGTTTGAAAATCATTTGTATTAGATAGGAATACTTGAAACCATATAACTATGCAAATTATTTGAGTTAAGAATAGTTACTTCAAGCTATAATTGTTTACAAATTATCATTTTTATTCTATGTGAGTTTTTCATAAAGTGACCTGGGAGTAATGACAGAACTCCAGAAATAGAGCCGAGCAAACAGATTTTCATTTTGGTTAAAAATGTCTTTTTTTTCCCCCTGGGAAAACTTTGAAAGTTTTTTTGAACAAAGGATAGGGAGAAAATCGAGAAAAAAAATCTTTATTGATTCTTGAAAGGTTAGAAATCAAATTTACTTTGCAACAAAAAACTTGTTTTAATGCTTTTATTAAAGACTTTATTGATGTTGTTGTTTACTTCACTATTATCATGTATACAATGATGATAAAAAATAAATAATAGAAAAAAAAGATGATAGCTTTTCTCTTGCTAAGTGTTGATTGGCTCCTCTAGATTTCATTTGTTTGATCATTGGTCTTGTTAAGTGAAAATTATGAGTCTGTTTTTTATTTGATGCTTTAAGAATACTAAGTATAGATAAATGTCTGAAAGAATTTTTTTTTTTTTGGGGGGGGGTTAAAATTATATTATATATTCTAAAAAACAAATGTTTGATTATAGACTATTCTGATCAGGAATCTGTTTTTTGTTTTTTTTTTTTTCCCCAAAAGTTTAGGACAATGAGAAGTAGTAATTTCCAATCAGAAGTCATGAAGTGTACTAGTATGTTGGCTTTTGGTTATCTTGTATTCTGATTGGCTCATACCCCAATAGTAAGACCAAATACATACAGTCTTCAAAAGCAAAAGTGTGTTTTGGCCTTTTGGGTAACCACGTTGGATCTCTGCCATATTTCTAAGAGACCAAGCACCATCTTGTTGGCCGTATTTTTTCTATGATAAGCAAATCTGTAACTGCATTCAAAGAATTCCTGCTTGAGGGAAGAAATTCATTGGCAACAATACATTCTATATCTGCTGTCATTTCTATTTGGTCATTGGTATTCTGAGTTCAGTTTCTAGCCTGAGTAGTTCATTTGTGCTTAAGTTCATTGAGGTATAAATTCTAGATAATATTGAAGGAACAGATTACCTTATGCTAAAACAGCATTGCTATGAAGTTTAATTACTTGCTGTATTTTTTGTTTTTGTTTCTGAAGGTTTTTTTATTTAAAAAAAAAATATTTTCAAGTTAGTTGAATAAACAAGGCATGTAAATTGGCATGCTTGTACTAAAATGAAATTGGGTGATCAAAGTAATACTTCTGCTAAATATAAGATGAAAGTGTCATTTCTTCAAAAATTTGAATTGCAAGATTAAAGCCATGCTTAAGTTAAAATTGGAATATCAAAGCCATGCTTGGGCTAAAATTTGAAATTGGAGATCAAATCAATACTTATATTAAATCATAGATTTAAAAAAAAAGATTTTTCGATTTGTTTTCAAATTACAAATTGGAAATCAAATGGATTATTAGATATTTTCATTCAATACATTTTTATTTTTTTATGTGCAAGAAAATCTGAATTGAGTTTATTAAGAATTGAATAGTGTACTTTGTAAATCAATATATTAGATTTATGCAAAAGGTTCCACTATTCATATTTTGATAAAATATTATTCATATAAATTTATTATTCACTTATCAAATTATTAGTTTGAGATGTTGAATACTATCCATGATTTTCTTTCACCCGTAATTATTTATTTAAAAATGACGTCTTTTGGAATCAGATGAAAATGACAAGTATTTAAACTGTGATGTTCTTATTGATATATTCATGTGAAATTCATTGTTCTAGTTTCAGGATTTTTCTTAAGGTTTGTAAATAGCCATAATATAGTTGACTAATTTCCCAAGCAGTGAGGAAACAATAAAATTTCAAGGATACTTCTAGGATTTCCCTAATATTATGCCACAGATGCTGTTAGAAAACCTTTGGATTCAAGTTAATATCTTTATTTTTTAGCAGCCTTGTTACAATATTGATATTTTTCTGCTGTTGATAGATTTATTTATTTACAAACCAAACCATGTACTTTTTTGTGTTATCACTGCAACATATATATATAGTACTTATATGTGTATGTGTGTGTGTGTGTATATATATATATATATATATATATATATATATATACTAGCAAATATATGCACCCTCCGGGTGCAAGTATTTAAGTTTTAATATAATAAAATATCATGTTAAATTAGAAAGGCTTATGAAACTGAATAAGAATTCAGATAAAAATATTTGGAACAGAGGGGGTATGATTGAAAAATAGAACAACTTTGAAACTAACTCTTCTATCATTTTCCCAATTTAGTTAAAATAGGAAGTAAAGAATAATATTACAGTTATTTTTTCTTGTTAATGGATTTCTTTTAAGAGTTATCCCTGAGATTTTTGCTCATATTCAATAAGATAAAAACCAAACAATTAGAAATCAATAATACTAAGAATATATTTATTAAAATCAAATTTTTAAGATCAATATGCAAATTAGACTTCCAATTCACACTGTAAACCGCTATTTTCTTGTATATATAAATACAATTACATGTTATTAGTATGTAGATATGGTCAACAGTCTTAATGATGTAAAACAATTTTATTAATAATTGAGGTTTAAATAAAAATAAAATCATGGAGAATGTGATGTAAATAACAAAGGGAATTGTGACTTGAATGGTAATATAGTTTCGTTACAGACATACAAACCCACAATCTCCATTATAATAAGATATATATATATATATATATCTGTCTGTTGATTTATACTGAATTAAGTGACAACAAAACTAGAAGGCCAATTTTTATTGCATTGACTGTAGAAAGAATGCTTGGATATTTTTTTTTTTTTATCTTATTGCAAATCTTTGTCCTTGATTTGATTGTTTTGTAATTAAGTTTTCTCTCATGTTTCATTGATTTCCTTTCCTCTTTTGACTCTTATCAACAAAGCCTTTCCATTTCTTTTGACCTTGTTCATCTTCATATTGAATTTGAAGAAAAAGAAGGTCTTGCCTTTTTCCACAATTCAAAATAGAACTTGTTAATTCACCACACACAGACGTGTTTGTTATTCATCCATCTATCTATACATATATAAAGGGCAGTTGTATGTATGTATGTATGTATGTCTGGAGGAAACTATGAAAATAAAACAATTAACGACAAAGTTAATATATATGCACCTTAACTATCACCAGATCTTGTTTTTGAGCAAAAATAATGAAGATTTGATTTATATTTGTGAAGATAAAAAAAAAATTTAAATAGTAACAGCAAGGTTTTTTTGCATTTAATGTTTTAAATAGACACTAATTTTTCTTTCCTTTTTTTTTTTTAATGCTCTACCAGGCCGAATCAATACAAGATCTTTTTACATTGGGATTTTAATGGCTATCCTGCAAGGATCCAACTCAAGATTCAGCAATAATGAATCTACAAAACTACCCCCATATCCAGGCAATGCTGGGTAACCGCTACTAGTCCCTTATATAATTCATAAAACAAGACACTGTACAAGTGTTGATCAGTTACCTAATTTGATATTAAGCTTGAGAAAATTCCAAGAATGTTTGTTTTATGTAAGAAAGTAAAGTTTGTGTTTGTAGAATGTAAAATTGTTGAATCATTGTTTTTTGTTTGTTTTTATCCAGTACTGGATGTTTTAAAATGTTTTTTTTTTTATATATATGGTCACACAAGTGCATATACTACAACAGTTACTTTTTTTTATATTATTATTGGTATCTGTGGAAAGTTGTATAACTAGTTCTTATATTTCACCTTGTTAAATCTCATGAAAGACAGCCATGTGTCTATAGTTAATATATGCTCTGTGTGCAAGAAATGGTAATTGTTAATATCTTGAAATCAAAGGAATATTTCTTGTTTGTGTCTTCAATCATTATTATTATTACTTATTGCAAAAGCTTACAGAATTTTAAAAAAATGTTCTCTAACTAGTTTTCCAAAAAGAGGGCACTGGGAATGCTTGTCCATACATAGTAATTGGAAGGGAACAACCCCCCCCCTTTCCTAAAAAAGATTAGTGTGAAAAATACGTTTCTGTTGCTAAACTACTAAGGTAGTTGTTAGGGGAGATAACTCTTCCCTCACGAACAATACAACTCTTTACTAAAAGAGTATAAAAGGCAACAGCATGATGGAGGAAAAACAAAATGGCTGCATGACATACAAGTGTGAACAGTAAATGCCTTCTCCATATCAATCCTTCTGTATCATGCTCAGTGACAAATAAAAGAACAAATATTTTTGTTTTTAAAAATATATTAAACTGTTTTCTATTATTTTTTGTTCCTAACATTTTATGTTATAACAGTAGTAGAGATCATAGATCTGTCCACCCACCCACAAAATAAAAGGAATAAAAGGAAGAAACATTTTTATCAGAATTACTAATCAAAGCTTCTTCTTCATTTTCAGTGCATGCTACTTATTTAAGTGTTAAAAAAAGTCTTTTTAAAGAGATGAAAGAAAACTATTGAGAAATTCATATTGAAAATGCTTTATCTAAGAAATTTGGTCTAAAGCAGTGGTTTTCAACCTTTTTCTATTCCCGACCCCTTAAAAGAGTTTTGCTTTGACCTCGCACCCCTTAAAGAGTCGCACCCCTTAAAAGAGTTTTGCTCTGACAACCCCTTAAAAGAGTTTTGCTCTGACCTCGCACCCCTTAAAGAGTTTTGCTCTGACCTCGCACCCCTTAAAAGTTTTGCTCTGACCTCGCACCCCTTAAAAGAGTTTTGCTCTGGCTCTGACCTCGCACCCCTTAAAAGAGTTTTGCTCTGACCTCGCACCCTTAAAAGAGTTTTGCTCTGACCTTAAAAGAGTTTTTGCTCTGACTCTGACCTTTAAAAGAGTTTTGCTCTACAACAATTTATACTTTGTTCAAAATTATAGAATGTGAATCCATACTACAGTTTTATCAAAAGGTCATATGTATTTAATCTCTAAATAATAATAATAATAATCTGAAATAAAGAATGAAAATATAATTATATTATTTACAAAAGACAAAAAATTGAATCTAAATTTGAACGGACGCTTCTCACCCCCCCTGGAAAGATGTTCACACCCCTAGTCGGGAACCTCTGGTCTAAAGTGAAGACATTAGCCTGAATGAGTCATTGAACAGAATGATTAAATAATTCTTACCATTTCTTCTCTTTACATTAAAACAGAACCTCCTGTCTATTTAATTTTGGTTTAATTAGAAACAGTGCTGATTAACTGCTCTGTTGGTGGGGTTTAGATTATATTGACTTACATCCTCTGTAGAGGAGTAAGACCCCTTCAAAAGGATGTCCTGGGTTTGCATCCAGTGGTGAGGATGTCCTGTTGTGTCAGCAGGGATTAGAATTCACTGACTGTATCCCCTGTAGAGGGATGAGACGCCTCCTCTCCAAGGGTTGCTCTGGGTATGACTGCATCTGATGGTGAGCCTCCAATTATGGTTGTCTGTGGAGTGTGAAGTACTCCTTTATTGCCATTACTTCTAGGTCCACTCTGACCCAAATTTGGTAGTACCTGTTAGGGTTCTATCTATGAGTCAAATAGATTGGTTTAAAAATGATTTGTATTCACTAGGACCATTTACAAAAATTATTTTAAGAAAAAGAAAAAATTGTGAATATAAATGTACAGGGAAAACCATTCCTTAACCACTAGGCATAAAATAACCCTAGGTAGGTTCTCAGACCGTTAAAATCAATCAGCCGTAAGTAAAGCTCACCCTTTATTGCCATTACTCCCAGGTTTATTTTGATCCGAAGTGGCATTACCTGTTTGAGGTGTTTTGATTTTGAACTGAATTAATACAATGGCTTATAAATCATTGTTATTTCTACTAAGTGTGAAATGTTTACCTGTTTAAAATGATTAACTTATATACTTGTAACCATAAATCAATAGGTTTTTACTGTTTATTTAAACTCCTTGTATTGTTGAATTGTTCATAACTTTTGAACCTGAATTACAAAACTACTAACCTATAGTTTATTCTACTTGTCAAAGTTATATTCATCTCCCAATAACATCAAAGCATTGTGTAAGAAAAGAAAAAAAAACCCCAGCCTCAATAGTGTTGTGGACTGTAAATAGAAATCATTGCTTATAACAACAACAAAAGATATTTTGACATTAAATAACACAAAAAAGGGTTGATATGCTATAAAGTGTAAAGTAAAGTCGTTGGGGTGGCCTAATGTCGGTATTATCCACACAATGAGGGAGTCTATCCCCTTTTCACTAGCGCTAGACCAAGAAGATTGTTTTGGAGTCTGAGGTGGAGCGTCACATCTGCCATAAGCTCCTCACTTTACCGCACAGATCCCAGTGCTACTTATATGCTGAGTTGGGGAGGGACTGTATCGAACCCGGAACCTTGTGGTTCCTAGTCGGACACTCTATTGACTGAGCTAAAACGGCCCTTAGAACCCGCATTTTAAGTGGTACACTTATTCAAAAGTAATAAACAAAGATTTTTTTTTAAATGTCTGTAAGTAATCAATTTTTTTATTTTTTTTAAATTTAAAAAAAAAAAATTTTTTTTTTTAACAGGGGAGGGTGGGTGATTTTTATATTTTAGTTCAAAGGTGACTTGTTGCTATTGTCAGTTTGAATAATTGTTATGGTATGGAGAATCCCTGGAGAGATTTTTTTTTTTAAGATTAAGTCATATAATCACTATATATCAAATACCTACTTTAAGTAGAAGAAGAAAAAACAACATATTTACATCAAATGTTACAGTAATGAGTAAGTTCCATGTTATTGATTTCTGCAACAGTTGTAAATACGTTCTTTATATTGGCATTTAATTGCAGGAAGGTAACAGTGGACTGTATATTTATTCAACTTTTTAAATTGAATTTTAGTTGTTTAACTGCAGCTTAAGTCATTAGACACCCCCCCCCCCCAAAAAAAACAAAAAAAAAAAACCTATTAGTACATGTTGATAAATAGAAATTTTATTAATAGGCATAAAAATAGTTAACATGATTTCATTAAAAGGGTTTGTTGACTTAGATTAGTTTTATTATTCATCATTTTGTGTTTCTTTTCCTTTTTCTTTTATCCTTTTTCTTGTTGTTCACTTCTCTTTTCTCTTCCTTTCTATTTTCCTTTTTCTTTCCTTTTCCTTTTCTATTTTCCTTTCTTTCTTTCTTCTTTTCTTCTTTCTTTTCCTTTTCTTTTCTTTCCTTTTTTTTTTTCTTTTCTTTCCTTTCTTTTTCTTTCTTTTTCTTTCCTTTTCTATTTTCCTTTCTTTTTCTTTCCTTTTCTATTTTCCTTTCTTTTCTTTCCTTTTTTCTTTTTCCTTTTCTTTCTTTTCCTTTCCTCTTTTTTTTCTTTTCTTCCTCTTTTTTTTCTTTTTCTCTTTTCTTTTTTTCTTTTTTCTTTTCTTTTCTTTTCTTTCCTCTTTTTTTTCTTTTATTTTCTTTCCTTTTTTCTTTTTTTTTCTTTCCTCTTTTTTTTTTTTTTTTCTTTCCTCTTTTTTCTTTTTTTTCTTTCCTCTTTTTTTTTTTTCTTTTCTTCTTTTTTTCTTTCTCTTTTTTTCTTTTTTTTCTTTCCTCTTTTTTTTTCTTTTCTTTCTCTTTTTTTTTTTTTTTCTTCCTCTTTTTTTTCTTTTCTTTCTTTCCTCTTTTTCTTTTCTTTCTTTTTTTTTTCTTTTCTTTTCTTTCCTCTTTTTTCTTTTTCTTTTCTTTTCCTCTTTTTTTCTTTTCTTTTCTTTCTCTTTTTTTCTTTTTCTTTTCTTTCCTCTTTTTTTTCTTTTTTTCTTTTCTTTTTCTTTTCTCTTTTTCTTTTTCTTTTCTTTCCTCTTTTTTTTTCTTTTTATTCTTTCCTCTTTTTTTTTTCTTTTTATTTTCTTTCCTCTTTTTTCTTTTCCTTTCTTTCCTTCTTTTCCTTCTTTTCCTTTCTTTCCCTTTTTTTCTTTCTTTTTTTTCTTTTTCTTTCCCTCTTCCTTTCTTTTCCTCTTTCTTTCTTTTCCTCTTTCTTTATTTCTCCCCCCCCAGTGACTGGTATCCATATTGTTTGCATGACTTGGTACTTTTAAGAGGTCTTCTTGCCAACCTTTTTTTTCTTTCTGTGGTTCACGTGTACTGCTTACTTACCTTCCATTTGTGCTCATCTTAGCTGAAATGATTTTGAAGCATTTGTGGCATTTTCTGTCTCAACCATGAATATATTCAATACACACTTGTCGGTAGGGAGGGGAATTGAAAATAGTCTATCCAAACCTCCTGATTAAAAAAAAATATATATATATATATATATATATATATATAAAAATAAAAAAGAAAAAAGTAGAAAAAACCCTAGACTAACACTCCAAGAATTAATTTATAAAGTTTGGGAAAGTGTATGCATTCAGAGGGGTGGGGAAAAGTTAAGATAGCCTTTTTATTTTAGGTTTTAATTCACTTTTTTATTATTCATTTCAATTTATTTTATTTGATTATTACTATGAAAGTGTTCTTGCAGCCAAAAATTCTGCTTAAAGGAATTACACATATCTATCTACCTACCTACCTACACCTACATACATACATACATACATAAGAGGGTCTGATGAAAAGTTCATAGGCTGACCAAGTTCCTTGCATAGAATTTAACCAAATGAGGTTTATTTTTCAACATAACCCCTCTTGAGGTCCGCACATTTTTTTGGTGTTGCAGTGCTTGAATCCCAAATGTAAAGAAAAAAAAAACAACATTTTTTTAAATATCGGCAACAGAATGTCATCATAGGAACTTTTCAACATACCCTCGTATATACACACACACGTGTGTGTGTGTGTGTGTGTGTGTGTGTGTGTGTATATATATATATATATGTATAAGTTTAACGGGGTGTCCTAATGTTAGTATTAGTCAGACAGCGAGAGAGTCTATCCCCTTTTCACTAGCGCTAGACCAAGGAGATTGTTTTTCTGTCAGAGGTGGAGTGCTGCACCTACCATCACCTCCTCACTTTACTGCACAGATTCCTGTGCTACTCATATGCTGAGTTGGCGAGGGCTGGTATCGAACCAGGAACCTTGCGATTCTTAGGCAAGTGCTCTATCAACTGAATATATATGGTAGGATAAGTAAAGTTAGGCAAGCTTCTTTTTTTATTTTTTCTTCTGGATATAAAAACATGTCTGGCCATTTTTATGCCAATTTATGAGTGTGGTCATTCATGTAGAATATTCAACAAATCTGTCTGCCATTTTCCATCCACAAGAAATACATGTGTCTGCCTTTTGGGTACGTGGATGGTGTGTTAAGTAAAACAGTTTTTTTTTTCTAACAAAGTTGATTATTTTCATTTTTGAGTTATCCTCACCTATGTACACTAAATATACAAAAAAATATGTCAAACAGATTAGGAATTAGACATGAAAGGAGTTGATGTATCATAAAATAAAACTCTTCTAGTAACTTAGTGATTACCTTGCACATCCTGCAAGTCATTGATAGTAAAGTTGGCCCATAGTAAATCTAATCTTATTGTCATGGTTTGACTTGTCTAACATATTATCCAACCTCTCTGCATTTTTTAGCAGAGTACCGTTGGTTTGAATTCAGATTTTTTCTTCTCCTTGACAGGTTGCTGTATCAAGGTTAAGAGCCCATTCTGCCCCACTATTTACCCATAGTTGGGTAAGAAATAGGTGACATTTTATTATTTTGAACACCTGTTCTCTATCAGCTGTGGTCATTGATGTCTTTTTTAAGATTTTTTTTTTTAAGGGCACTTTGGTCCTTAATGTCTGTCAGAAAAGCCTCTTTCGATCAATTGGCTGGTCACATCCCTCTTTCTCTCTCTCTCTCGTTTATATACCCAATGTATTATGTGGATATACAACAATTATGGTGATTTTTGCATACTTCATCTACTCAGACAGATTTCCAGAGGTCCTCATTCAAGTGATATAGGTAATTTATTCATTCGTCTTAGCATTCATAATTGAATGTTGATGACGTGATTGGTATGTGCGAAAGCGAAAATCATAATGTGATAGGAACATATGAATTCGAAAATTCAAGACGTGAATGGCCCATGAGGAGATATTAAAGATTACAAACACTAAACAACAAACAATAATTAACCTTTTCTACACATTTTCCAAACTCAACACATTCAAAACATCCACCATCTTTTTAACTACATAAATCATTTTCTCTTTGACTACTTTCATTGTCCTGAAGGTTTCCTTTAAAAACCGAAATGTTTGAACATCATCACTACTACTAGTAAATTTTCATCCATTATAACATCCTGTGGTTGTTCTATATTTTCTTCACATTGCTTCATATATAATATAATATAATATATATATATATATATATATATATATATATAAATTGAGCAACTGCTAGGACCACTTCAGTTCGAGTATTCTTCTTCTGATGGGATTTTTCATCCCGAAATATTAAGAATAAAGTGACAGGTTAACAAACAACATCATAGTTACCTTCTTTTTTCTTTACACTTGCATTGTGACAGCCTTCAAAACCAACCAACAAACCAATATAAACACCGTGCTCCAAGCAAATTACAAAACCCTTATATATATATATATACTTTTTCTCGGGCCTGTAATTGTAATTTTAGTGTTAGAACAATTAAAATTACAACTCCAACATCTTAATTGTTAATTTCTCATTTTATTCAAATTTTTGGTTGATTGTGAGATGTTGAATAAAAGTTAAGATTTTTGTTTGACCACCAAATGTCTGGTAGAAATAAAGAGAAAATTTCTGTTGACTATCTGAATAGTTAAATGTAAAATCCGCAGTCTCCCCAACCAATTGACTGATGTAGTTGAATTTCCTCTTTGATATACAGTCATATAAAAAATACTTAGCATATGTATACCTAAGTTCATGTGATTTCTTCATGTACATTGTTTTCATTCTACTACATTTAATATTAAAGTGTTATTTTAATGTATACTATCATGGCCTTTTGAAGTCGAGCTCCAATGTTGAATATATTACAATAGTTAAAGAAAATTGTTAAACTTGTGTTAGTTATGTTTTATTTATACATTTGAAAAAAAAAAAAACTTATAAAAATACTATTTCTCTGACTTTTTGAGATGAGGCTTGATAATTAATATTATTTGTATTATTCGGACTATTGTCCTCATCTTTATTGCTATCTGTACAATGGCTGATATGACCTCTGGCCTTCAGGTATTTCTTGTTGGACTTGCGAACCAGTTGGGCATATAGCATAGTGGATAAAGGCGTTGGGTTAAGACATTTCTAAGTGACAGTTATCTCTTGGCTGCAGATTCAATCCTGGTCAAGGGTGACAGTAATATAGAATAATAATTAACACAGTTTAACACCTGTACCGCAGCTATGGTTAGCGGAATGAGAACAGGATACCCCCATGGATTGAATAAAGGGTTGGGTGCAAAGTTTGTGATGGCTCCCAATTACAACAAGAAGGTTCCCGAGTTCGACAAGAAATACCTGAAGAAGGTCGGAGGACACATCGGCCAAAACGTTGTACAGATAACAATAAGGATGAGGACAATAGTCAAAATAATACAAATAATACTAACTTAGAAAATATTCAGGATCCCATCCTCCTTCTCTCTTTCTCTCTCTCTCTCTTTCTCTCACCACACACACACACACACACACACACACACCTGTTGGTGGAGCTTAGAATATTCTAACCGCATCCTTTGCAGAGGATTAAGACCCCATCATAAATACACACAAAAAGAATATCCTGGGTATGACACTAAACTGCATCCGGTGGTGGAACTCCAGTCATGGATTTCTGGGGAGCATGGAGTATTCTTCATTGCCATTCGTCCTAGGTCCACTCTGATCCAGAGTAGTTGTATGTGCTTGGGTTCCATCTATGGGTCAAATAGAACTGTTTGAAAATTATGAGTATTGGTTTGGAACACATTCATATTGGAATAGAATAGTTGAAACTATATAATTGTGTACAAATTATTTGTATTGCAAATAGTTAATTGAAGCTATAATTGTTTACAAATGATAATTATTTACTTGAAACCATATAATTGATTCATAATGCAAATTATTGGTGCTAGATGGGAATACTTGATACCATGTAACTGTAAAAAACAGATAGTTATAGACAAATAGGGTGAAATTTGGAAGAAAAAAATGCAATCAAACATTGAAAATATAGTTAGGATTACAATCATTTACAAATGAATCAAATTTTGGTATTAATAATCTATGAGGAGTTGATAAAAAAAACTAATGTACACACACAAACATTTATTATTATCATTATAAGGTTTTCACATCTGCCGTAGCTGGTGTTCACTGGAAATTGAGTGACAGCAAGTCTCGTCAGGTCTACAGGACTCTTGTGAGTATTCTAGCCGATCCCCAGTGCTGTAGTTTGGATGTTCTTGATTGTTACTCTGATTTCCAATCCACCAAAATTCTTTTCCAGTGCTTTGGGGACTGTTCCAAGGGCACCAATTACAATTGATATGACCTTCACCTTCTACAGTTCCCTCAGTTATTATTATTATTATTACCAGCGGGACCTGTGGATATACCACAGTATAATAATTTAATTATTACAACATTTGATATGTTTAGTTAAGAGCTATTGCAAAATAGTATAAAAGTATGATAATCTTAATTTAACTCTCTCACTCTTTTTTCCCCCTTTCTTTCCTTCTTTTCATTATGTTTGATTGAAAGTGATTAGCATTATGGCTTCCATGCTTACCCCTCTCTCTATCTTTCCCCTACTATTTCTTTCCTATTATATTTTTTCTGTGTAGCATGTCCTTTTTCTTACCTTTTTTCTTTATAATAAAAAACGAAATGGTCCATTATTTAGCTGAGGTGATGACATTCATAAGAAATAAGAATTCGGCAGATAAATAAGACCAGATAATCAGGATTTACATTTTTGCATTTCATCTTGGATGATTTTGACAATCTCATTTTTAATCAGAAGGTGTTGCAAGATAACGGTTGTACAATTAAGGAACACGAATATTAATATATAGATGAAAAAAATCTTTAAAACTACATTTCTCAAGCTAAAAGATTTTTTTCATGATTAAGGACTCCAGTATCTTTGGAAGTAATTTCTTGAATATCTAAAAATATTAACCCTTTGAACACCAGTGGCTAGTATTTGTGCCACTACCTAAAAGTACACATAACCAGGTGGACTGAATTCATTCACAGATCAATATTGCCTATGAAAGTTGTTAAAGATTATAATATTTTATATTTTCAGCTATTTTCTGTTAAGGGTTCTAAGGGTTAATAGATACTTTGGTCAAAGCTGATTGATATCTTTAAAAACCAAATCAAGATTACAAGAACCCTTAAGTGGTAGAAACAATTGAATCAATAGATTTCCTAATATATAAAGTAAAGTCGTCAGGGTGGCCTTAAGTCGGTATCATCCTGACAGCAAGCGAGTCTATCACTAGCGCTCGATCAAGGAGACTGTTTTTAGCATCTTAGGCGCAGCGTTACACCTACCATCAGCTCCTCACTTTACCACACATCCTTGTGCTACTCATACGCTGAGTTGGGGAGGGCCAGTATTGAACCAGCTCAACATTATATATATATATATATATGCTGTCAAAGTGTGTGTGTATTATATATATATATATACATACATAAGTAAAAGTAAGTCATCAGGGTGGCTTATATTTGGTATCAGCTAGATGACAATGAAGTCTATCCCCTTTTTACTATCGCTAGATGAAGAAGGTTGTTTTTTTAGTGCCTGAAGTGGAACGTCACACCAACATCAGCTCCTCACTTTATTGCACAGATCCTGTGCTATTCATACACTGATTTGGCAAGGGCAAGTAAAATAAAAACCTGTTTGGCATAAAATAATCCAGGGGTTGACATGCCATAAAATCCAACCAACCAACCAATCAATGAACTCAAGAACTGGAGCCTCACTACTCTATGCAGTGATGCTGATAGCTTGTTAATTTGATGTGTCCTGTGATGCATGGATTTGATTGGTTAAACTAAAGCCGTCTAACCCCTACCTTGTACCCCATACAATGTTTTTCCAAGAAAATATTGAAATGTATTTACAGTTAGCAGGAAATGTTGGGGTAAGAAAAAAAAAAAAAGAAAAAAAGTACTAGGACGTAAGGATATGATTTTACTAGGTCCTTTTAGATTTTGAATGTATCAGTGATGCATGATGCGTACCTACCAGCATCTCTGCTATGTATAGTGTCATACTCTTTTTGTCTTTGGGGGTCTTGCTCATCTGCAGATGATGCAGTCATCATATTTTAGACCCTACCAACAGGGCTGTGTGTGTATAGTAGTAAGTAAAGTAAAGTCGACGGGGCGGCCTAAAGTCGGTATCAGCCAGTCAGCGAGGGAGTCTATCCCCTTTTCAATAGCGCTAGACCAAGGAGATTGTTTTGGCGTCTGAGGTGGAGCGCCATACCTACCATCAGCTCCTAACTTTACCGCACAGATCCCTGTGCTACTCATACGCTGAGTTGGCGAGGACCGGTATCAAACTAGGAACCTTGTGGTTTCTAGCCGAACGCTCTACCGACTGAGCTAACCTGGCCCCTTATATATATCTGGCTGAGACATTTTACATTCAGCTAATATATCTTGTGTTGACTTGTTAAAAGATCTGTTTTATTCATGTCTATATTTGCATAAGAGAATTATAAAGAATAAATAAATCTATGAATTTTGAATATGAAATGTTGGATTTTCACTAAGCCTGGTAGAACTCCTTCTTATCAGCCATTCCTGGGAAATGGGGCATTTATTATCATTAAATGAGTCAGCATCACTGTGTTGCTATTGTTGTTTGTGTATTTCACATACGTACAATGTGGAAAATGTCAATTCAAACAGTTAAGTTGCACTTAACCTGTTAATATGACAAGTCATTGCTGGTGAGTTTGTTTCTCACTGGGTGTTCCATGATTCTGACCTAGTCCGGCATTTATTTATAGGACTAGCTTTACCTGGCATTGTGGTGTAATGGTTATCATTATAGGAAATCCTGGCTGAGGCCGGTTGCGGAGAAAGGTAGACAAACACGGGATGTTATGGAAACTGGATGTTTGTCTACCTTTCTCCACATACTGTCGGATTAACCTCCTCACATTTCTCCCATATATATATATATATATATATATATATATATATATATATATACCAACACCTACACATCAGCAAGATGTAGCACAAGGTCATTTTTTAAAGCAGAGTTTAATAGGTTTCAATTCACAGTTTCCATAGACCCCCTGAATTGTTGTTTAGACCACAGAGGGTTTATGTAGACCACTTTGAGAAACCCTGGTCTAGTGGATGGGAAAATCCACAAAAACATAACTCACCTCAGATGTAGGACCCTCAGTTGATTTATTTCTTTAGTTTGTTCATATACTGAGGTTGTAAAAATATGTGATGGTCATTGGCTGTTTGGACTGAGATTCATGAGACTTTCTTTGTTGCAGGATGAACCAACTTTTATTCAGATCTTTCAGCTTCTTTTCTTTCTCGACCCTTTACACCAACTTTTCTTACTTCTGTCTCCAGTTATAAAATTGCTGACATGGAAAAACCTGAGCTTCTTTTATGGAGGTTATCAAAACATTGGAAAGACCCTCCCCTCCCCAAAGTCTGTCTGTGTGGGTGGTATGCTTGACCTGATCTTCAGACCACTTTGATGACTGATGGAGATTTTATTATTTAGGTAATTCTACATTAATTCCAGTTTTCATGCTGGCTTTCACATATAGCATGTAGGTTGTTTATTGTGAATTTTATTGTATTTATTCTATAGGGTCAAACTTTTAACTTTGTTAACTAGTCTCTCTAGAAATCCCCATGGAGTCCCCAACATACTGAACTTCATCTTCAACATAGACATTAAGTAAGTGAGTTTGAACTCTAGTTATGCTTTAACAGACACTTTCAGACGAATACCCTTGTGAAAAGTATACCCCCCACCCATTATAGGTTAAATAATACCGCTTCTATTATTGTACATGAATGGTTTTGCTATTTAACAAAGAAACCAAAGCAAGCCTAGAAATCCTTCATGTGTCTAAACTGATAGTGACAATTTAACTGTGGAAAGTTTCTACTTTGTAAGATTGTCATCATTTTGTCTGAAGTCAGTTTGTTTTTAACTGAATCTTTTACTGTTTTTTTTTCTTTCAAACCATCTACTCATAGGCAATCAATCTTTGATTAACAAGCAAGGAAGAATAGTTGATTCTGGAATAGGTACTGACAATAATGACTAAATTTCCTGACTTATTGAAATTACTTTTAATGAAGACAGTGATAGTGATTTTAAAGCTATTTATCAATTGTCTAAAAAAAAAAACAAAAACAAAAAAAACAACAAAAAAAAAGTCATAGATTCATTATAGAAAACTCTTTGGACTTTTTATTGAAAAATACAATTAAAATTTTTTTTATATCCATTTTGTTTTTCTGTAAAAGTCCAGGGAGTTTTCTATCATGAATCTATGAGTTCTGTTTATTTATATATATATATATATATATATATATATATATATATAGACAATAAATAGCATATCATTTAACTGTAACCTTACACGTTTTTGTCAGTTATAACTAAAAATGAATAGAGCAGCTTTTTTGCTTACAAACAAGTAAGCTAATAATGGGAGAGGGAGCTGCTTGTATGTTAACCCACCTGTTTTTCCCCACAGTGATGACATCTAGACCAGTGTTTTCTAATGGGGTTTGTATCACCCCATCTAGGGTCAATAGAAGTTATGAGGAGAGTGGTTAGTAAAATTATTTCATGAGGATGGGAATATTGAGATCTGTACAGTATAATTAAGGAAAGAATAACATGCTATGCTGTTAAATTTGATTAAGTTGTGGTTGACAGTATGTGCACATAGGTACTGTGTGCATTATCTGATGGGCAGCTTATGGGTCTTGGGTCAGATTTTTTTGAAAATTCTTGTACTATCAATTTGAACCTCTTTTAAACTGCGGAACAGATTGATACAAGATTTAAGAAAGGTTTAGCTTCAGCCTTTATCTTTCAAACTAATCAAAACTAATCGATTCATAAATAATGATGCTACAGCAGTGTTTTCCAAAGGGATCTCTATCACACCCAGAATTAATTAAGATTTTAAAAAAATAATTATTGAGTGTAAAAAAAAAAAGAAAAAAAAAGGAAAGCTTTTAAAATATTTACTTAGCAATTCTTTTTTCTATATGAATGAATATATACAATAACTTTTTCTGATGTTCAGAAACAAGAATGGTTAAGTATTTTTTTAAAAGCTATTTTTATCAGTATTAATATATGTAAGTACCAACCCCTCTCTATATAAGTATTAAACCCTTAAACAAATAGTATTAATATATATAAGTACCAACCCCTCTGTTGGGGAGTGGAGCCCTGTGGTGTAATGGCTTACATGCTGGACTGTGACATCATAGTTGAGTAACAGCTATCATCTTTCAAACTTCCAAATTGAAGGTGATCCATCCAGAATTAATAATGTTACAACAGATTTTCCCAATGAGGTTCTTACTGCCTCTAGGGTGTGTTAATGTTATGAGGGAATGGTGATTTACATAAGGAAATGATTTAGGGATTTGAAGGCATCCAAGTATTTGGGGGGGGGGGTAATTTGTGATGAAAGGTTGGGAAACACTGGTCTAGACTGATGTTCAGATGAGTCAGTGCTAATTTGAAAAGAACATTTATGAAACCAATTTCAATACTTTTTGAAAAGCAGGTATAAGAATGAAAAGTGTGGTTCTTATAATACATTAAAAGGTTCAGAGTAACCTTCCAACATAGGTGAATATATGCATCAATAAATCCAAACAAAGAAGTACAACATAACAACAATACAGACTTTATTGTCTGAGCATGTGAAACATGAAATACATGACAGTATACAAACAGGATGAAAGTCCTTTGGAAGTACGAAAGAGTTCATAAAGTATATGTGAGTCACTTACTGATAGTTGGGTGGAGGGTAAAGTCCCCCCCATTTAATGGACAGAGACACCACGCGTCTAGTCCATCTTTTGTGGATGCTAGACGAAGAGATAGAGGTAGAGGGCTTCCTGGGCTGAGTTTAAATACCCAGCTAGTAGTGTCACCTAGTGGCGAAACCCTGGCGGCAAGGGAACATAACCCTTTTGGACACAAGTCCATCCCAGCAGGGACAGACAATAGCTACACAGGTTTTGATAAAAAAAAATAGATTGTGCATGTGCAACACTCTCCATACTGATCAGACGTAATTCCATGCAACTTTTTCTTGTTTCCAAAACTGAAATTTTGTCTCAAGGGATTTGAGGATATGGAAAACATTAAAAAAGATATGCGATGAAACTGCTTCCACATCAAAAGTGGCGTTATAGACCAATGAGAAACTAATTGGAGTGTTGAATGCCAAGGTCAGACTATTTTGAAGATAATTAATATTTGTTTATTTCTGTAAATGCAGTGTATAGATTTCTCCCATTGAGTTTTCTATCATGAATTTCTAACATCTGCAAGCAGCCTTTTTTTTTCTTTCTTTTCTTTTAAAGAAACTAGAAAAACAATGCCCTCATGGTGGTGTAAAAAATTATTTTTGAAATATATTGGGGTGGAGTTAAAAATTCAATGTCAGATGTTTTTTATCATAAGTAAAATCATCAAATTTATTAAAGGAGTAAAAAAAAAAAAAAAAAAAAAAAAAAAAAAAAAACAACTTGAAATGAAACTTCTATCCCATTCAAATAAATCTATTAATTATTAATTAAAGAATTATTTTTAATATTTTACACAAATCATTTGAAAAAAAAAAAGGGACGTGACTAAAAAAACAATTTTTAAAATTGCTTACTCAAGTTTAAAGTGTATATAACACAGGGTTGTTTTTATTCTATGTATTAATGATTTTGACTATAAATTAAATACTCACTAATAGACTTACAGTCATTTAGAATGTTGTGACATAAGCTGTGACGTAGTTTTGGTTACAGACAGAAATACACCCAATCTCCATTATTAATAGATAATTGATAAATAGCGTTGTCTTTATCCACTGCTACAAGCAGTATGTGATGCAAGGTCATTTTTTAAGTTGAGTTTGAATTCAGTTTTCTTTCTCATAGAATGATTGCCATATCAAGGTTAGAGAAGCCAGTCTGCCCTACTATTTACCCTTAGCAGGTGGAGCAGGGGGAAGAGAGAATGGCTCATGCCTATCTCAAGGGCATCAGCGCAAAGTGAAAGACAAATCGCTTTGTCCAGGATTTGAACCCAGGTCGCAGATTCCATTTTATACAATGATAAAAAAAAAGTGCTCCTCCCAAGTAAATGTCTTAGTTCAGGAAATTTGGTCATCAACACCCATTCCAAAAACAACTAATCTTTCTTGTACTGTTTTTGAACATGCCTTGTAGATATGAACAAGCAACAGTGTCATCAAAATATTGAATGGACCAGTTCAATTGAATGTGATATCAGAGTGAGAATGAAAAGATTTGAAAAAAAAAACCCTCTCCCACTGCTATAATTAACTTTTAGTCAAGTTTTTTTTTTTCTCTCTTCTGAATTCAAAATTTGCTGATTTTTTTAAATTTATTTATTTTTCTTTTCTTTCATTCATTGGTTGAAACCTGGCAAATACAATTCTTAATTTTCAATCATTTGACAAATTGTGAACGGCTTGTTTTCATTGACCTGAACAACCTGTCCTGCTGGTCAGAATTGATCAACTACAGACTATATTTGGCCTCCTCCCCCCTCCTCCCCCTGGCATATCTACTTCCTTAACCAATCTGAGAGAGAAAATAGATTTACTAGTGTGTTTCCTTAAATGCTATTTTTACTTGGATGAATATCAAACCAAAGAGCCGGATTAATTTCCTTTAATTTGGAAAACTGTAATTATTCTCTATTTCCGGTTTTCTAATATTGATGCCTTTTTTTTCTTCTTTTTTTTTTTTCTTTTTTTTTTTCTTTCAATCCCAACTACAGAAAACTACATGGAAGAGAAAATTTGGTAGGCAGAGGGGTGGGTGGGGATTTGATGAGTATGGGTTTTCCAGAAAAGAGATAATAGAATACATGTTGTTTTTTTTTTCATCTGTGGGGGTAACAAAAAGCTAATTACCAGTTTACCTGACTTGAAATTCAATGCAACTGATATCTCCAATTAGAAATGAAATCATTGTGTCCCCCTTGTCCATTACTCCATTACACCCCCCCTCTTGGCTCACGTTTTGCTTCACACTGTTTGGTTCTTTGTAACAGTTCATTGCTCTGCTCTGATCACTGCTCTGTCATTTCCTGTCCATGATATGCATTAACCCCCTCCCCCCCGTCTGTTTTCCTCTTTTGTCTGTTTATTAATTCAAGCTTGTATCTGCATTATTAGTTGTGCAATGGACTAGCACAAGTTTCATAAAAATAAGCACATTACACATTGCTTGGTTGGTGCTGAGCAAGGGTTACAGTATTTACCACGTATCCCACTTAGGAGGGTGTGACACAAGGTCTTTTTAATGTGGGACCACCCACGATGCAAAGCTCATGGTATGGTGCATATCGGCATTCCTCTTCAAGAGGGGGTATCTCAAACACTGGGCAATAAACCCAACCCTGCCCCTTTAAATCAAGGAGGCAGTTATTACTTGGGGGGTAGGTAGACCCCTGGGATTAACACTGATAACATTACTTTACCGGTCCAGAGTCTGAAACCACCAGACACAGGCCCTGAGGGGCCATGTCAGTATATGCTGAGCAAGGGTTAGTACGAATTGCGTTTCATCTGTGTTAGAATATTTGCACTTAAAACATAAATTTAGGGGATAAAAGAATAAAACTTGATATAATGTAAATAGTGGACCCCCTTCAGAAATGTAAGGAACAGGGCCGGTACAAACCTTTGAAAGTTTTCATAAGTTAATATAGGTACAGTAACCTAGTACTACATTGTTTCTAACCCTCAAAACACCATTGATAACATAATTTTCATCTTGTGGTTTTGATACTTCATCCATGCAAATAACCAATTATTGTTATTACATTTAGTCAATAAATTCTCAACCTAAATGTCCATGAAACAGTGCCCACCATGGTTTTATGTACATTTGTCCTGAATTTGTAGCACCCCCACCTGTTGTCACTCAAGTCAGTAGTTTGCCTAAAGAGTAACATGGCCCTGGTGAGAAATATACACATAATTTATGATATACACATGATGGTCTAGTTGTCTCTCACAACTCAACATTTCTTCTAGCAGTGTATTTTTTAAGATATGCTAAACTAGCAACAGTTTTGATTGATTGACTTTAACGGCATGTCAACCCGTCTTGGATTATTTTATGACTAGATGTTAGGAAATCACATTCATTGTATGTTCGTATTTACATTTATTGTGTGCTTGTTTCTTAAGACCGTTGTGAGACAGGTTAGTTTTATCCTACCGATCAGCACGTGCGTTACGTCAGCCGTGGCCACGGCTATCCCGTCCAGTATGAGAGAAACCGCGGGATCGGAGCAACGGTTTGCGTGCTGCTCGAATGAGTGGCGGTGCCAAGCTGCCTCCGCGCGAATAATGGCTGAAAGCCTCTAAGCTGGAACCGCGACCGGTGTCGCCACGGTATTACGAAAGGCGTCTCTTTTTGTTCTGCTGGGCCTGTCATAAAGGTTATTTTTTATTTTTTTGAAACTTGTGCTAGTTCACTGCCAATTTGTTGGCTCATTTTCATTTAAAAAATTAATTGAAATAAATTGATTATTTAAGGTCAAATTTTTGTCTAAGTTGAAAAATAGTAACATACATAATGACCATCAGTAAAAAAAAAAAAAAAAAAAAAAAAGCAAAATAATATTACACATGTAATTTATTTTTAATACATTTTAAACTATTTTTCCGATCAATTTTGCTCAAATATATCGTAAACATGGCCATAAACGCCCCAGATGACATAATATCCGTATTTTACAAAATACCCCCCTACCCAATTGAAAAAAAAATTACCAAAAAACAAGGAATTATCCAATTTTAATGAAATTTTCAGTGTTGATTTATTAATGAATCAGTTATTTTATTTCAAAATTATTTGTAAAATGCGTTTTTTATTGCAAAATTATTTTGTAAAATACAGATTATATGTCATACTTGGTAGTGCCTAGAGTCAAATGCATATCCCACAACCAGGCTTGAACACTGCATTCTTTTCATGCCAGAACATTAGAAACAACATGACATTTCAAATCAAGAATAACACAATGGTAGTTTCATTAAAGATGTGGACAGCAGAAGCTCTCTGCCACCAGATTTTCACCAATGTGTGAAAAGTGAGTTGGAATTGGTAGGTAAAGGGTTAAATAGGAAAAGTAAAAGATATCAATTCATTGTAAATTTATAACTGAATGTATAATTCAGTATATGGTTATTATTTTCATCTTAGGCTTAATTCTCTTTTTCTTTTATCTTATTTATACAATGATATATATCAGATATGATATCCATTGTTTGCTATAAATGTTGATATGAGATTTGATAAGAAATGATAAAGGCAGCAGAAATCCTGCCATAATTTGTTTTGCACAAAAGAATTATCTTTCTGTCTGTCTCTTTATATCTATCTCTTTATCTATTTATCTACCACTTCATATCTATCTATCTATCTATCTATCTACCACTTCATATCTATCTATCTATCTATCATCTATCTATCTATCTGTTCTCTCTCTTTATCTATCTATCTATCTATCTATCTATCTATATATATATATATATATATATAATATATATATATATATATATATATATAATGAAAGGCGAATAACTAAGGCAGACAATGAATTCAATTAATATTTTGTCTCTATTTGATCGAAAACTTCTTCAGAAGTGTCTGAACAAATACAGATGAAATATTAATTGAATCAATTGCCTGTGTTGGTTATTCATCTTTCCTTTTATATTTGTTACATTTTGTCAGATTTTCTTAATCTGTTGTTTTCTTCATATCTATATATCTGTCTCTTTCTATTTATTTATTTGCCAATTCATATCTGTCTGTCTATCCATCCATATGTGCCTCTTCCTATTTATCTGTCTGTCTGTCTCTCCATATCTATGTGAGAGACCCTGTGGCGTAGTGGCTAACGTGCTGAACTGTGACATAAGTGAGCTTAAACTCTAGTCGAACCTTTGGAAAAGGTACGAATCCTCTCATGTCCCTATCTATGGGTTAAATAGTACCACTACTGTTCTTCTACAAGGATAGTGTTGGCATTAAATAACTAATGAAAATTCATGTGCTATTGAACAAAGAAATTAAACCAAGCCTCTTCATGTTGTATGTTTGTATTCATTGCTATATGTGCCTCTATTTTTAAACTTGTTTTGGTATTTCTTAACATTTTTCTGGGGGTAGAAAAATTTGCAAAAATTTTTGTTTGAGTTCATAAGCTCAAATGAAAATTATGTAAATTTTTCTACCTTCATTATTAGACATGTTTGGATTTATTTAAAAAATATTTGCTGATAGTAGTAATGCTTTATTTTTGCCCATAATTAAGTACACTCACCAATTTTTTAATAAAAAAATTAATTTTTATTTAACCAAAGATACCAGGATTTTATTGTTTCTAGTGAAACTTTATACAGTCAAAACAGATACTAGTAGGTATTATTTATCACTAAACTTCTAATAAGAATGTTCTCTGGGGCACAGTTAAGTCCGACGCTTTTACACTCCCAACTGACAAAGTGTTCAGTCTAAAACAATCTCTCCCAGCAATGCTGCACTCTTCTCACCAACACTATCAAAATATCTTTTCTCTTGTCACAACAGCCAAAATGCTACTGCCAGCTTTCTCCCAGGTTTGTGAGAGCTGGTCATTAAATACACAATTACGGTGTTCATCCGGGTTCCTTACTCTGACTTGCCTGTGCAGCATGCGTGACATTAATCAGCACGCGTCAATCCTTCACATCCGGGCCACTCTGGACAGTTTAGTAATTCACATGTGTCAGGCCA
Source organism: Doryteuthis pealeii (assembly GCA_023376005.1). Lineage (NCBI taxonomy): Eukaryota > Metazoa > Mollusca > Cephalopoda > Myopsida > Loliginidae > Doryteuthis > Doryteuthis pealeii. The sequence goes on from CM042150.1 coordinate 50,638,191, forward strand.
CGACTAACGATCAGGAGGATGTGAGTTCAATCTCCCCACTTGCCTCTGATCTCATTCTGCATGCCAAACACAGTCGTGCACGCTTCAAACCACTGTTCGTGGTTTCTCTCGCCACAAAACTCTATAGCACTGAAACCATGCAATGAAGAAAAAAAAGATCATGTTTTCTTTGAAAATAGAATTTTGTATGAGGGTGTATTTATTTTTAGACTGCTACATATTCTATTTTCGGTTTTTGGAGTTCTGGGGAGTCACTTGTTCGTTGTTATTACTCCCAGGTTTGCATTGATCCAGTTTGGTAGTATCTGTTAAGGTTCTGTCTATTTGGCAAACTTTGTGGTAATGTTTAAAATAATTTTGAATTACATTGTCTCTTAAAACATTGATACTGGAGTGGAGTAGTTGAAACAGTGCTCTTCCAATATGTGATCTACCAAATGGTTTCTAATCCAATATGTTATCTACTGAGCTATTTACATTCTGATAATGTAATCTACCCATTAAACTAACCCTAACTTCTTTTTTCCTAGTAGATCACATGTCATGAATAGTAGATCAATAGTAGATCACATATTGGAAGAGCACCGTTGAAACTATATAATTATTTGTATTGCAAATTGTTACTTGAAGCTGTAATTGTTTACAAATGATGAATATTATTAGTTACTTGATACCATATAATTACTTACATAAAAAAAAGACTAGCTTCCTCATGAAATAAGACAAGTTGACTTGTGATAAAACCAACTAACAACAAAATTATTAATTACTAAGCTTTGCTTAGTTTGCTACACAGGCCGTAAGTTCTTTATTAAACCTGCTGATAATAAATGGTCACCCATCTAAAATACTGAGCAAGCTCATCGATGCTTAACTTTGGTGATCCAGTGGAAATAAGTTGACTGTATGGGAGTAGAATGCAACACAAGGTAAATTTTTAAGTGGAGTTTAACAGTTTTAATTCAGAATTTTCCTTCTCCTAGGCCAGTTGCCATATCAATGTTAAAGTGTCAGGTCTGCTCTGCTAGATACCCATAGTTGGAGGGAGAATAGTAGGGTTCATACCTTTCCCAAGGGTATTAATGCTATGTGAAATTCAAAAAGTCTCTTCCAGGATTTGAACTCTTACTGTGTCCATTTCCTGCAACAAAGACCATTAGACCATGTGCTTCATATAACTTGACTGTCCAATATATTTGTGGGTAATTCATCTCAAATCATCCAGGCCATGCCACCCACCCCCTTCAATTTTTCTGAAATTTTGTCCAAGTGTGGATTATGTTAAATTAGCCAATCGTCAAATTTGAGCTTCCAATTCAAAAATTGGCAGAGTTATGTCGATTTTTAGCTCTCTAAATTTGAGGGGGTTGGTGAAAAATGGTGACTGTTTGTAACCTATTTTTGTCAGTAAAATGAGTTCTAGAACTTCCCTACTTAAAGTTAACCAATTTTAAGTTATTGATGATTTCTGTTGTTTTCCTAGCAAAATCAATAACCCAGTGGGGCACTGCATCTATGACAATTTTTGGAATTGGAAGCTCAAATTTTTGGGAATTGTCTCATGTCAGAAAAATTGAAGTTAATAAAGAAATGTTACCTACCTACCTTGGAAAATGTTACTGTTAATAATGTTAATAAAGAAAATGTTAGGAAAATGTTAATAAAGTGAAAATGTTAATTGTTAATAAGAAAATGTTAATAATTAAATGTTAGAAAAGTTAATAAAGAAAATGTTACCTAGAAAATGTAATAAAGAAAATGTTATAGAAAATAAGAAAATGTTAAGACCTGAAAATGTTAATAAGAACTAGAAAATGTAATAAAGAAAATGTTAATAAAGAAATGTTACCTAGAAAATGTTAATAAAGAAATGTTAATAAAGAAAATGTTACCTAGAAAATGTAATAAAGAAGTTACCTAGAAAATGTTAATAAAGAAAATGTTAATAAAGAAAATGTTACCTAGAAAATGTTAATAAAGAAAATGTTAATAAAGAAAATGTTACCTAGACCTAGAAAATGTTAATAAAGAAATGTTACCTAGAAATGTTAATAAAGAAAATAATAAAGAAAATGTTACCTAGAAAATGTTAATAAAGAAAATGTTAATAAAGAAAATGTTACCTAGAAAATGTTAATAAAAAATGTTAATAAAGAAAATGTTACTAGAAATGTTACCTAGAAAATGTTTAATAAAGAAAATGTTAATACTAGAAAATGTTAATAAAGAAACTAGAAAATGTTAATAAAGAAAATGTTAATAAAGAAAATGTTACCTACCTAGAAAATGTTAATAAAGAAAATGTTAATAAAGAAAATGTTACCTAGAAAATGTTAATAAAGAAAATCCTAGAAAATGTTAATAAGAAATGTTAATTAGAAAATGTTAATAATAAAGAAAATGTTAATGTTAATAAGAAAATGTTACCTAGAAAATGTTAATAAAGAAAATGTTAGAAAATGTTAATAAAGAAAATTTACCCAGAAAATGTTAATAAAGAAAATGTTAATAAAGAAATGTTATGGAAAATGTTAATAAAGAAAAATGTTACCCCCTAGAAAAATAAAGAAAATGTTAAAAAGAAAAATGTTAATAAAGAAAATGTTACTTGTAATAAAGAAAATGTTAATAAAGAAAATGTTACCTAGAAAATGTAATAAGAAAATGTTACTAGAAAATGTTAATAAAGAAAATGTGTTACTAGAAAATGTGTTAATAAAGAAAATGTTACCTAGAAATGTTAATAAAGAATGTTAATAAAGAAACCTAGAAAAATAATAAAGAAAATACCCTAGAAAATGTTAATAAAGAAAATGTTAATAAAGAAAATGTTACCTAGAAAAGTTAATAAAGAAAATAACCTAGAAAATGGAAAATGTTAATAAAGAAAATGTTAATATAGAAAATGTTAATAATGTTGAAAATGTTAATAAAGAAAATGTTACCTAGACCTAGAAAATGTTAATAAAGAAAATGTTACCTAGAAAATGTTAATAAAGAAAATGTTATAAACAATGGAAAATGTTAATAAAGAAAATGTTACTAGAAAATGTTAATAAAGAAAATGTTACCTAGAAATGTTAATAAGAAAATTAGAAAATGTTAATAAAGAAATGTTAATAAAGAAAATGTTACCTAGAAAATGTTAATAAAGAAAATGTTAATAAAGAAAATGTTAATAAAGAAAATGGAAAATGTTAATAAAGAAAATGTTACTAGAAAATGTTAATAAAGAAAATGCTAGAAAATGTCCTAGAAAATGTTAATAAAGAAAATGTTTGTTAATAAAGAAATGAAAATGTTAATAAAGAAAATGTTACCTAGAAAATGTTAATAAAGAAAATGTTAATAAAGAAAATGTTACCTAGAAAAATTTTCAGAAAATGGATGATTTGACATGGAATTATCCTTGTCAGAAATGTGTTGAAAGAATTTTGTTTTTACTTGATAAACTTAATGAACTTTTTGGGTTACCAATATACACACACACACACACACACACACACATACACATACACACGTTTCATTACAGTCTATAGAAACTTCTGTGCAATCGTGTATGTGATATACAGTGATGCAGAAAAATTTAGGGGTTCCCAACAAAAACTGGCTAACTCTTACCTTGTAACCTATCCTGTGTAATTCGTTTCTAAGAAAATATTGAAATGTATTTACAGTTAGCTTGAAATGTTGAGGGAAGAAAAAAGAAAACACTGGGACTCATGGATACGAATTTACTGCATCCTTTTAGATTTTTGTGTGTCAGGGACGCGCAGGACATATACATATCAGCATCTCTGGATATATATTCAATTTTTCCCTCATGGGGTTAAATGTTACCATGAACAATAATTGATGCGCACTCAAATAGAAAGTCTTAAACTAAATCTAGATTTTATTTTTAAAATTCTTAAAAAATTATTTAACCATTATTTGTAGTAGTAGTTCAAAATTTGCATATTTTACATGTTACATTACTTTTTTAACAACGTTACTGGGTTAGCTCAGTCGGTAGAGTGTTCGGCTAGAAACCACACGGTTCCTAGTTCGATACCGGTCCTCACCAACTCATTGTATGTAAAGTAAGAAGCTGATGGTAGGTGTGCCACTCCACCTCAGACGCCAAAACAATCTCCTTGGTCTAGCGCTATTGAAAAGGGGATAGACTCCCTCGCTGACTGGCTGATACCGACTTTAGGCCGCCCTGACGACTTTACTTACTTACTTACATGGATAATAAAGTGCTAACAAAAAACAATGTAATGACCATGCAAAAAATACTTACCCTGACTTACCCTTTGAGAGAGTTATCTTATTATGTTTGCCCATGGGTTCATAAAGAGTACTGTTTTCTGGTTTCGACCGGAGGTCCGGTGGCTTGACCCAGGACTGTGGAAGTTAACCTCGTTGATCCCAGCGGGCCATGCACCCAGGCAACACCTGCCTCCTCGATTTAAAGGGGCAGGGCTGGGTTGGGTTTATAGCCCGGTGCCTGAGGTGCTCCCCTTGAGGGGAATGTTGACGGGATCAACGCATTTTTTGTACCCACCACCCATGAGCTTCGGTTCATGGGTGGTCCTGCATTAATAGGGCCTTGTGCCTAACCCGTACAACATGGGGTACATCATAAAGAGTACTGGCACAATTACATTTAGTTTGTATAAATTCCCTGAAATGAAAACATTGGGACTTATGGATTCGATTTTTTGTGTCTTTTTAAATTTTTAAGCATCAATGATGCAGGACGCGTACTTATCAGCATATGTGTGTGTGTGTGTGTGTGTGTGTGTATATATATATATATATATAATGAGAGAGGGGGTATATATTGTTTGTACATGTATGTAGGCAAATGCACTGATATGTTGCAATAGAAACATTTCTAGTGTGAACATTTATGAGTGTACATTTTGTCCTCTTGACATTGGGAGGCTGTTTACATCCAAGAATATGATGTGAAGGGCAGAAACACCTCCTCAAAAAGAAAAACTAAGTTACATGCCATCCCTTGTAAACAGCATGAGATCACTGCCAAATAGATTAGAAACTTTTTGGGTAGAATTTAACAATTTTCAACCTTAAAACGTATGTTTCCCTTCTTTCATTAACATAGATTCTAAGAATGTTATTCATTGCTGTCTACCTATTCATCAATTGGTTATCATCATTATTAAATTGAAAAATTACAAAGTATAAAAATCTAAAATTAAACTTAAATTCATTGTTTGAAATTTCCAAAAACAGATTGAATAAGAAATAGTTTTATCTTACTTAAAAAAGATACATGTGCATTGGCCTTGGAATTTTGAATTTTGCATTTGATAGATTTAGCTCAGTTGGTAGAGCATACGTCTCGGGATAACAAGATTCCAGGTTTGATAACAGCCCTCGCCAATTCAGCGCATGAGTAGTACAGCTAAGGTTTGTACGGTTAAATGGGTAGCTGATGGTACGTGTGGCGCTCCACCTTAGATGAAAAAACAATCTCTCTGGTCTAGCACTAGTGAAAAGGGGATAGACTCCCTTGCTGTTTGGCTGATACTTACAATAGGCCACACCACCTACTTTACTTTTACTTATATATATATATATATATATATAATAGTCATATTCTGTCAATTTGTCTTGGGTATAACACTAAACTGCATCTGATGGTGAGGTTCCAGTTCTGGAGCTCTGGAGAATGTGGAGTACTTCATCATTACCAAATACACCCTGACCCAAGGTGCTAGTACCTGTTAGGGTCCCATTTATGGGTCAAATAGATCTGTTTGTAAATCATTTGTATAAGATAGGAATATTTAGATCATATAAATGTGTACAAATTATTTGTATTAAGAATAGTTATTTGAATCTGATTGTTTAAGGATTATTATTATTAGTCACTTAAGACCATACAACTGTGTGCAAATTGTTTGTATTTGATAGGAATAGTTGATATCATATAACTGTGCAAACAAATGATTAGACAAAATTGCAATTCAAAATTCAATGGAACATAGAAAATACTTTTATGATAACAATCAAATATTTACAAATAAATCACATTTCAGCATAAAATAACCCCTAAAGAGTTGATATGCCATTAAACAAATAAACCACACTATTGTCTGTAATGCACACTTGAATTTCTGACCATCGACAATCCCCCTTTTTTCCCCCCTGAATTGCGGTGCATTACATAACAATTTACATAAGAGATTTCTGTCAACAATGCATTAATTCCTAACTGCAGATAATTTATTTTTCCTTGTTTTCAATGTACAATATATATACGAACACACACACCAAGCCCTTAGCATGAGCAGGATGTGATATATATATATGAGTTATGCTGAAATGTGATTTATTTATACTAGCAAATATATGCACCCTCCGGGTGCAAGTATTTAAGTTTTAATGCAATGAAATATCGTATTAAATTAGAGGCAGACAAAAAGATATGTAACAGAGTGGGGGTATAATAGAAAAATAGAAATGAAACTTACTCTTCCATCACTCCCGTCTTTCATTGCTGAATTTTACTTATTCAACTATTTAGTTAAATTAGGAAATAAAGAATAAAATGACAGTTATTTCTTCTTGTTAATGGATTTCATTTAAGATTCATTGAAGAGATTTTTGCTTATATTCATTAAAATAAAACCAAACAATTAGAAATCAATAATACTAAGCACATATTTAATAAAATCACATTTTTAATATAAATATGCAAATTAGCCTTCCCATTCACACTGCAAACCGCTATTTTTGTATATATAAATACAATTGAATGTTATTTGTATGTAGATATGGATAACACTAATAAAAAGGTCAAGCAATTTTATTAATAATTGAGGTTTAAATACAAATAAAATCATGGAGAATGTGATGCAAATAACTATGTTAATTGTGACTCGATTAGTAATATAGTTTCAGTTACAGACAGAAAAACACGCAATCTCCATTATAATAAGATATATATATATATATATATATATATATATATATATATATATATATAAAGGGTTTTGTAATTTGCTTGAAGCATTGTGTTTATATTGGTTTGTTGGTTGGTTTTGAGAATAAATCACAGGTTAATAAACAACACCACAGTTACCTTCTTTTTTCTTTACACTTGCATTGTGATAGCCTTCAAAACCAACCAACAAACCATATATATATATATATATATATATATATATATATATATTAAAATCACTATTTGTAAGTATAAGGTTTTGTTTTCTATCTTTAAATCAAATAAGGAAAGCAGAGAGTGTATTTGACAAGAATGGTTTTTGACATGGCATTACACAATTGGTATTAAGTACAAGAAAATGTCATTTGTACATTAATGAAACTAACAATTTACCGTGGCACCTTTGCATGCACAACTCAGTCATTTTGACACAAATTCATTGCACTCTTAACTTGGGTGAACAATCTGTTTCTGGTTTTGTTAATGACCTGAGCACCTTGACTTGGTTATTTCCCCCTGTGAACGTGTCTGGCTGTGAGCACACATTTCTCTGATGCCTTTTCACAGGGAAGGGCATGCAGCAGTGTGTCAACTACACTTTATATTAATGCACTTTGCTTCATAAGCAGGGGGTTTGTTTTTCAAAGCAACTTAATTTGAATCTCTTCCATTGCTTCAGGTTTCTGTGTCATAGGGTCTATTTGAACCCCCTATCAAAGAAAAAGAAAAACCCAGATCAGTTTCAAAGTTTTATTCTTAGATGTTAAAATAGTCACTACACTATATTATCAATATATATATATACATACACACACACACACACATTCCTAGAATTTTGTAAAGATTTTTTTTCAGTGACAGTTAAAAGCCTTCAATAAACATGTTTGTTTTTTGTCCAGTCCTAACTAAGCAATAATCTATTCTATATCTATATATCTATTCTATACATATATAAAGGGCAGTTTATGTGTATGTATGTCCGGAGGAAACTACAAAAATAAAACAAATAATGACAAAGCAAATATATATTCACTATCACCAGATCTTGGTTTTTGAACAAAAATAGTGAAGATTTGATTTATATTCGTGAAGATAATTAAAAATAAAATTTAAATGATAACAGCATGAATTTTTTTTTGCATGAGGTATTTTTAATAGGAGAGATAAATTTTTCTTTTCACAGTAGCTGGATCAACGCAATTTTTTTTTTACCTAGGGATTTTAATGGGGCATCCAACTCATGAATCAATGATAATGGATGTGCGATACTACCTTTTTGCCCCTCCCCCTCACTACCCAGGCGATGCCGGGTAACTGCCTCTAGTGCTATATAATTCGATTGTAGCTCTAGCTTCAAGAACTACCTCTGGATTCGACTAGGAAATAAATCTTGGTTTATTTGTTTTACATTTAGAAATGTGTGTTCCTTTCCTAAATAATAGTTATCGCTATTATACAGTATTGATTATTCTTGGATCCTCTTATCTAATCATACCCAAATCTACCAATGCTTAAATCTTTTATATAACATGGTGTAACGTAAACTTATTGGGGGCCTAAAGTCGGTATTAGACAGACAGCGAGGGAGTCTATTCCCTTTTCCACTAGCGCTAGACCAAGGCGATTGTTTTTAGCTTATCACTTTACCACACAGATACCTGTGCTACTCATATGCAAGTTGGCGAGAGTTGGTATCGAACCAGGAACCTTGTGGTTCCTAGGTGGATGCTCTACCGACTGAGCTAAACCAATGTGGTGTAGTGTTTGTATAAAATCTATTTACTTTATTTCTTATAATTTAAATTATCTTTACTTTACTTATAATGCTTAAGACATTGGGAATGCTATGGAAATAATTGTTGTATTTCATAGTTGATACTTGAAGAGGAAAATTCAAACTTGTATTAAAAATAAATTTGATTATCAAAATCTTTGTGCCCTCTCTAAGGAGACAAATTGGAAAACAATTTGATATAAAAATGGATGGTATATATTATAGAACCATAGATATTTGTGAAAAGTTTGTGTAAAGGGGGGGGGGAGAGAAGAAATGTAATAATTTTCATAAGAATTTTTTTTTTTTTTAAAGTTGAAAAACATCTTGATTTCAAAATCTACTAAAAATCAACTATTTGGTTTGAAAAGATATTTGATACTTGTTTATTAGAGGACAACAAAAGTTGTATTTTCTTGATTTGTAAGTTTTCAATAAAAAACCAAACAAAAGATACAAACAGTGCAAGGTTATGCATCGCTTAATTTGTTTGTATTCAGCACAGTGCTTGTTCTTTTACAAATTCAAGTCTTGCTTTTTGACAACGTTTCTGGATTAAAAAGTAAGAAGAAAATTAAAATTCTGGGAAAATATATTTCTTATTATAAAATTGTTGGCTTTTTATTATTATCATAAAGAATCCGGCTTCCCTTCCTCAATATTCTGATTTTTCATGTTTTACCTGGCCTATACATTGAAAAAATTAGAATTGTTCAAGGAAACTTTTAAAGGAACTTGTCCATAACCCTCCACAATTTTTTAATAAATTTTTACTCCAAATACATATATAAAAATAAAATTACTAAATCCATAACCGGTTTTAATTTATTTGAGATCAAATGTACAGGTAATATTGCTGAGTTACAGTAAATGATCATATAATACAGACCAATATGTGCACAGGTTCCCAAATAAGGAGTGTATCAACATTACTTATAAGTAAAAGTAAAGTTGGCAGAGTGGCTTTATGTCAGTATCAGACTGACAGCGAGGAAGTCTATCCACTTTTAGCTAGCACTAAACCAGGGAGATTGTTTATGTTTGTGGAGATGGAGCGCCACACCTACCGTCAGCTCCCTCCCACACTTTACAGCACAGATAAGATTACCCAATCTGTGCTACTCATGCATTGAGTTGGTGGGGACTGGTATCGAACCCGGAACCTTGCGATTCTGAGGCAGGTACTCTACCAACTGACCTATACCGTCTCCATCCTACTACTAATGCACTGTATATGCTCCTTGGGTGTTAACACAGGTTTGTAGTCTTGCAGACATGTACAGTGCATATTAACATCAGCGTCACAAGATGGCTGAAGTCTTTGATAAAATTTGCCAGAATAGCATGCACATATTGTATCCAGGTTAAAATTGGTATTGTCTTAAGTATTTCAAATTAATTTTCCATTAATATATATTTTAGGTTTGTATTTGATCTGTGTTAAAATTTTCTGAATTTTTTTAGTGTTGGGGATGGTCTTCCTTAAAAGTTTCATTGAATTGTGAAAAACTCTATTCTAATCCTTTATTGTAGAATCTAGGTAAGACTTACAAGGTGCTACTTTGGTAAGCATTTAGTGAGATGAAATTGATTTGGTATGGATCTACCTTTTATATTGTGATTAATAACAAGAAATGATATATTCATCAAGAAATAGGGAAACACCTGTGGTTTTTGGTTTGAGAGTTAGAAATATTATTGGATTTATTGTTCAAGTGTTGAAGTTCCAGTCAAGACTTGATTTCTTTTGATAAAAATTCTATTATTCATTATCTATTTTTTTATGTATTTGCCTATAAATTTAATAAATTTAAAAAATTCTATAATTTTAATTTTTTAAAAAATGTGTGAAAATCTTTTAAGCCATGTTAAACAAATGATATATTTAGATTACATACTAAAGTAAATGACTTTTGTGAATCCCATCACCGAATTATTCACATTAACCAAGTCTGGTACAAGGCTACATTTCATTTACTATTAGAGGCTTTGTAGCAACACTAGTTTAAAAAGAATTGCTGAGACCAAACCAAATTTTACATAGGCCATATTTTTGATCATTTAAAAAAGACTTGAGTATATTCTTAATGATTTGAAAGACAAACGTGCCAACGATTGTTTTAAAAGTGGTCCAGAGTAATCTATATCTCTTTCAAAGATTCTCTGATAAACCAAATCTAAATTGTATTTATAAAAGCTCATATTAAAGTGCCTATTTTTGAATACTGCCCTAAGGTTTAGGAAAATATTTTAAGACTTTTAAAATTGCTTTGGCTGTCAGGAAAACTTTCCAGAAGACAGTTTGGCTCAATGTAATGTTTTGTTTAAAAAAAGAATTTTTTTTTTTTTAGTTTCAAGTTTAGAATATTCATATTAAAAACATGTCACCTTCCTTGCAGAAATCATTTTAGTGTGACCTCTAATACATTGCCCTTCTGCTGAGATGACTCCAGGACTGGAATAGAAAGTTAATTCTTCTTTCTTATAACTATATAGAACTGACATATAGATTATATATGCAGCAAGAAAAAAGTTATTTTCTGTTTTTCTTTTTTTTTTTCTTTGGCTTTTTATGTCTTTTATGTTAAACTAAACAAAGAGGCTATATATTTCAAATCCATTTTTTAAGCTACTATTCTATGAGTGATAGACTAACTGAAAAACATTAATAAAACTGATATCATTGGAAAATCATTATGAAAAGCCAAAGAATTTCCCATTATTTGAATGTCATATGTTTTGATTTTCTCTGCTTGAAAATAACTTTTTGTTATTCCATCTCATTTACATTTTAATGTTTCCTTTCCAATAATTTCTTTATCAGTTGGGAAATACTTGTTTCTTTTCATTTTATTCTATATATTTTTTTACTTTTACTTTTGCTATAGTAGATATTTATGTCATTTCTAGTAAGGCTTACTGCTTAGGATATTGAAGTTTAAATTATAAGTTGTACAGTTCAATACTCTTAACATAAGACACAACAATGTTTATTATTAATGTTTGCTGATGAATATCCAACTTTAAAAGCAAGTCTGGTGGAACTCTATAGCCAAGGAAAGCATCCATTTTGCAATAATAAGCACAGGACTAAAACTCAAATGGATATTTAGAATCTGAGGGTCATGAGCTATACCCAATGATCATTAAGAACTAATCTCTCTTTGTTCCTTGGTATTAGGATCTTTTAACTATCTGGTTTTACCTAGGTTTCTTTAATGGAGGGTATTCATATAAACACAGTTAAATGAATAGAAACGTTCAGTGATTGATTGATTTTAAACAGCATGTCAACCAGTCTAAGATTATTTTATGTTTAGAGGTTAGGGAATCATGTTCATTATATGTTTATATTTACATTTTTTATGCAGTTGTTTCTTAAGAGTTTTTTTTTTAAAACTTCCAGTCTTATTGAATATAGATATTTTTTTAAAAATATGGATAGATGGGATCCTAATATGTACTACCACTCCAGGTCAGTGTGGACCTGTGAAAAATAACAGTAGATCTCAAGAACCGGTTAAGTGTCATGCTCAGGACTCTTCTTTTTGGGGCTCTGGGGGTCTGGCCCCTCTGCAGGGGACACAGCTTATTCTAAGCCCTGCCAATAGGGCAATTAAAGGTCCAAGTTCATACCTATTTAGGAAGAAAGCAACTGAGAATAGTAATTATTTTTTGTACTATTGTTTTGTTTTTCTCTCTCTAAAGAATAAGGATATTTGTGCCTATTTTTCCCCTGTTGGTTTTACAATGAAAGCTAAAGAATGGATCAGCCAAAACATTAAAAGTTAAGTTGTACAAAATTTTCTATACCTGAACTTGGGAAACTTTGCAAATTAAACCAGCAAAGCAAAAAAGAAGTGAATATTTTGATCTAGAAAACTAAATTGAAATTTGCAATTATGAAATAAACAATTGTATTAATCATTAGAGACATTTTGGTAAGATACTAAATAATTAAAGAATGCAAATAACTTGATATGGTTATCTTATTGATAGGAAAGTTTACTATAAAGATAATTATATGAAATTCTTTGATAGTTGATATACAAGTCATTAATCTTCCCATTTAAAATATATATATATTCTCATATAGCAGAAAATAAATCTCTGAGAAAAAATATTTCCTAATGGATTAAAAAAAGACAAAAAAAAAGTGATCATTATTTATAGATTTATTGCAAGTCTTCAATTACCTGGTTGGTGGAATCTGAGTTTTTTTATTTATTTTTGTTTTTCACTGTAGATTAATACACCGTATTAAAAAGGGTGTGTGTGAGGATATTTACTTTTCTTTAGAAGATATCATCAAAATAATAATTACATGGAGCACAATAGTAAACATAGAACAAGTTTTAAGCAACAAAAAAACATTATTTTTCTACATAGCCACTGCCACAATTGTCTGTGCATTTTTTGCAAGTATTGAACAAGATACTCAACAACAATGTTGGCATCATTGTTAGGAAAATGTTGTCCATAAAGACCAATTTCTAAATATAGGTTGACATGAAAAATGCAGAACCACTTATAGGATTTCTGAAATGTTGCTTGCTGTGACGAGAGAAAGTTATTTGTAGAATTCATACCAGTAATACACACACACACACACATATATATATATATATATATATATATTATATATTACCAACCCCTCCCACGAGCAGGATGTGAAAGGTCAATTTCTTAAGCGGAGTTCAACAGGTTTGAATTCAGAGTTTTCCTTCTCCTAGACAGGTTGCCTAACCAAGGTTAAAGAGCCCAGTCTGCCTTACTATTTATCCATAGCTGAAGGGAGAGTAGGATTCATACCTTTCCCAAGGGTATTAGCATTAAGTGAAATGCAATTACCACATCCAGGACTTGAACTCGGGTGACGAGTCCATTTCCATGACTTTAACCATTACACACTTTCCATTATGTGTGTGTGTGTGTGTAATTGGGCAGCATTTTTTCTTTCAAACATTTGGTTAAATAGTATAGACTTTTGTCTATATATTCTGGTTTCAGTCCTTTAAGTAATAGAACTGCTTTAAAAAAAAAAAAAACAAACACTACTATATAACACCAGGATAAATAGAATGCTTACAAAGTTGTATTGTTTTTACAATATACAAATCCCCCGATGATGGCCCATAACAAGACCGAAAGTACTTGGGAAACATCTATTCAGCAACTTAAAAGGATTGAAACAGAATATGTAGACAAAAGATATCTATACTATTAAACCAAATATATATGCCTGTATGTGTGTGTGTGTGTATGTATATATGAGAAAGAGAGTAATAAAGTTATATGGTAGACTACCTCAGTAAAAATTGGGTACAACAATATGACGATAATATATTTTTAAACCTCACAAAACATCTTCCTACAACTCAGGTTTGATCTTCAAGTAAGTAATTTAATAAATCATAAAGAAATTTATTTTTTTGATTAAATATGTATTATACTCTTTTGTAACATGAATTGAAATAATTCAATGGCAAATGATATGTTTTCATTTGGACACCAACTCTGATTTTTTTTCTTTGTTTTGATATTTTTATTTTAGATATTCTAATGAACAGTTTTTCTTCTAAACACAGTGTATAATATTTTGACCCCCCCCCCCAGTTTATTGCTTTTTTTATTAATCTAATTACTACCTAGAGATAATACTTGGAATGGTAGGAAGATGATTTGAGAGTTTTGAAATTGAATATTGACTTTTATAATATACATAAAACTGTAACCCACCTAACAGTACATTATAGCAATATTTTTATTAGAGTAACTAGCAAAAAAAAAAAAAAACTCCCTCCGGGCAGTGTAAAAATACATTTTAAAATGATATTGCCTGAGGGGGGGGGTTAAATGAATAAAATAAGACATTTAATATATATAAAAAAAAATACTTAAAAAGCATCATATTCACCCACTCCACTCCACTGAGATATTTGTTTGGTTTCATAAATTCATCTAGAGGTGAATAAGTTTCAAAATTTTGTGAAAATTTTATTCTTAATTGATCTTTCATAGAATATCTTTTTAAATTACTGATGTAATCACTGAAACTACGTCAAGTAGTTTCAGTTACAGACAAAAAGAGACTGAATTTCCATTATTAATAGATACACTTAAAGGCCCCTTAGGTAAATAAAAGCAATTTCCTGTCCAATTTGATATCGAAGGATAATTTTTTTTTTTTGTCTGCATTAGTGCTGAACATTTTTCTTTTTTATCATCCAAATTAAATCTTGATATATAGATAACTATGACCGGCTAATTAGATTCCTTCACTTCTTCCTAAATAGAAGCATCAGAATCATCATGGATCACTGTTATGTATTTGAGTTTATCTTGTTATCACATAAAAACATTAAGTAGATTTATGGATCCTGGTGTGGTGGCTTAGGTAGTTGCACATTTTTTCAACAGATCCAGAGATGAGTGCTTACTAATCTAGTTAAAGCCATCACTTCAAATGCTGATTTTCAAAGCAGGTGCACGGGTACAACATATTCTTTCTACACCTCATCATTGCCAGTACCCAAGTAAATTTTAAATTTCTAACTAATTTAATTTTTTTCCCTTTCTTTTTGTTGTAAATATCAATAACATTATCTCATTAGTCATATTAATGAAAAACATCTATCTGGAGACTACTTTGTTGGGACTTGAGCTGATAATTGAAATCTTATACTAACAATTTAAATGTCACTTAATAAAAAGCTATTTGCCATTCTCACTTGATATATATAATATATATATATATATATATATATATATATATATATATATATATATACACACACACACACACCAGTATATGAGTAGCACAGGGATCTGTGCAGTAGAATAATGAGATGATGGTAGGTGTGATGCACCACCTGATGCAAAAACAGTCTCCTTGGTTTAGCACTAGTGAAAAGGGGATAGACCCCCCTTGCTGTCTGGTTGATACTAACTTTAGGCCACCCCAACAACTTTACTTACAATTTTCTATCTATCTATCTATCTATCTATCTATATATATATATATATATATATATATATATATATATATAACCAATAACCTTGGGAAAGTTATGAATCCAACTATTCTCCCTCCAGCTATGTGTAAATAGTAGGGCAGACTGGACCCTTTAACCTTGGTTAGGTAACCAATCTAGAAGAAGGAAAACTCTGAATTCAAACCTGTTAAACTCCGCTTAAAAGATTGACCTTATGTTACATCTTGCTTGTGTGGAGGGACTGGTAAATAATATATATATATATATATATATATATATATATATATTATGTTATGACCACATAAGACTTTGATTAAATTTCTCTGTCTCCTCTCAGCATTTCATTATTTATTTCTATCTCAATTGATTGGATCTCTGTCAGGGTTGACAATTGGTGTAAGAGCTTTTGCTACTGAACAGATAAAGTAGTTATGGGAGAGAGGTTTTACCCAAGTGCTAACTTGTCCATTTTGTACTCCATCCCTATTTAACTACATGCCCCTGGGTGCAGTATATGAAACATTATTAGTCTAATGAGCAGTCCCATATATGTATGCATGGGCAAGTCCCCAAAATAGTTCCATTCACTGTAACCACTTCTGTGGTGATATTGGTGCAATGGGTAAGATGCTTCTGCAGGGTCAGATTCCTCTAAAAATCACTGTCTCATGTCAGTATTGAAAGATTTTGTAAATATATTTGGTTAGTGAATAGAACACAGGGATGAGTGGATTCATGTCTTTGCTTGGGGCAGTAAATATTGGAAGTAAATATAAGCAGTCTTGGCTAAAATATGAACTTTATTTTCCGCCTCTGCATGTCTTAATAGTTGAGCCACAAACATGCCATTTTTCTTGGAGGTAATAAACAAGAATGGAATGGAGAAGAATAAATAAGGTGCCAAAAAAAAAAAAAAATGAGAAATTACTGGGTCATTTTATTTTGAGATGCCAAACACAGCTTGTAACTTATTACCATTGTTTTACCCATTACTTACGTGTGCTTCATAATACTGAAAATGCCAACCTTCTCTGTGCATAGGTAAAACATAAATAACAATGCTGGTTTGGTATGAGGGATAGATATTAAGGATATGTATTCTAACGCATCAGATTACAGTTATGAAGGAAGTAGATAGAAAAATAATGTATTAAGAAAATGGATTCGCTCCATTTTGTTTGTTTCTGCATGTTGGAACATAATCTTCCTTGAGACTTTTAATTGAAATGAGACTATATAGCTATATGATTAAATACTGAAGACGTTTACAGAGATTGGGTAACTTTTTTGGCATTCATGAAGTTATTTCTTTAAATAGGACTCCTGATCTCATTGTATGAAAAACAACTTAAATATTCAAGGAATTCACAGGAGGGGGGAGTCTCTGTAGTGTAGTGGCTAATGTGCTGGACTGCGACTTTGTAGTAAGTGAGTTCGAACTCCAATCATGCTATTATGTTCACTTTCAGACTAATACCTTTGGGAAAGGTGTGAACCCCCTCTCTGCAGCTATGGGTTAAATAGTACTGTTACTGTTCTTCTACAAGGATGGTTTTGGCATTAACAAAGAAACCAAAACCGTCTATTCACCTAACAAGTTAGTCACATTTATTTATATCACTTAACCAGTAAATGAAGAACTTACTATCATTTTGTGCTATAAAGTTGTCTACCTTTTTTTTTTTTTTTTGTGTGTGTTGAGAAAACCATACCATGCCTTAAATTTCTCTAACTTTTGGTTAGCACCTCACGCATATCTCTTTCTCTACAACCCACACATGACAATATTAAGTCATTGTGAGTCGAGTTGGGAATAAACAAAAAAGAATGTTAGTTTTTTGGTAAGAGTTAAAATGATTTTTTTTTTTAAATTCTTGAGTTATAAACTTCTCTACTTGAGTTTTTCTATTTTTCTTGAATGAATGAATATATATATATATATATATATTTCATATCTTTTAATCTTGACTAAGAATCTTTTTTTTATATGAAAGCACCTTTTCATTGAGAATAAGACACAAAACAAAAAAAATATATATTATTTCTCCAGTAGACATTTTTGTTGCATTTTGACTAAAGATAACAAATTTTATGAAAGTAACCAAGTTAGATTATTTGAAGATATCCCTTTGTAAAATATCCAGGTTTTTCAACAGATTTAGGAATCATTGAGCTTTAAGTTCAAAATCCTGAAAAAGGCTACTTCTATGTCACTTTAATTAAAGACATAAATCTCTTCCATAATCTACAGGTAAATAGTAGAGCAAATTGCACTTTTTAGAGTAAATTTGTCAAAAGGAAGACAAACTGAATATTACTCCTCATATCTTACTGACTTTGGAAAAGGCTGGAATCCTGCAGTTGACCGGAAAAAGACCAATGAAATAAGAATGTGTGTGTGTGTGTATGTATATATATATATATATATATATATAATATATACATACATACACACACACACACACACACACACAAAGAGGATCCAGTAGAATTATATCTTAGATTTAAAATTGAAAATTGTGCAGGTGCTAAGGTGAGAGGTATGTCTTTGAGCAGCAGCTGCCATGCCATTTTAGTTATCAACATGGCATAGAATGGTGATCATCATGCATTTGTGATTGAAATTTAGTTAAAAAATGATTATCATTGAAATCACTTTGTGATTACTTCTTTTGGGGAGGCCACAGGCAATTGACAAACTAAAAGATTTTATTCATGATGCAATTACAGCAATACATTAGACAAATGACTTGGTGAGCACTACAGAAATTCAGGATGCCTCATCCTGAGTTTTCAGGAATATGTGGGTGATGAGGGTAACATTTGGATGATATGATTTTTAAAATTTTTAAACTTAAAAAAAAAAAGTTTTGTTTCAAAACCTTGCGTGTGGTTATTGTGGTAAAGTGGCTAACTTGCTGGATTACTTATTGGCATTTCAGTCTAGTCTCAGAAGACTATAATGTAGTTTTTGTGCCCCTGACGTTACAACACTTCCTGTGACTGTGAAGTCCAATGTTTGAAAAAATTCTCAAGTTTTCCCAGTTTTGTTCCAAAACCTGGTGGGTGGTTATTGTGGTAACTTGCTGGATTGCTACAGTGTTGTGATTTGAACTCCAGTTGTACTATTACATTCACATTCAGACTAATACCTTTGGGAAAGGTATGTATCCCTCATTCCTTAGTTAAATAAGTGCCACTACTTTATTCTAGAAGGATTGCATTGGCACTGAGTAACCCATGAAGATTGATATGCCATTAAACAAAGAACCCAAACCAAAAACCAAGCAATCATTCTGCTGGAATCTGTATATGGTTGTTGTTTGTTTTTTTTAGGAAATTTAGCATTTAAAAAAAATTTTTGGTATAAAAATGTAATTTTACTTATGTTTTAATGATGTCTGCCGGAGAGACATGAGGATATGCCACATTGACACAAACACATGGGAGGTAGATGCAGAAAATCGAGCAGCCTGGTACCTTAACATTAAACCAGGCACGAAGAGGTGTGAACAGAGAGGAGAGTTATCTCCACAGGAAAGAGAGCCAGAAAGAGGTAGAGAAACTAGCAGTCCAGAAAGCATCAGTTTGTGTGCAGTCAGTGCACCAAAGACTGTCACTCATAAATAGGCCTGCACAGCCACTTGCACAGATGCAGATTTTTTTTTTCTGGACACTACGCCATCATCCTTTGTTGGATGAAAAGGTGCCAACATCAACTTACAGCGAATTTCTTTTGTCAAGGAAATTATAACCTTCTGTATCTGTGCATGTAACTGAAGAAAGCATTGGTAAAATTTTAAAAGATTAAATGACTTAACTCTTAGAACCTGAGTGACTATTATTTGTACTGCTACCTGGTTATTCACATACCCGGGTGGTCTGATTCCTGGTTGGGGAATCCCCATTTCTACATTGTTATTGCCTCTAATTAACAATATTATTATTATTATAATTCCACCCTGTCGTGGGGCGTTAGAATACACCAACTACACCTCTGCAGAGGGGTAAGACTCCACCAATGGGTCACCTGTTGGCCGTGGGTAGCGACCCCTGATGCTTAAGAATGGAATCCTGGGGGATGAGCAGTCCATGACATGCAACATTCCACTTAGACCCTTGCTTAGGCTAGATGGTCGAGAGACCCCCTCTGATCAATCGGCTGGCCATATCAAGCGCTAGCACCTATATGATTGTCCCAACCCTATTGCCCTTATGGAAACCCTAAGCCCTTTTTATCATATGGTACTAGAAGGCGGTGGCTGAGGGTCTTCATGTCCTGGGTATGATGTTAAATTCTATCTGATGGTGAGTTTCCAGTTCAGTTCTGGGGAATGTGGAGCACCCCTTCATCACCATTCCTCCTGGTTCACTCTGACCTGGAGTGATAGTACCTGTTAGGGTCTCATCTATGGGTTAAATAGAAAAACATGAGTTTATAAAAAAGATTGAGTATCCATTAAGAATGAATTTTATTTCAAAATTTTGTCGGCATTAAATGACCCACTGAGGTTGACATGCCATAAAACAAACCAAACCAAACTTCTTATGATTATTATTAAATTAGCAATATCATTATCACCATCACCAATATTATTTCTATGTTGCTGTTGGCTATAATTTAACACTCTTACAATATTTACACATTTTCAGCTATTTTTCAGCTCAGAACACAAGGTAGTGGGACTCACAAGTGTTAGGGGCTCATAAGTGTTAGGGGCTCAGAGTTCCAATGATTAAGATATTTGACTTAAAAACACTTGAATCATAGCTTGAAAAGTGGCCCCTTCCATATAACTTAGTCAAATAGACCATATTCAATTGTATAATGCCTTTGATCTTCATTTTGTTCCCTATTATTATTATTGCCTTGTAAACTGAATTTAGTAAATATTTAGAAGAATGGTCAGTAAGCTAATCTTGTAAATTATTATTACTGAGTTGTCAGTTTAATCCTCACTGTGTGCTCCACTACTTTAACCTAGTACTATATTAAGCTTAATAAATACCCATAGCTTTCACAAGGTGATTCCCAACCCTATAAAAATAACAGCCAAAATTCACAAGGTTTTGTTTGTCTTTATTAATGTTTTCTCATATTTCTTCTTTTTTTCCCTCCCTATTTCAACTTTCTCCAAAAGTGTTAAGTGTTGCTAATAGATAAAAATCACTCAAGGGTTTTAATATTTTCAAGAATTATTTTTAAGCCAGACAATGTCAGATAACCTTGCTAGTCAAGTAAATAAATGGAAAATTAATGATCTGTTGGGTGGGAATTTTTTCTTGAATGGAATCACAATAGCCAAGTTCAGTGTCATTCATTCTCTTGATAACAACTTAACCTTTCAACTTATATATTTATTTATATTTGTTTTGTATCATTAAGACATAAAAAACAGCATAATTAAGAGTATAAAAATATAGCATTTATATATTGGAGCCAAGTTGCTTTTAAAAAACAAAAAACAAACAAACTGGTAAGCACTCAGGTGATATATGTACAATCTTGAGAAAAAAGAGGAGTGTAAGCAGAAAAGTAAAGAAACAAAAGAGTTTTACTCATCTGTGTTTGTATATGCAATTCTATAATGGGAAGCACGTGGTGTAATGGTTAAAGTCATAGGAAATGGACTTGTCACTCCGAGTTCAAATCCTGGATGTGCTAATTGCATTTCACTTAGCACTAATACCATTGGGAAAGGTATGAATCCTACTCTCCCTCCAGCTATGGATAAATAACAGGGCAGACTGGGCTCTTTAACCTTGGTTGGGCAACCAGTCTAGGAGAAGGAAAACTCTGAATTTAAACCTGTTGAACTCTGCTTAAGAAATTGACCTTGTGTCACATCCTGCTCGTGCGGAGGGGTTGGTAAATATATATATATATATATATATATATATGTATGTATATATATATATATATATATATATATATATATATATATATATATATGCAATTTTATATATGTGTACTGTACATGTGTATGTGTATGGATAGGTATTTGAACAGGAAGATTTGTATATTTGTATTGAAATATATTTCACTTTGATCTTGGTGGGAAATAAAATTTCAATTCATATATTGTAGTCCTGACTAACAGGGTGGAGCCTAGAATACTCAGACTGCATCTCCTGCATAACAGTAAGACCTATTCTACTCATAAAAAAACAACCTCCAAACAACCAGGGTATCCTCCTGGGTATGACATGAAAATATATCCGGTGATGAGATTCCAGTTCTGGATCTTTAGAGTGTGTGGAGTCATCCCTTTATTGTCATTACTCAATCTGAAATGATAGTACCCGTTAGACTCCCATTTATGAATCAAATATATTTGTTTGAGATAATGAACTGTTTACCAGTTTAAAATGATATTGAATTGTAATGTTGATAGCTTTTAGATTCAGTGCATCCTAGGATGCACATATTTGCATTGAATGAGTCCCTGGGAATATTTATGGGTCCCAAGTAAAGCCCTCTAACTCCTACCTTGTAACCTATCCTGTATAATTCATTTCTAAGAAACTATTGAAATGAATTTATAGTTAACTTGAAATGGTGAGGGAAGAAAAAAGAAAAACACTGGGATGCATAGATATGATTTTTACTGTGCTGAATATTGAGTTTGATACTCGCTGGATGCTCCATAATTGTGAACTAGTATCACATTCAACCTGTGGTGAATGGTTTGGGTAAATACCTTCTATACACAATCTGAAAACTTATCCTAAAGTGTGTATACTTTTATTTTAGTTAATATATGGTTAAATAACAGTGAGTTCCTCTGTTTGTGTAGGAGGAGTTGTTTAATCACAAACAATAACAGCAGCCTGTATGTCTGTATGAAATCTGTAATGTTTTTTAAGACACCTACACAGCAACTTTCATGACAAGAACAATTCATAAGACAGAAGTCTTGTGATTGAACATGAAGGATAGCATATCAAAATAGAGGCTGATCAAACATTACAAGTTCCATTCAAACTAGCAAAACAAAAGATTCAAAAAGATAACACGCACACACACACACACACACACACACACACACACACACACACACAAATGAAAATATTTTCAAATGCAAATATATGAGGTGTGTTCAAAAAAGTATCAAGACTTAAGCTATATTTACCCAAGACCGAAACGAACAATAAAACATTAATTTTATTCAAAATAATCCCCTAAACATTCAGTACACTTATTCCAGTGAGTATTCCATTGTTCAATGCACCTTTTGAAGTTCCTTTTCATATACTAGTGTGAAACTGAGCTATTATACTTCTTTACATTTCCTCCATATCCTAATGCCTTATCCATCTGATGGTGAGGCTCCAGTTCTGCATATCTGGGGAGTGTAGAGCACTTTGTCATAGCCATTACTCTCAGGGTGCAACATATATTGGTATTAAAAATTAATTACATATGTAGTATGATTTGTAGTATGCTCATTATGTTACTATTTTTGGACTAAAACTAAATGGTGTCTCCCTAAAATGTATACACAATTTGATTTATTATAAATCAATGTTTAAGATACATTTAAGTTTTATAATCTGTTATGTTTTTACATACACATAAAATACTGAACATTGAATGAAAATGCAAGACCAGGTTGTTGAAAATTAACAAGGTTTTATTTAACACGGTGTAGAGAATGCTTCTACCTTAAAAGTGACTTCACTAGCTCAACCGTGCTGTGCACATGCGTCCACTCGGTACAAACCACAATCCAAAAAGTGTCATGGCGGAAACCCCACTTCTGGTTTCCCATCAGCCCTCTATTGATCAAGGGAAGCAACTCTGTTTTTGTTAGGTCTGAACCTAACATAACATAATGGGTACCTCAGAAGCTAAATATTCAGGTTGAACACCACATAAACTTACCAATGGTTACAGTGTGGTGTGGATTATCAGTTTTGGGTGTAATTGGACCACTCTTTTTAAAACACACTGATCAAATTGTGTATACATTTTTTGGCGACAATCTATACACACACACACACATACACATTTGTGTATATAGAGGCAAAAAGGGGGTTAACTCCACATTTGAGTTATTACCTCTTTTTCAAAATTTTTCAATAAATTTTAATTTACGATTTTGCAAAGTTATGGAAAGTCTAGAAGTCTGAAAGTTTCCTACTAAAATGTTACACGGCATAGCCAAAACACATAAGAAAAAAATAGCACAACAAGGATATGTGCACTGAACAGTTGGTTCAGGACCCAAACTTAAAATCCGGATATTTAAAAAAATGGGGGGGGGGTAGCTTTTTTCTTTTGTAAAGAAAAAGAACTATCATTAGTAATAATTTTTTAAATAAAAATCTCAAAAAGTTGGTATCAGCCAGTCAGCGAGGGAGTCTATCTCCTTTTCAATAGCGCTAGACCAAGGAGATTGTCTTAGCATCTGAGAGTAAAAATTTCATTCAAATCCTGGATTTTCGTAATAGTTTGAAAATTAAAAACCAAAAATTACCTTCCCTGACGGAGTTTGCCACTCCCTATATATATATATATATATATATATATATATATATATTATATAAGATCAAGTCTGAATGAGTTTAAAGCTGAATCCATCTTGAGCTAGTAGGTGATAATTTGAGGTTGGATAGAGAAAATGAATCTCTAACACAGTTGTAGTGAGATGATTTGCATTATAATTAAAATCAAGAGATAAGCAAACACAAGTAATAAGAGCTTTTAGAACTTAAGAAAAAAATAAATTAATTTCATACCTTTTCTGACTTCCCCTGTTATTTTACAATCAGCTTCCACTGAAGAATAAAGTGTATCTTCCCCCAGATTGGGAATAAATCCTGATATTCTCTTTCTTTTGTTTTGGTGTTCAATTGAAGTCAATGACCATTTCACAAACTCCCAAGTCTTTGACAAATGTCATTGACACAACTTTTTTTTACCCTTTTAAATTTACACAAATTGCACATTTGTGTTTTCATTTAAACTTTAGAATTAAAAAAAAAAATGAAGTTTCAGTCCCCATTCCTTTTGAAACTCCCTTTGTGTATACTTGTTTATTTGTTGTTTGTGATAAAAACTTTGATCTTTTTGAAACACTTAAGGCAAGTTTTAGCAAAACCATCTTCTAATCAAAAAGTTGAGTGAGTCATTAATTGTGAAGCCAAGAAAAATTGGCAAGAAACAAAACTCATCAAAATCATTCTTATGTATGACTTCACTTTGTTTACAATACAATGACCTTCTAAATAGAATGATAGGAAACTCTACACATTTAATGATAAAACTAAGATGGGTTTTCATTTATTTTTCTTTTGGGCTGCTCAAAACCTTTGCTACTTGTCTGATGGTGAGGTTCCAGTTCTGGAAGTCTGGGGAATTGCTCCTAGGTCCACTCTGACCCGGAGTGGTCGCACCTGTTAGGGTCCAATTTATGGGTTAAATAGAAAAATGGGTTTATAAAAAAAAATGATTAAGTATCCATTAAGAATGAATTTATTTCAAAACTTTGTCAGCATTAAATGACCCACTAAGATTGATATGCCGTAAAACAAAGCAAACCAAACCAACTTTACTACTTGTCTCTATAGACTGTTCTGGATAGACTTTGTTACTTGTCCCTTTGTAGGTACCACCAAAATATGTCACGTCATCAGTTTAAGCCATATTTAAGGAAGAAACGTAAATATTTTTTAACTTTTTTTTTTAATTTGCAAAAAAGAAATAACGAATCTAAAGAGTTGTTACAAAGAAAAACAGTTAATTCAAAGATCAAATTATCCGATTGGAGAAAAATTACTCACCGTTATCTTAAAAAATAAGTAAAACAGTCTGTTATTTTACAATATGGTCAGTTTCTTTATTGATATATTTTTAGTAGAATTCTATATTCATGGTTCTTTTACTAAAAAAAAAAACTTATTAAAATCTTCTGATATAATTATTCAGATTCTTAACTTTATAGAATAAAAAGTAAAAATCGTTTTTTGTCGGTTCATTTTTTCATATTTCATAAAATGACCCCCCCCTCCCCCGTAGACCTCATAAAAAAATATTTCCCCAATATATTTTAGGAAAAAAACTATTTCAGACATATTTTCCTTAAAAGGTAAGTAATTATGGAAATTTTCGAGAAAATCAGACACTTAATTGATTTTTCATAGAATTTAAAAAAAAAAGCCTCTAGTCATCATTTGTTTTTGGCTACGTTAACAGTGCAAAAATGTAAACATTGTTTTTCGTTTATAATTTTCATTATTTCCATAAACTGAAAATTTTTAAAAAAATCATCAGGTGTTTTTTTTTTTTTTTTTTTTTTAATGAACAAAAAATTTTCAAGATAATATCAACTGTTATGCACATTTCATTGTGTTAAATATAGGAGGGGGGTAAATTTCACAGGGAAAATTGGTGGTACCTATCCCTTTGCAACTAGTCTATATCTTCAATAAATTTCCGGATAGACAGAGTACTTAGAAAAGTTAAGTTTTGAGTTTATTTTTGTAAATAGAATAAATCAAATCAATTCAAGATATCTTTTACAAATATTATATACACATGCTGCAGAAAACAAACAGCTGTTCTTCCAACAAAACCGTTATCAGATATCTCTGGGGTTAGGCAAGTTTTCTGGGTCAAAAACATCATTATCACTACACTCAGCAGTACTTTACTATACTTACCAGACTGATGCTTTTTCTGTCACATTGCAATCTTTGGTTTCTTTCTTTAATGGCATATCAACCTTCATGGATCATTTAATGCCAATACCATCCTTGTAGAAGAACAGTACTGGTACTATTTAATCCATAGCTGGGGGGACGAAGGGGTTCATACCTTTCCCTAGGGTATTATTCGGAAAGTAAACAAGTGCGCAATTGGAGTTCAAACTCACTTACTATTATCTTGCAGTCCAGTACTTTAGCCACTGCACTCTGGGACGTCATATAGTGAGAATGCCAGATAAAAAATATAGCCTAGTCATTTAATCCTTGCTTGTAGTCACAACTTTCAACCCAATATAAACAAACCAGAAATTAATCGTTAATTCAGTGATGTAAAATTTGAATGAACTGACAAGATATTAGTCACTGGATTTTAAACTAATGCTAGTCAAGTAGATAGAATCTATACACTACTTATTCTTTTTAGAATTTATATTGTCATGAGTTGGTTGATCTGATTAGATTTTTAAAGTAAATATTTTGTTCACTTGATCATTAATATTTTCTAGTTGGTTGGTGCTAAGATAATTGTGGGTTTTTAACCATCAAACTTAAGGTTTAAAATTTTGAAAAATTAAAATCATATTAAGATTTTAACCCTTTATCTACCAGAGTACCAGAAACAGCCCAACATTCAAAATGACCCCTCTCTCCTTCCAAAAAACCAACCAACAAACACCCCCCCCCCCAAAAAAAAAAAAAAAAAAAACTTGAGATGCCAGTTCTTAGAAATTGGTGTAGAGTTAAAGAGAAATGAATTAAATCAATACATTTCTATTCTGTAGTAATGGGTCACTGATAGCTACTAGCTTGTCAACCATTTCACCATGCTATTGTCTATTGCTGTGATAGATAAAGAATTAAGTTTTGAATTTTAGACTCTCTATTTTGAATGTCATTTATTAATCAAAATCAAAATAAAAAAACGGAATCTATGTATTGTTACCATTGAATCTATTTATTGCAATAGAATAGAATTCTGGAATCTTGGAGCTGGTGAAAACATCTTGAGCTGCTGCTTGATTGTTAAAAACCCTTTGCAGGAAGTTGCTGAGATGCTTGAAAAAATAGTTGTCAGGGGGGGGGGGGAGCTGAATAAGCTGGGTAAGGTAATTACATAGCCAAGTCTGTTCGATTTTTTGCTGTCTTTTGTGAGACATGTGGTCAGGTTTTGTTAATGAAGAATTGATCCTTATTGACCAATATTAGATGAACACAATGTAATTCTCTGTGTGTTTTGTCAATTCTCAATGTTGGTTTCATGAGGATTCAACAAATTGTAGTGGATAATCCCACCTGCTCACCCCCAAACAGTAACCATAGTCTTCTTTTAATGTAGCCAAGGATTGGAGAATTGTTTTGCAGCTTCATCCGGTCCACTCATTGTACAGAATTATATCCAATCCAGAAGTGGACTTTTTTTTTTTTGTTTCACAAAAGAAGCACAGAGCCTACTTCAAAATAGTAAATTTGTTTTTTTTCTTTAACTCATATGACAATCATTTGTCAAGCTTGTGGGTGATTGATTTTTATCATCTGGGGTTATTTTACACCTGGAGATTATGGAATCGAATACATTGTACTTTTTGGAGGCACATGGTATAATAGCTATCACCATAGGAAATGGATTTGGTGACCCATGTTCAAATTCTGGCCGTGGCTGTTTGCATTTCACATAGCACTAACACCTTTGGGGAAAGTAATGTATCCAAGTTGGACCTGGAAAGAGAATAGTTTGATTCCAACTATTCTCCCTCCAGCTGTGGATAAATTGTAGGGTAGACTGGGCTCTTTAACCTTGGTGAGACAACCAGTTTAGGAGAAGGAAAAACTCTGAATTTATGCCTGTTAAACTTCATTTATGAAACTGATTAGGGGGGTGGATCTGACCACCACCTCTACAGTCAGAATATTCTAAACCCCCACTGAAAGGGTGGGCTTGTAAGTAGTATTAGCTTTAAACCATCAAAATCAAAGTCCCTGGTATTAAAAAATGTATAACTTTTCAGAATTTATCATTCAATCTTTAAGAGAAAAGCAAAGAACTTGGGAACATTTCTTGATTGCAGCATGAAGGATAAAGTTACAACAAAGGCATTGGTGACTTTCATGCTTATCTTTCCAGGGTTGAATAATCTGGATTTCCCAATCATTTCAAATTTTGGATATTCCAGTACTTCATTTTGTTCAGGCTTTTATGGTTCCTGCTAATATATGATGTCCTATTGTTGATGGTGGAAGCTCTACAGAAGATCAGTGCCCATCTAAAATGGTTTGGTTAGCACTATATGGAACCACCAACATCCTTCTGTCCTTTTTTAGCAGAATGATGGTACGTGTGAACAGAGAGTTTGAACAATACAGGAGAGCACAGTTTGGTGAAGTATTACTTGTTTGGATTTTTGGTGGGTTGATATCTACCATATAGGACTTTTGGTTTAAGGGGTGATACCTTACCGAGCCCAACAGCAAACCTTCATACATGGGACAGGAATGAAACACCTTCTTGCTCTCACGGTTCAGTATCATCTCATTAGTTGGAGGAGTTGTGAACAGCAATTATACAACATAGGAACCTCCACCACCAGATGCAGTTTAGTATCATATCCAGGACAACCCTTTGGCAGCGGTGGTGGTGTGGATGGTAGAAGATAACCTTTCTTTAGGGGATGGGGCCATTTCCTCAGATAGCTTCGTTGAGGAAGGATTTTATTGTAATGTAAATTCTACACCTGATGAAAACTGAAGATTAACATGACCAAACTTGTAGGAATAACAATACCCACAAAAGAATTGGGTTGTTTTTTTTTGTGTTTCAAGCTTAAAAGCGAACAGAATTTTATTTATATTATTAGAATGTCTTTATTTGGAGAAATCCCATAGTTCACTTATTCACCAAAGATGACGTATATGGCATGCTGCCAAAAAAATAATTGTTTTTATAATAAAAAAAGAAAAACAAATTAAGTAACCCCGCAAAAAAGAATCTTGCAGGCTGTTTATCTCATCCAGTAAGTTTGTTTTCCCTATTTCAATTTTTTAAAACCTTTAAATCCTTGTAAAATATAACAAAAATGTAGTTTATTTAAATTTTACAAATTTCTTTTGGCTTATTCCATTTTAGGAATTTATTATTTAAGATTAATATTTTCAATTATAAATCATCATAAAATAACTATTAAACATTTAAAATCCTTTTAGTACATATATATTATGTATATGAAAACTCTGAATTCAAACCTCGCTTAAGAAATTGACTATGTACTCATGCAGAGGGGTTGATAAATACATTATACAGATGCTCGGTATGAATGAATATTATTTTGAGTTTGCAGCTGAGAAAACTTACTGTATAAATGTATCTCTGCTGCCAATGTATGCACAGAATTCTTCCCCAAATTTAATAACTGAATAGAAATTCTGTAGCTACAAATTTGTGTATGCAATTTAATTTTCTTAATGTATTGGTTCTTCTAACATTGAATCTTAGTAGGGAAAGAAAAAAATATCTGAGGTTAACTTCCATGAACACTTAAGATATTCATTTTTAAAAAGATTCAATAATCATACATAAATTTTTGACCCACCATCTGATCAA
Organism: Doryteuthis pealeii; assembly: GCA_023376005.1. Lineage (NCBI taxonomy): Eukaryota > Metazoa > Mollusca > Cephalopoda > Myopsida > Loliginidae > Doryteuthis > Doryteuthis pealeii. Next base: position 50,668,226 of record CM042150.1, read on the forward strand.
TATTTCCAGGAAAGAACTTATTTGAAGTTATCCAGATTGGGGAAAAAAAGAAGGTTAAAAGGAGGGTGACCTTGCTGGGTGAAAACTCATTGATCATGAATTACAAGTGTTCTTTTCTCTTCGAAAAGTAAAAAATTTAAAAAAGTACATACTTTTTTTTTTTTTTTTTTTTTTTTAAGAAATGGACATTCCTGACCCCCAAACTACCAGATTATACCCTAGTTTCTTCCTGGGGCATCTGTGCTGGTGTAATGATTAACAAGCAGGTAGTAAATCCATTACTACTGTAAAGCAGTTCATCTTACCCTACTTTCAACCTTGTGTCACATCCTACCTGTAGCAAAAGGGTTGATTAAATACCTATATAAACTTATTTTATTCTCATAAAATTCATATGAAATAAATAATTGGTGAATTTAAAAAAAATTTTTTTACTTAAAATGTAATGTAAAACTGGGTCCTTACTTTGTATCCATCTTTTCTACACTTGATGTTTATTTTACAATGTAAATATTTGCTAAACCCGATTATTCCATGATTATATCAACTACTTAAGAGGTAATTTACTTCCTGATAAAAATGATTTTTTTTTAATGAAAAAAGTCTAGAAGACATAAAGGGCAAATTTAGTCAAAACCCTTCAAACTATAAAGTAATTTAAAACTTTTTTTAATTTTTTTTACTTACATCTATTTAACTGAATCTTGACTTATTCTTATTTAGTTTACGAATTTCTGACTTAAAGTAAGATGAAAAAAATCCTTACATATTAAGATCACCCTGGAAAAGTTTGGGTACCACTAAAATAAGGCAACAATGCCATTTTATCTATTGAATTCTCAATTTAAGAGATAACTTTGAAATGTTAATTAAAATCTTTTACTCCTTTCTTAACAGAAACATCAGTATCATGGACTGCTATAACGAAAAATCAATGAGTCCAATACTGAGCATATGTTGTTTTTAAGTTGCTTTTTTCCATTTGTAATTTTTCACTCATATATATATATATTATATATAATCATTGTTTATTGTTTCAAATATACACCTCTTTATACCTGGTAATGGCATGCTGGAAACTCAGAAAATGGTTTTGACTACCACATAGTTAATTTTTCATATCTAGCATATGAAAATGTACTTGTAACAATGTTATTCCTATCATCTTATGTATTTTCCATACTGTCTTTTTTTTCTTCATGACATCGAATTTCATTCCAAACAACATACATACATAGCAGAAGCGAAATCGTACATACATATATAGGGGGGTGCGGTGTTATTCCTATACAATATCATTTAGATATAAGAATAGAGAAGCCACGTGTAACTATTGTAATAGTGAAATCAAATCTCACTATATAATGAACAACAATGAGTCCTTCTCTCTTTTCTTTGTTTATCTAACTTCTGCTAGGAAAGAGGCACATATACTACATTGTAGTATATGTGCCTCTTGGCTAGGATTAACATGTCACTTCCAGCACTTCTTTCTAGGATCGGAATGTAGCATCAATACCTGTGGAAATCTAATTAAATAGGTTTAAAAAGAATTAAATTGAAAATATAAATTGATTATCTATATCTTTTTTTTCTCCTGTTTTCTTTTTTTTCTATATTTTCTAAGAAAGTATTAAACTTTATACTCTTTTCATCTTCATATTTCATATCTTATAATTTAAAAAAAACCCTGTTATTTCCATGAGTACAGATACACCCATATGATCTAAGACAGAAATTTAAACTATGTTAGGTTTTGGTAAAGAATAACCTTAAATTCTTTAAATAAGATTTGATATAACTTTATAATAAAAAAACTGAAAAAAAAACACCCCAAAAACTTATATACTCAGTGGTGCTGATAGCTTTTTAATTTAGAGCATCCTGGGACGCACATATTTGCTTTGAATGAGTCCCTGGGAAATTTGATGAGTCTCAACTAAAGTTTCTTAATACATTGTAGGGTTTTTATTTGTGATCTGGAGAAACCACTAAAGCCGGCTAATCACAACCTTGTAACCTATCCTGTGTAATTCATTTCTAAGAAACTATTGAAATGTATTTACAGTTAGCTTGAAATGGTGAAAATGGAAGAAAAACACTAAAATGCATGGATATGATTTTACTGTGTCCTTTTAGATTTTTATGCTCATACCTATCAGCATCTCTGTATACTTATATAAATTTCTTTTTCTTTTTCAGGTAAGTGCCAGTTTGTTTAAATATGGAAAGCAATGAGGTAAGCCAGGTTTGTTTTTTTTTTGGTTTTTTTTTTTAGTTCAACTTTAACATTTTTTTCTCTTTTTCACACATTTATTGGACATACTTTATTATTATGGTATCCTTCAATGTACTTGTAAATTCTTTAATATAGACTTGAAAGATTTATGTGTTGTAAAATTTAACATGGAATTTCAAGCATATTTTCTTTTTGCATCTGATGGACCAGGACTGAGGATTTTTTCAATGTTTTTGTTTTTTTAAAAATTTTTTTAGAGAGAGAAGAAATTAAAAAAAAAAGACAGCATATAATCTTTCAGTTGAAACTTCAAAGTGACTATATTTTCACTGTTGCTTAAAATTTCAAGTTTTTAAAATCCACATTTTAGGTGTCTTTTAATGCCACAATATTATGTTACATCTTCATTGATTCAAATTTATATAATCTGAATCCGTAGTGTATCAGAATCACCATAGATAACTGCCATATTTTAAAGCATATAAGGCCTCCATTTATATTTAATATTTACAATAGACAGACAGTGGTTTCTGGGTAAAACATTAGCCTACCAAATAACTCAATTTGATATTGTCCTTCAAAATATATTTCAAAATATGCCATCAAATACAAATTACTAGAATTTTAGTGGCATATTTTAGAATATCTCTTAGGGCATGTGAAATTGAGTTTATCTGGTAAACTAATATTTTACCCAGATACCACTTTGCCCTCTTTAGCTAGGGCTGTAGAATACACAGACTGCATCTCTGCACTGGGGTAAAACTCCTCCCTAATGGGTGGCAACTCGTGATGCTTAAGGATGGAACCCTGATGGCAGGGTAGTCCATGACATGTAATACTCCACTTGGGCTGATGGCTGGTCATGTTAAGCCCTAGTACTTATATGATCGTCCCAACCCTTATGGCAACCTCGCGCCCCTTTTTATCATATGTGCTAGAAGGTGGTGACTGAGGGTCTTAATGTTCTGGGTATGACATTAAACTACATCTAATGGTGAATTTCCAATTTTGGAGCTCTGGAGAGTGTGGATTACCCTTTCATCACCATTACTCTAGTCTGACTCGGAGTGGTAGTACCTGTTATGGGTTGAATAGAAAAAAAAGTTTTAAAAGCAAATTTAAATAAGCATCAAGCTTAAATAGAAAAAAATGTCTTCAGCCTACAATAACCCAACAAGGATTGACATGCCATAGGATCCAACAAACCAAACCAGACAGCACTGACTGTCAGTATAGTACTTAATCTAACTTTATATTATAGTAAATATTAAATGTAAATAAAGGTCTTATATTCCATAAAATATGACAGTTATCTATATTAATATACTGAAGTTAGTTTGTGTTTGTCAGGAAAAAGGATGTAACTTTTAAGCTTAGTTGGTTAACTATCTTTCTATGCTGGATACCTTCAAGTTTTTGATATTTTTAAATCCAGATTTGGTTACAGTCAAAATTTTTATTGATGCTTATTTCAAAATTAGAAAATGACATTTCAAGCTTAGTTAACACTTTGTCTTTAGAAAAACTGTCTAGTTTATTTCCAAATGCTCACAATATTGATTTTGAAGTTTCATTTTTTTAGCTGAAGAAATTAGAATGCTGTTAAATGTTTTATTTTTCTATCACTCAAAAGTATTGCCTCATTCTTTGGCCTGTTGTGAAGTCACCTTTAAAAAAAAAAAAAAAATTTAATTGCCAAAAAGATAAAGGCAAAAAAAAAAAAGTAATAGAAGACCACTAACAATTATCACACAAAAGATTTGTACAAATTATGTGGTGTATCTTTGTAATTTAGGAAGAAGGCGTTAAACTAATGTATTTCTATTCCCCCCCCCTCCTCCGCCAAAATTCTTTTTTAATCATCACTTATCCATTTGACTTTTAAACATTATTTTCTATTTGACGTTTTTTTTGGCAAGATGGTGTTACTATTATACATTCTTTCAGAGAAGTTTACTCATTTTTATCTCTCTCTCTCTCTCTCTCTCTCTCTCTCTCTCTCTCTCTCTCTCTCTCTCTCTCTCTCTTTTCCGTTTTTTCTTTCTTTGCTTTTTCCTATTTCTTTTTTCCTTTTTTTTTTTTTTTTTTTTTTCTTTTTTGTTTTTCTTTTTTGTTCTTTTTTTGTTTTTTTTTTCTTTGTTCTTTCTTGTTTTTTTTTTTTTTCTTTTTTTCTTTTTTTGTATTTTCTTTATTTTTTGTTTTCTTCCTTTTTTTTGTTCTTTTTTTTTCTGTTGTTATAACTTTTGTCTTAGTTCAGGTGTCTGCCATCTTCAATAATCTTTTGATAATGTCAAATGAAACTCTTTATTTGACTCATAGAATATACTGTATTTTATCCTTTACTTTTTACATCATCATCATCACTAGTCCTGTAACCTGGTTTGGTCATAGCCCTATTAGCTGAGACTGTAGTATACTACGACTGCACCTCTGCAGGGTGGTAAGAACCCCACCCTTCCATGGGGCTACATGGGTGGCGATCCATGATGCTTAAGAATGGTATCCTATTGTCTGAGCAGTTCATGACTTAAACACTCTACTTTTGCCCTTACTTGAGCTAGACAGGCAGTCGAAGAGGCCTTCTCCAGTCAATTGGCTGATCATGTCAAGACCTAGCCCCTATATGATTGTCCTGATTGTATTGCTCTTTTGGCAAGCTTCCAACCCTTTTATCATGTGCTAGAAGGCAGTGGCTGAAGGTATTAGTGCTCTGATTTTGATGTTAAACTGCATCTAGTGGTAAAGTTCAAATTCTGGAGCTTTGTAGAGTCTGAAATACCTCTTTATTGCCAGTACTCCCAGGTCCACCCTGACCCAGAGTGGTAGTACCTATTAGGGTCCTACCTATGGGTTAAATAGATTTAAAAAATGAGTTTTAAAAATGTTTTTAAAAAAATTGAATACCCAACAAAATTGAATAAAACAAAAATGTCTTTGACATGAAATAACCCAATGGGTTGGCATGCTGTAAAATCCAACTGGCCAATCTGATTTGGTCATAGGGGCACTACTCATCAAGTATATCTTGGACAGGAATAGACTGGCAATGCCCATCCCTCTCCAGCTCTACAGCCGATTTGAATTCAGTTTTCCTTCTTCTAAACAGGTTACCATACCAAGGTTAAAGAGACCATTGTTACCTACTTTTTACCCTTAGCTAGAGGGAGTATAGTTGGATTCATACTTTTTTCAAAGGGTATTAGCACTATGTGAAATGAAAACAGCCTCATTCAGGATTTGAACTTAGGGTGCCATATCCATTTCTTATGATGATAACTGTTACACTGCCAGCACCTTTCTTGTTACATTCCTTAGTAATTTCAGGACTAGCTACTTTCAGTTCTTCCCTATGATCCCGCTCTGTCTCTTCAGTGAATTTCTCTACCCAATCCAACTGCCCTTTCGGCTGGGGCGTTAGAATGCACCAACTGCACCTCTGCAGAGGGGTAAAACTCCCCCAATGAGGCGACCCGTGATGCTTAAGGAGGGAATCCAGGTGGCTGAGCACTCCATGACTTGCAATACTCCACTTTGGCCCTATCTTGGGCTAGACAGGCAGTCGGAGATGCCCCCTCCGATCAATCGGCTGGTCACGTCAAGCCCTAGCAAATATATGATTGCCCCAACCGTATTGCCCTTATGGCAAGTCCCAACCCTTTTTATCATATGGGTGCTAGGCGACGGTGGCTGAGAGTCTACATGTCCTGAGAATGACGTTAAACTCTATCTGATGGTGAGGTTCCAGTTTTGGCGGTTTGGGGAATGTGGAGCACCCCATTATCATTATTGCTCTCTGGTCCACTCTGGCCCGGAGTGGTAGTACCTGTTAGGGTCCCATCTATGGGTTAAATAGAAAAATGTATTTATAAAAAAAGAAATTGGGGGTATCCATTAAGAATGAATTTATTTCAAAACTTTATCGGCATTAAATGACACACTGAGGTTAATATGCCGTAAAACAAAACAAACCAAACAAATCTACCCAATCCAAGGATTGAACTCCTGACTTCCTGGCAGCCATATGAACTTTAACAGTGCTTCTCTCCATTTAATATATCATCATCTAGAGTGTTTTCTGTAAAACCACCTGGTGACAGCCATATTGAAATACATGTAGATTCAGTACAAAAGCCACCGGGTGATTATGAAGTAGGCAGCCATATTGGATAAATGTAAGAGACTCCATTTAAACACATTAGGTCATGCACTAAAGATGACAAAAGCAAAGGAAATGTTGTTATGAATTTTCAAGAACTAAAGATAATTGTCCTGAATAACCTGCTGGGGAAATGTCTGCAGTAATCTACAAAAACATTATATAGAATTGTTATACTTACATCCTGATAAGTCATTTTCTGTCATTGTCTTCATCTTATTTATGAACAGTTATGCACACTACTACTAAGACCTACAAGGTAGCCATTTTCCTTTTGTCTTTCAAGCTGCCATTACTCCCAGGTCCACTGTTAGGATCCCATTTATATGTCAAATAAATCTGTTTGAAGATTATTCGTGTTTAATAGAATCGTGAGCAAAAAAGATCTTGAAAAACTACTAAAAATATGTAAATATGAATGTACAATTCTCTAACCTCCAGGCATGAAATAACCCTATATAGGTTGGCATGTCATTAAAATCATTCAATCATTTGTTTTTCATCCTTCCCCCTCTCTGTTAAACCACCTTAACAAGGCTGCCCTGTCAGGTGGAGTGCAAGAATGCACCGACTGCACCTCTGCAATAGGGCCACCTGTTGGCCATGGGTAGCAACCTATGATGCTTAAGGATAGAACCCAGGTGGTTGAGCAGTCCATGACTTGCAATACTCCACTTTGGCCCTTTTTTGGGCAGTTGAAGAAGTCCCCTCCGATCAATTAGCTGTTCACGTCAAGCTCTAGCAACTATATGATTGCCCCAACCCTATTGCCATCATGGCAAGTCCCAGCCCTTTTTATCATATGGGTGCTATAAGGCGGTGGCTAAGGGTCTACATATCCTGGGAATAATGTTAAACTCTATCTGATGATGAGGTTCCAGTTTTGGAGGTTTGGGGAATGTGGAGCACCCCATCATCACCATTGCTCCTGGTCCACTCTGACCCAGAGTGGTAGTACCTGTTAGGGTCCCATCTATGGGTTAAATAGAAAAATGTATTTATAAAAAAAGAAATTGGGTATCCATTAAAAATGAATTTATTCCAAAACTTTATCTGTATTAAATGACTCACTGAGGTTGATATGAAGTAAAACAAACTAAACCCTTAACAAGGTTTTGGGAGTTGTCATTTTCATTTCACCCTTTCTTAGGAAGGTACTGGTAAGTCACCTGTGAATTATGAACTCCCCCACGCCACTCCAATAACCATGACAAAATCTCAAGAGCTTTTTAGAGGTTTGTAGGGTTTAGGGTAGAGAAAAAATGTTGAAAAATGAAAATGGGCTATAGAAAATGTAATTTTCGTGAGATAACCATTAAATAAAATAAAGATAATGACGGAAACTTATTCTGGTGAATATAAGTATTATGTTTCTATATAATGTTTTTGTACATTATCGCAGACATTTTCTCAGCTGGCTATTCAGGGCAAGTACTGAACTAAATGAGGCATTATTGTTCCTTGTAAACAATATTTTACTTTACAATTCCCTGTGAAGAAAACATGGGTTGGCTGATAAGTTTCTAGGCTGACCAAGATACTTTCATGGAATGTGACCAAATGAGGTTTATTTTTCAACATAGTCCCCTTGTTTTTCATATCTTAAAGGTTTTTTTTAAAATCAAGATGATGCCTTCTCCTCTTTAAATGGCAAGTCTTTGAAATTAGTAGACCCGTTCACATACCTCGGTAGGAATATCTCATCTATTGAAAGCTATGTGAAAAATACACATAGGCAAAGCATGGACTGCCATTAACAAATTATCAACCATATGGAAATCTGATCTCTCCAAGAAAACAAAAACGGTCATTATTTTAAGCTGTAGCCATGTCAGTACTACTGTATGGTTACACTACTTGGACTTTAATGAAAAAAAATGCTAGATGGGAACTACACAAGGATGTTGTAGGCTGTTTTGAACAAGAAAAGATAAACAAGACATGCTGGAGAAGTAAGAACGAACTCATAAGTGATGTTCTCCTATAGACTCCAACACATGCATACACAAGTATTGACTGACCAACATAAACTTGATTCATCAGCTCTGTGCAGACACTGAATGCTGTTTAGACAATCTACCAAGAGTGATGTTCAATAGGGACAGATGTTGAGAGAGAGTCAAAAGAATCTGTACTGTTGGCATGTCTTCTTGATAATATTTCTTAACTATCAGGGCCCATGGAATTTCCACAAAACAAAACAAAAATCAAGAGGAGCTATTTAAGCCAGAAACGATTTGCAATTTCATTACATATAAATCCTACCAAAATGACCAAAATATCTTCCGTAATTCATAATTTTAATATTACTAATAAGACAAACCTGTAACTTTTTGTAATTCTTTTTAATTTTATGTTGGGCATTTGAGCAACGCAAGACAATTTGGAATGTTTCATTTTTAACATGGATTTTAATAAAATGGGACAGATAAAAAATCTGCGATTAAGCGACACCAAGTAATCTATATTCATATTTTCACATTAAATCTTGGACAATTTGGACGGTGTTGCAGCATGATAAAGATAAAAAATCTGCGATTAAGCGACACCAAGTAATCTATATTCATATTTTCACATTAAATCTTGGACAATTTGGACGGTGTTGCAGCATGATAAAGGACGGAAAATTTAGGAACAAGCATATTAATATATAGATGAGTGGTGAGTACCATTCCCGCTGTTGTCAAGTGAGTTTCTATGTCAAATTTTATTGTTATAATTAATCCTCAGAACTCTTTGTCTCCAATGCTCATAGCTCCTAAACACCAACCTGGGTTCCTGCTTGAAAAAATAGCTGAAAATGTATAAATGTTATAATTGTTATTTAACAACTTGATTAGCTGTAGAAATGGGAATTCCCTGGCAGAATTCAGGACGGTTGGGTATATGTACTCCTAGATAGCAAGCAGCACAAATACAGATTCCATGTGGTAATGTGTTGTGTTGTTTTTTTTTTTTTTTTCTTTTTTTTTAAGGGGTAAGGTAGTTAAAGCATAAATTTGGAGATCTTTTCTTTCAGGCAAACAAGACAATCTTTTCTTTTTGAATTTTCAGCAGTATCATTTGGATTATTTGGACTATTATCCCCATCTTCATTTTTATCTGTACAACGTTTCGGTCGATGTGCCCTCTGGCCTTCTTCAGGTATTTCTTGTTGGATTCGGAACATTCTTATCATAATACAAATTATCAAGCCTCATCTCAAAAATTCAGAGGAATTTTCATCATTGAAAAAATTTATATATATTATTTGTGTGAATTTTTGAGATGAGGCTTGATAATTTGTATTATTTAGATTTTTTGAACTGTTGTTCTCATCTTTGTTATATACACAAAGTTTTGGATGATGTGCCTGCCGGCTTTTTTCAAGTGTTTCTTATCAAACTTGGAAAGGTTCCTGTTGAACTTAGGAGCTTTTATGTTGTGATCGGGAGCCTTCACAGAACTTTCATTAATCCATTGAGGTAGATTCTCATTCCGTAACTATAATTGGGTACAAGTGTTAAGCTATGTTAAGTATTTTATGTTACTTTCGCCTGTAGTTAGGATTGAACCTGCAACCTACAAATGATTGTCACCTAGAACTGTATTAACTCAACCCTTACATCTGTTGTGCCATGTATCCTACTACTGAAGGTTGGAGGGCATATCGTCCAAAACATTGTGTGTATAACAATAAAGATGAGGACAATGGTCTGAAAAATCTAAATAATACAATATATATATAAAGTCAACGTCTCTGATGACGGATAAACATCCGAAACCATTGGTAAGACAAACTTTGTATTGGTGACTATATATATATATATATATATATATATATAGTATCATTTTTTGGACATACCTAAATATTGTTAACATGTGATTTGGGAAAGTCTTGGAACTTATCTAGTGAGGTCCTACTATATTCCTAATAATGTAACTTGATTTATTGAGGTGGTGAGTTTAAGCCACGTTCTATATTTTTCCTTGCTTGTGTTTCTTTACAAGTTCTGTGAATGGGAAGATGTACAAAGTGGAACAAACAACTTATTGTAAATTAGTTTTATTTTACAGTTTTGTAGTTATGTATATAACCTCAAATTGAAAAGGTCACCATTGTAAAACGGTTTCATAAAAAAAATGTTCTGCCTAAAGACAAGTGTTTGCCAACATCAATTCTTGGTTGCATAACATGGTAGCTGTTCTCTTTTAATGATGTTTGGTACCTATAACTCTATCTTTTGGTTATCTCTCTATCAATCTACTTGATCATATCTATCACTCTCTGTTTGTGGCCTGCCACTCTGTTTCTCTATTGATTAAGAGTGATGTGTGTGTATATATATATATATATATATATATATATATATATATATATATAATATATAATGAAATGTTAAACTCACAAAAATTTTCCTAATACTTAAGTTTCACAAATCTCAACCCTCAGGTAGGCAGCAAAAATGAATGGAATTACTAAGGATTACTTAGATTCTTGGTAGGCAGGAAAAAAAGATTGGAATTACTGTCTATTAAGAATCCTGAAACCTAAGTAGTAGGAAATTTTTTGTGAGTTTTAACATTTAATATTAATTGCATATCTCTCTATTTATAAAGTATTTAGCATTTTTATTTTTATTTTTTTTAGTTTCTACTTTGTATTTTATTTTTATTTATTTTATTTGTAATCCATATTAAGTAAAAGTCAAGTTGATGGAATTGCCTAAAGATGGTATCAGCCAGACAGCGAAGAAGTCTATCCCCTTTTCACTAGCCCTAGACCTGGGAGATTGTTTTTGCATCTGAGGTGGAGCGCCACACCTAACATCAGCTCCCGTCTTCATCACCCAGATCCCTGTGCTACTCATATGCTGAGTGGGCGAGGACCGGTATTGAACCCGGAACCTTGTGGTTCTGAGCCAGACTCTCTATTGACTGAGTTAAGCACTCTAAAACTGCATAAGAAAATAAAAGATGACAAGTAGAATATATAGTGCAAAAAATTAAAAACTGTGATTAAGATCATCATTTAAAATCTCTTTAAGAATTGGTTCTATAACACAAGCTTTTATTTAACTATTTGATTATCAAATGTCTTTATAGATATTTCTTGAATTCAGTTCCTAATTGTAAGCACTGATTGCTACTACTACTACTACTTCCAATCATAAAGTGATGATACTTGTATAAGTTTGTGTTCACAAAAGATATGGATATCCATTTCATTTATTAAAAGCATGAATATTTACAAATTGGCTAAACATGGGTTTGCTATTACAAGCCTTGAGTTGAAAAAGGCAGTCCATGGAGGGAAACACACTGTGACACTCCGGTAAATAAAAAGTTCTGGGTGCAGTGGTCAGTGAAAAAAAGGTTATGCTGCCAGTCTTCTGGGACATGAAAAGACTCATCACTGTTGTTTTTCTTTGAAAAACATATAACTGTAAACATTACTTTTTATTGTCTGTCTCCCTCCCTTCCTCTCCCTCCCTTATATATATATATATATATATATATATATATATATATATATAATCACAGGCTGGTGAAAAACTATGATTTAACTAATGATAAACCAGGAAGATTCATTTTTAAATCAAATCTTTTCGAAAGAAAAAAAAAAAGAATATATATATACACACACATATATATATATATATATATATATATATATATATATTAAAATAAGTAGTTAAAAGTGCTAAGACTTTATTTCTCTCATTCTTTATTGAGTTAATTTTGTTTTATTGCAGTATACAAGGTGTCAAAAAAGTATTGAGATTTTAAAAACTTTTTGACACACCTTGTATTCTGAAAAAATTAATGTTTTATTTATTGTTCATTTCTATCTTGGTAAATACAGCTTCAAATTCAATACTTTTATGACACCCCTTGTATATTATGTAAATATTTTGTAATTTTTGTTAATAAAACCTTCATCAAGTGATCACTTTGAGGTTTGGCATAGTTTCAGTGCCAGAAGTTCATTATCACTAACCCAGGGTATCCTAACAATAACTTATAATTCTACTAGACTTTATTGGTTTTCTGTCAGTGTGGAAATGCCAGATGAAAATGCAGACTCATCATATATTCTTGTATTCATAACTTTCCAATCAATATTTATGGAACTCTAAATAATTCAGTGATGTGAGATTTGAATTGACTGTCAGGATAGTGAGCAGTTAACATGAACTTCAGCTGGATATATATTTTATATATTTTGGATTAATCCCTTTGAGAAAGGTAGGAACCCCATCATCCCATGGGTTTTTAGGTCAGTCGGTAGAGTATCTGGCTCAGAACCACAAGGTTCCAGGTTCAATACTGGCCCTTGTCAACTTAGCATATGAGTAGCATAGAGATCTGTGTGGTAAAGTAGGGACCTGAAGGTAGGTATGGTGCTCCACCTAAGATACAAAAACAATCTCCCCGGTCTAGTGCTATTGAAAAGGAGATAGGCACCCTCACTGTCTGTCTGATATCAACAATAGACCACTCTGTCGACTTTACTTACTTACTTACTTACTTACTTACTACTGGTCTTCTACAAGGATGGTGTTGGCATTAAATATCCCACAATAGTTGATATACCATTAAATAAAGAAACCAAACCAAATCACCTATAAATCTACCTGTAATGACTTTAATTATAAAATATTTTCTTCTAAATCAAAGATATTAAATTATGGAACATTATACAATGAAGATGAATATTATTAGGTATTATCTATTACGAAAATCTACACCAGGGCTGGGTTTATTGCCCAGTGCCTGTGGTGCCCCCCTTGAGGGGGGAATCTGACGAGATCAATGCATTATTTGTGCCTACCACCCATGAACTTCGGCTTGTGGGTGGGCCCACATAAAAATGTTCTTGTGTCACGCCCTCATAAGTGGGATGAGAGTCAAATAATAAATACCTCTAACTAGAAATAAAGCTGCAGTACCTCTATAACCAAAAAATAAGATTACATAAATATATATGTATCTTTACCAATCATTCCACATGATAATTCTCCTAGACTGGTTGCCTAACCATGGTTAAAAAGCCCAGTTTGCCCTACTATTTACCCCAAATTGGAGGGAGAATCATTGAATACATACCTTTCTTAAGGGTATTAGCACTATGTGAAAGCCTTGTCCAAAATTTGAACTCATGCCCATTTCATACAATGATAGCCATTACATGACAAGCGCCTCCATGAATATATGAGATGTACCTACTTTTGAACTGCTACATATTCATATTTTAGGTTAGTTCCAATAAGATTTTTATTTTTTTTAAATGTTAAAGATATTCATATGTGATACTGTGATACAATCTATTTTTCTAGTCTGTTCCTATCTATTTATCTTGGTGTCCATATCTATTTTCCCTTTGCAGGGTGGTGCAAAGACAGCTCGTGTTTCTTTCCTATTACTACTTTTGAGAAAGGCATGAATTCACTGCTTCCCTGCACTTTATTTTTATCAGAATATAGATTGATAAAATGTCTTGCCATTGGCATTCTTTGATGGTTGATGGAGAGAAGATTAGGTGAAGAAGCACCTGAATAAACTCACCTTCTCTCTCTACCTTACCTGCCCAGGCAGTAGCAACTAAAAGCTGTTACCCTTATAGTCAAACTTTGACAAGGGGGTCAATAAGATTATTGTCTTAATCAGTGTTACTGTTATTTTTTAAATTTTTTTGTTCTTTATTTTTTGTTGAAAAATAATATTTTCAGCTGATTTAAAAAAAAAAAAAAAAAGTTAACCGAGAAAAATCTGTTCTCGAATCAAATTCCTAAAAATCAATCTTAAAGGTTAAAAGATTTGACATTGCATATTTGATGATTTTTATAAGGCTGAAGAAAAATGAATCCAATATCCATTTTTCCTCTTATTATATCCATATAAAGATTTAAAAATAACATGTTGGAAGTGTGTTGTGTAATGGTTAGAGTCGTAGGAAATGGAATCGATGATCCGAGTTCAAATCCTGGACGGGGCTGTTGGCATTTCACATAGCACTACTCTTGATAAAGGTAGGAATAGTAGGGTAGACTGGGCTCTTTAACCATGGTTAGCTAATCAGTCTTGAAGAAGGAAAATTCTTAATTCAAATTTGTTGAAATTGACCTTGTGTCACATCCTGCTCGGTGGAAGGTTTGGTAAATAATAATTTTTAAAAAGTTTGAATCTACAAAAGAAGACTCAAATAACTATTCTATTTTTTTTTCTTTTTGAATTTTTTCTTTAAATACTTCTATAAAATATTTCTCATTTATATTATACTTTGGAACTAGGTAGACAGACCCCCCCCCAAAAAAAAAAAGGAATAAAAAAAACCTATACAACTAAGTATAATAAAAACAGTTAAATTAGAAACATGACACAAATGTAAGTAATGTGTGTAGTATTATTAATGTTGCTATTAATTAGGAATATATCTTTTTTTTTCTTTTTTAAAGTAAATATCTTTAGCATCCAAATGATATTTTATTATAAAATTAAATAAAGAGCTGGTTGATTAACTTGAAATACATTTCCACAAATTTTTGTTTCAAAATACATTGAAAATTTAATTGAAATCTGATGATGGCACAAAATCTAATAGTGACACAGTCTTATACATTTTAGAGTCTTATAAATTTACTTCTTAGAGAACTGATGAATAATCTATAAATAATAAAAATAAAAATCATGATTTAAAAATTTTTCCTATACTATTTTTCCTTATGTATTTTTGTGGTATAAGTTTAATTTTTTCAAAGTTTTTTGTCACATACTCAATGACAGATTAGAAGAATTTTAGATAATCAATTCAGAATCACAATAATTATATTGGCTAGAAGACTGATACAAATCTTTTTTTAGTGTACTCTTTAATTACTTGTATTTATTTTGGTAAAATCACAAAGTTTTTTTTTTTAGTTATTTGGCTTTTACACACTTGTATAAGTTTTCTACTATTCATCTTCATTTTTGAGAATTAGATTATTTTAGAAAATTGGAATAAAATCCTTTCTAAACAAATTTTGGTGTTATTGTAATATGTCATATAGCACATTGTTTCTATTGTAATCCAATAAGAAACAGTTTGATATTTAAAAAGAAAATGACTCCTAATACTAGGATGATGACTCACAGGAAGATTCAAAACTCAAATGTTAAGGTAGACCACATGCAAAAATATAGACTGCATACTTCAGTAAAACTCAAATTTTTCATGCCATTTTTGAGGCCTTCAGAGAAGAACTGAAGAAAAAAAAATGTTTAAAGGCTAAAAGAATAAAATGATCTCTACATGCAGACCATACTTATCTGTTTATTTATAGTGCTTATTAAAATTTTATTATAAGATTATTAATGCTTCTTAAACTCACTTGTAATTTGAATGAATATTAGCTAGGATACATTTCCCAAAAAGGTTATCTTCTACTGTGGTTCATCTTAGAATGCCTAACAGAAAATAATGAAAAATATTCTTTTTGAACAAGTGCATTCAAATTAATTAAAAAAAAGAAAGAAAGAAATTAAAATAACTCCATTTATTTAGCTGTTTCTCTTTATCTTTTTCTTCCAACAATTATTTTTATCTTAAATTTTCTTTGCCTCTGGAGGAATCTATTTTCTCACACTTTTTTTTTTATCTACATTTTATCTATATTCTCTACAATTCTGTCTCCATTTTGTGTTGGTTCTTTTTGACCAGATTCCCCCCCCCGCCATTACTCTTATGGATATCTGTCAGAGTAGTGGACTGGTATTTATTAGGCTAAAGGAGCTATCTTGTCTTAGTGAATGAAATGGATTATTACCATAGGATCATTCTGACCACATTTTGAACACTTTCTTTAAAAAAATCAAGCAATTGATGACTTTGATAATTAATTCTTTTTTACATCATTTTACAGAGTTCTTCATAAAATATATTCCCAAGAAAAAAGAAAGGGTGGGCATTACACAAGAATATTATGTGCTGTTCCTGAATAAATTCTGGAAGTAACGTCCTACAAAACCGCAGTTGTATGGCCATTTACTTCTCATCTAACATTTAAGGTAAGATGAGTAAGACATTCTGGGCACTGCTGGAGAAGCAAGAACGAGGTCATAAGTGATGTTCTCCTATGGACTCCTACACGTAGCCACACTGGCGTTGGCTGACTAACAAAAAGTTAGTTACATCAGCTCTGTGGAGATACTGGGTGCCATTTAGTCAACTTACAGAGAGCGATGGCTAATAGTGTGTCAAGGGAATCTGTGCTGTCAGTAAACCTTGATGATGATGATAATGATGATTTAGTTTCCTATCAAAGGATTAAATACAATTTAAGCATGTTGTTTTAATGTCAATTTTTCTTCTCTACAATATATGGTCACTATATTCCATCTTAAAAACAAATTTAAAAAAAGTCCATTTTTGATTCCTGTTGACTATTCATCATATACTGATTGCATGGATTTCCTTGAATCTCGTCATCCATCTTGGTAATTCCTCTAGATGGCATCCAGTATCCCCACAGTTGAGTAATATGAATTTTTGCTGTCAGTCAACACTGGAGTGTGCATATGTAGATCTCCATAGAACATCATCATTTATGAGTTCATCCTTACTTCTCTAGCAGTGGCCAACATTTCTTCTTCATCTTAATTGGATGGTTGAATGAAGTTGTCCTCCAAATGTCTAAGTGAATGTATTGTATATAAGGCAAGTATACAAATTGATGGGCAAAATAAACAATGAAAACAAAATCTACTTGGGTTCTACTCTGGGCACATTTGAGAAAAAAAATTACAATCATAAAACCAGCTTTGTGCATAAGAAATATATGCATAGTACTACTCTTTCTAAGTATGATTGGAAAATTAAAAACAAATATGGTGTGGACCCCTTCTGAAATAGGAGATTGTTAAAAGAGCTTGTAATTACATGCCAGGTTATGAATTTTGCTTTCTCTGTATGGAAGAAAAACTAGCTATTGCATTTTATCCCAATTCTAAAGAATTGTTAAATCAAACAGATGTAGGCATAAGAAGAAAACTCTTAAGCCAATAGCAGCTTAAGTGTATGTTCAGGTTTGTTTATCCTTCTTTTATGCAAATTTCTTCCAGTGTTTTTTGTATTTATGTATCCATTTGTGCCAACCACTTCCTGTTTGAATTATTCTGAAGTTCCTTCTCGGTGAAACCTGGGTAGTTAACTTCTGTCATTAATTCAATTCCCTAAACTGGCTCTACAAGTATCTATTCAGCTATTTTCAGTATTTATTATCCTGATCCATTCAGTTTATTTTTTTATTTTCACCACAGTCTAAATTGTGACTCATTTGGGTTTTTTTCCCATAATTTTTATTATTATTCTATTGAGTCACTCCCTAACTTGAAATATATATATATATATATATATATATATATATATATATATATATCCCAAGTCTATTGCAGCCATGAAGTTGTCATGAAGCAGTAAGATTTCCGCTCAGAAAGGTATTTGTTTTTCATTATTTTTTTCTAAGTAGAGGATAAATTTTGGTTGCCTAGTGTAAGTAACTGTAATAAATTAGATGCATTGTGCAATAAGCATTGTGTATTCAAGCATAAATCTTTGGCAATCCAAAAAAGAGATTTTCTCTTGTTTGTAAAGACTGCTTCTAAAACGACAAGCAGAAAAAGGTATTCTGTGCCGTTATTGTGCATTTTATTTTCTTATTGTATATTGTTTACATATATAAATATGCACAAATATTTCAGGAAAAGCAGGGTTAGGTTTTGAATATTTTCTTTTTATACAATGTACAGATATGATTGGTGAATTGTGTATTATAAACCACATTATGTCACCTGATGTTGTAGAGCATTAACATTGAAAAGAGATTTTTACCATTTCTCTTCATTTGTCCAGATTACAATAGGAACATTTCAGCTTATGATTATTTTTTCTGATTTTTTTTTTGGTATGTTGACAAGTGGACAAAACTGAGGATTATTAACTTGACATTTATTTATACAGTGTGGATAGGTCATATCATTACATAGATGAACATGTCTGCTTAGGATCAGTGTAGTATCTGCATTCAAGGAAATCCTATAGTTGTTTTAATGACTGTTATAATATTTTAAAAGTATATTAGAATAGTTTAAAATGAAATTAAAATTTATAAAATCATAATTATTCCTATTTACTTATACAGCTTCAAATTGACAAAGTCTTGGACCGAAGATTTATAAGAATACAATAATATAATAATAATGCATGTTACAATAGCAGAATTTATTATGACTCTCTTGGAAAGCCAGGTTGCAAAACCCTGTATGTATATGTGTGTGTGTGTGTATATATATGTATATATATATATATATATAATGTGTAAGTAAAGTCAACGGGGTGGCTTAATGTCGGTATCAGCCATACAGCTGAATCTATCAACTTTTCACGGGTGCTAGACCAAGGAGATTATTTTAGCATCTGAGGTGTAGCACCACACCTACCATCAGCTCCTCATTTTACTGGACAGATCCATGTGCTACTCATATGCTGATTTGTGGTTCCTAAGCAAGTAATCTACCAACTGAGCTATATATATATATATATATATAGAGAAATCAATATGCAAACAGTTAATGATGCTTGCTACCACAACATACATTCTTATTAATTTTTAGTGAGACAAAATTACATAGTCAATAACTTTTATGTGTGTGTAATGTGAATTGGGTAAGGTTTCAAATCGAATCCAAAGAATGAAAAAAAAAACGACAATTTGGGAGATCAGTTTGACATTTGACCTTTGACGGTGGCTGAGGTCTTCATGTCCTGGGAATGATGTTAAACTATCTGATGTTGAGGTCCAGGTCTAGAGGTTTGGGGAATGTGGAGCACGCCTTCATCACCATTGCTCCCTGGTCTACTCTGACCCGAAGTGGTAGTACCTCTTAGGATCACATCTATGGGTTAAATGTGTTTATAAAAAAATTGAAAAAAAAATTGAGTATCCATTAAGAATGAATTTATTTCAAAACTTTGTTGGCATTAAATGACCCACCAAGTTTGATATGCTGTAAAACAACAAATGACCTTTTGGTAAAATGTGAATCTGATTTTTCAAAATTGTCTTTTTCACATTCATACACTTGTGTGTACATTTTATTGTATGCAGGATTTTTCCATGTTGCTATATCTGATTGATAAGTTTGTTTTATATTAAGTAGTGCTGCTATTATTACATTAGATCAAAACTAAGTTTCTTTTTTTTTTTTTTTTACCATTTTCTTATATTTTTATCACATAATATGTTTGTTTTGAATGCTACACCTTCTAGTATTTGTCATGTGTCTAATATTAACCCTTTTGTATTAAAAACATTAGATTTAAGACAAAAATTAAATTAAAATAACTGTGTTAGTGTTGTACAAAACAAGGGTCACAAATTTTTCTAGCATATATTATTGCTTTTCAAATTTTTCACAAAGATTTTGATTTACAATGTAAGAATAGATACTAAACTGGACTCATACTTTGTGTCCACTTCGTTAAGTAAACCAAATATTTATCCTATTGTTTAATCGTATAAAGCAGACTTTAAAAGTAACTTGAAATTTCATAGCCAGTAATCAGTTATGACCTTTTTTTTTCTATGACTTTTTTTCTGATCACTGGAAAATCAAGATTGTTTTGTTTACATTTGTAGTACAAGAAATGACCACCAGGAGTACATAAACATTAACCTCTTGTAAACATTTATTAACTCATAAGTTCTCACAAATTGTGTTGATGTGTTTATATTTTTAGTAGGAAACATTAATCTCTTGACTGTTTCAAGAGCATGATTTGTAATAGGGTGGGCTAAAGTATCTATTTAACTTTTCAAATTTCAAAGGTTTAATAATTTGACAAAAAATACTTTGTAGAATTTCAGGGTGCTAAGTTTTTAAAACTACTTATATATATATATATACCAACCCCTCTGCACAAGGGAGATGTGACACAAGGTCAATTTATTAAGTGAATTCATTTTTTCATTTCTTTTCTGAAAATTTTGTTTCATTCTCAAGAACAGATTCTGGTTTATGCATATACCATTTTCTTGTAGGATCAAAATTTAGTTTCTTTAGTATTATTATTATGAAATAGGAACCATTGCTTGAAAGAAGAAAAATGTCTGACTTTGGTATTAAATAAACCAACAAAGGCTGGTTGCCTAAACAAAGTTAAAGAACCCAGTCTACCGTACCACTTACCCATAACTGGAGGGAGAATAGATGCATACCTTTCCCAAGGGTATTAGTGTTATATGAAAGACAAACAACCTCCTCCAGGATTTGAACTTGGGTTGCCGAGTCCATTTCCTACAATGATAACCATTAAATATGTATATGGAATTCTTTTAGTGTTATATTGAACATTTTCTTTGACATACGTATATTGTTGTAACAAGTTATAACAGGTTATAAGTTAATACATAATGAATTTTAATTTTGAATCTTATTTTCTGTGCAATTAACTGCGTGAGTGTTGCCAAACCTGCTCTTTATGTTTGTGCTGCATTGGAGTGAGAAGGAAGTTTGTTAAGCTTCCATAATTATTGGTTGGCTAACAGAGGTGAAATGTCTCTTGTCGGTAAACATCACGAGTTCCTTTATCCTCCTTCTAATGTGTTATTAGTTCATTAGCTTTCATCATTTGTTTGTCATGCAGATTTTTTTTTTCTTTTTTTTTCTTTCTTGTGCTCTAAGTTTGTGTGGTTGCTCATTTAGCTAATAGCTTACAATTGCGGATCAAAATGACACCTGTACAATAAGCTTGATGCCATCACATGACAACCAACAAAACAGATGCAACAACTGTGCACTGCCTAATGAATAATCTTGCATGGTACTCACTCGGTGAAAAAGAAAGTTGATTATTAACATTGTATTATTTCTCTGAATTTTTGAGATGAGGTTTGATAATTTCGATTATTTGGATCGTTGAGATCAGGATACCACTGTGGATTGAATAAAGGGTTGGGTTCAAAGTTCCGTGATGACTTCTGATTACAAGAAGGTTCCCGAGTTTGAAAAGGCTCCCAGGTCCGACAAGAAATACTTGAAGAAGGCCGGTGGTCACATCAGCCGAAACGTTGTACAGATAACAATAAAGATGAGGACAATAATCCAAATAAAACAAATTGTTAAGATCATAAGATCAGCTAGAATACTCTTCTGATTTCCAATTCCTCTAGTCTGTTTTCTAAACTTTTGGGGACCGTTCCAAGTGCACCAACTACAATTGGTATCACTTTCACCCTCATATTCTACATTTTTTTCAATTCTCTGGCAAGGTCCAGATATTTGTCTTTCTTTCATTTTCTCCCTGTAATCTGCTGGGACTGCAAAATCTACCAGTTGACAAGTTCTCTTTTTTCTTGTTAATCAATACTATGTCTGGTCTTCTGGCTAGGATGAGGTAATCCATCTTTATCTCAAAGTCCCAGAGAATTTTATGTTTCTTTCTCAAGAAAAGATTCTGGTTTATGCATATACCATTTTCTTGTATAATCAAAATTTAGTTTCTTTAGTATTATTATTATGAAAAGGAACAATTGCTTGAAAGAAGAAAAATGTCTGACTTTGGTATTAAATAAACCAACAAAGGCTGACATATTTAAAATCAAAACAATAAAAAAAAAAAAACATCCATCATTTGTCTGATTTGTTTTTGATATGTAATATCTACAACTGCAGATAACAGTGAGTTATAAATAGAACCATTTCTACTGAGTTTTGAGTTCAATCCCAACTGGATGCCCTGTATTTGTAGTCTTAGTAAATTACACTGAGAACAGTATTTGCAATTTTAAAGCTTTAACTTTTACTAATATTAAGCATTTTTATCATTATTAAAACCAGCATCTTTACTTTCTTTTGTGAAAATGTAGGAACAGGGTAATTAATGAAGAAAAAATGTTTAAGAGATTAATCACAAACTGAAAGGCAAATTCAAGTTGAAATATGCCTTTTTATTTGCTTTTTTGTGGGGGGGATTCATGAAAATTTATTTTGGTTGCTTTAGTAATGGACAGTTGCTTCTTAGAGATAGAGAGAGGAGGGATGCACACTTACACACACCACATGATGACACTTGTCTGGAGAAATTAGGGACCCAATCAATTAGTCCAGCTATTATGAAGACTAATGTTCACTGTTAAGAAAAGTGAATGTTAGTTCCTGGAACTAACTCTTAAATAATGATTTTAGTTCCATCAACAAAACAGCAGGTATGTATTGTCTTCAGAGGGACAATACCAGAAATGAAGGGTTATTATTATTATTATTACTAGCGAATATATGCACCCTCCAGATGCAAGTATTTAAGTTTTAATGTAATAAAATATTCTATTTCTCTAAATGTTTAAGATGAGGCTTGATGATTAGTATTATCTGCGTCCAATTGGACACATGGCCTAGTGGATAAGGTAGTTAGGTTAAGACAGTTCTAAGTGACAGTTATCTCTGGATTCCAGTAACATAGAAAAATAAGTAACAGTAACATAGAAAAATAATTAACACAGCTCCTACCCCAGCTATGGTTAGCAGAATGAGAACAGGATACCCCCGTAGACTGAATAAAGGGTTAGGTTCAAAGTTCCGTGATGGTTACCAACTACGACAAGAAAATTCCCGAGTTCGAAAAGAAGGTCCCCCCGAGTCCAACAAGAAATACCTGAAGAAGGCCGGAGGGCATATTGGCTGAAACGTTGTACAGAACACAATGAAGATGAGGACAATAGTCCGAATAATGCAGATAATACTAATAAAATATTATATTAAATTTAGAAAGGCTAATGCAGATAAAGATTTGAAACAGAAGAGGGTATAATCGAAAAATAGAACAACTGAAACTTACTCTTCCATCACTAAATGTTCCTAATTTAACTATTTAGTTAGAATAGGAAGTAAAGAATAAAATTAGTTATTTCTTCTTGTTAATGGATTTCTTTTAAAATTAATCCCAGAGATTTTTGCTCATATTCATTAAGATAAAACCAAACAATTAGAAATCAATAGTACCAAGCAGATATTTATTAAAATCAAATTTTTAATATCAATATGCAAATTAGCCTTCCCATTCACACTGTAAACTGCTATTTTGTTGTATATATAAATACAAATGCATGTTATTAGTATTTACATATGGTCAACAGTATTAATAATGTAAAGCAATTTTATTAATAATTGAGGCTTAAATAAAAAATAAAATCATAGAGAATGTGATGTTAATAACTGAGGGAATTGTGACTTAAGTAGAAATATAGTTTTGGTTACAGACAGAAAAACACACAATCTCCACTATAATAAGAATTATTATTAATATTATTATTATTTATTATTATTAACAACAGCAACAACAATTTTGACTTGTATGTTCTTTCATATTTTAATATTCGTTTCATTTATTTTATAACTTATTCAAGTCGTCACTTTTGTGACAAATATTTGAAATCTTTTTAAAATTTAATTTTTATAAACCACACATTTTGTAAACAATCTCATTAAAGGGAAGATAAAACATATTTTAAATTTTCCTTTTACATTGAATATGCTTGCATCATAATTTTTAAAATAATTTTATTATAGTTTATTATAAATTGCTTCCTTGCAAATGAGTAAAAAGGAGTTTCTCTGTAAGCTAAACTCTTGTATGTACAATTTAGTTTGTTTTCGTTCCTTCAGTTGTGTTCAGTGTTAGTATATCCTGGATATACTAATGCTCAACTTGTGTATGACTAGCTATCTCGTGTACCAATCCATATGTGTCATGGCTGAAGTCCCATTCCCGGTCCTAGCTCCCACAATGTACCTGTCACAAGAGGCAACTGTCTATCTACTCATCAAGGGAAGTAACTTTAGATATTTTATTTGTACTGATTCTAACCAAAATACATATACAAAAAGCAGCACCCATGGGAATTGAACTGTTCATACATTAATGGTCCCCTCATACAGACTTGCTGTCTGCAGGAAAAAATATATGAAGAAAACCACACTAAAGAACTGTAGACATGAAGAAATTTGTTGAATATTCCTACTTGGACTTGGTGCTCAGATTGGCAGTGTTTTGACCCCTGATGGGCAAAAAGGTCTTATTAAAGCCCCTTAACCCATTATACATTACCATCTATGCCATGCAGACATGTAAAATCTTAATCAGATTTGCTTCTTTAAGTTCCAGTTTATAATAAAAAAAAAAAAAATAGCAAATCTGATTAGGGTATTTATTTCCAGTGCATTTAGTGCACAGAGTTGTGGTATAGAAAATAATTAGAACAAAAAATTTGGAAAAAAATATAAATCATAAAAATAAAGAATATAAATTTACAATTTTCCCATCCTGCAAGGGATTTTTGTCACCTGATCCTTGGGTTTCAAACTTCCGGTTAAGAGCCATGCTCTCCCTTTGTTCTTTTTTTCTTTTCTGTGCTTTATTTTATTACTGGCTGTCTCACTTGAGGAAGGTCATTTTTCTCAGCGGCTCCTAGAACCCAGATATATTGACATGGCACACAAGTACTCAACTCAGTGACACGTTCACTTGACCAACCGGGTTCCTGCTGATTTAGACTTAGGGGTCATGTGCCCAGCAAAATGTGGTACATATTCAATTTGCAAATAGAAAATTGTTCCAACAAGACTTTTGTGACTAAGCCTTTGTTGCTTTGGGCACTTTAGTGTAGCTCAACTGAATGACAGTGAAGACCTCCTTTGCTTTGAATCTTTCAATGAAAAGGAAGTTGAGAAAAGGATCATCTCACAGACCAAATCATGTCTAAAGTTGAATTTACACGTGGTCTTCTGAGTTTTTTTTTTTTTAAAAATTTTTTTTTTAACATTTTTAGTATAGAAATCAATTTAATAATAGAGCTGGGTGAACTAAAAAAACCTCTCACCAGATCGGGATGCGACACAAGGTCTTTTTAAACATGAGAAGCCATGCACAAACCAAAGCTCATGTGATGGCTGGTGCAAAAAGTATGTAGATCCTGTTGGGAATACCTTTTTGGGACGCCTCAGTACCAAGCAATAAACCAAGCTGTGCCACTGTGACATCGCGATTAATTTTACTTTAATCAGAGGTCTACAGACCGAAGCCTCTGAACTAAGGTAACTGAGAAAAAAAGTAGCTACTTGAAAAATCTTGATTTGAACTTGGGTCTCAGATTTCTGATTTTGAACTCATGCAAACTTTAGTGACAGTACATACTGTAAGGAACCTAAGTGTTCACTCATCTACAGGTAGTGGGAACGATTTCGAACTCCAGTCGTGCTTTCGGACTAATACGCTTGGCAATAGTATGCCCCCCCCCAAGCTATGGATTAATAGTATTACTACTATTCTTCTACAAGGGCGACTTTGGCATTAGATAAACCACGAAGGTTCATTAAACCACAGAAACCAAACCATCTAATTAAAATAGTTTTCGGACTTCCCACCAAACCAAAATAGACACTAAGTAATTTTAATGTGGGGTGCCAAGGAAGCAAGCCTCCCGGAGCGGTGGGTTTAAAATTACTAAGATTCTGTTGGCATTCTTCTTGACTGGCGCACCAGGCACCGGGGAATAAACACAGCCCTTGCTTCTTTTGGGCCACTAAGCAAGTGCTGCCTGGAATCCAGTCATTAGCTTTTCTCCACCAACCGGTACAGGAGAACTTCTGTGTTCAGTGAATATACTAGTTAATTTCGGTAATCTGACGAGACCCTGTGTTTTCACCGTGACTTGAGGAGCGTAATACCAAATTGTTGGATCTTCCATGACATTTTTCTTTAGACAATGTGTTTATTTGGTGTTGCTCATTTCCTCTCATGCAACAAGTTGTATGTACTGGATGACATGGTCCCAGCAGCAGGGAATACTCTCTAACCTGACCTATTAGGTGGATTCGTAGCTTTCTCAAGGGCATGATTGTGGAGTAAACACCAACTATCTCAGCTGGAATTAGAACTCTGTTCAGCCAATTCCATTTCCTTGTTGTTAATCGTTAGGCCAACTACTGAACCTACAAACTGTTGATAAGAGCAGGTTTAATATAACGCTGTTCTAATTTAGACTTTTATAGTACTAATGAACCTGTTCAGTCGCCTGTAACTTTTAGGTTCATTTCTTGGAATGATGGGAGGGTAACTAGAAGGCTGGTTCCTCCCATCACCATTACCACCGTAGAGAGAGAGAGAGAGAGAGAGAGAGAGAGAGAGAGAGAGAGAGAGCGAGAGCGAGAGAACGAGAACGATTTGTTTGTTTGTGTTGAAAGTCACCAGGTCAATGGCCTCGTTCTTTTTCGCGTCAGCCTATCGGCATTTCCCCACATTTTCAGTTTTGTTCTTTTCTGTATACATTTGCACTTTTTAGTCGCCTTTTTTTCTCTTTTATTCTTCGCTAATTTCTGTATACTTATTGTTTTTTCTTTATTTTTTCCCTCTTTTTGCAATTTCTTTCTTTCGATTTTATTTTTCATTGTTTCAATATCTTTTAGTAATCTTAACTAAGTGTGTCACAAGGCCAATGACAGGAAATAGTGTTACGTCATTTTCCCCCAACTAAATAGGTTGCTTGACTTAAATTACTGTATTTGACAGCATATATGGAGCACTTTTTTTTTCCAAAATTTTGGCTTAAATAATTTCCCTGCGCCTTATACATCGTAGGTGAGTTTGAGACCTAGGCTAATTCTTCTCTATATTTCCTGTTATTGAGATGTCTTGTGTATGCTTATTGCTTACCTGTACTGCCAAATTGCTTTTATGCAGCTATGTTTCTGCTTGTGTAATGCACAGCTAGACTGTTTTCAACAATATATGCTTAAATACACTAAAAACTTTTTTTTCCTGAATCTGATCTGCTGAAATAGGGGTGCGTCTTATATGCCGTCAAATACGGTTATTAAAAATTAAAATTAGTGGAATGGATCACTAATTAGGACTGAGCCTATTCTAGTAGTGACCACTCCAAACGGAGTTTAACAGGTTTGAATTCAGAGTTTTTTTTCTCCTCCTAGACTGGTTATCTAACCAAGGTTAAAGGGCCCAGTCTGCCTTACTATTTACACATAGCTGGAGGGAAAGTAGTTGGATTCATACGCTACCCAAGGGTATTACAAATCAGTCATTGATCATTTTTATTCAACTTGGATGGAGCACTGTCCTCTGTCCTGGCTTGTGGAATCCTAACAAGTACTATCACTCCTGGTCAGGGTGGACCTAGGAGTAATGGCAATGAAGGGTTAACCCCACACTCCTCAAATTTTCAGAACTGAAACCTTACCACTAGATAGTTTCGTATCATAGGCTGGACACCAGTCAAGTAAAGGCGGTGTATATTTCAATTAAGAAGCTGGCCGCATGAAACCACTTCGTTGTCTTTCTTTATCCCTAGCGTTTTTAATTACCTTTCTTTCTTTCTTTCAGCTTCAAATCTTTTTACTCAAAGATTTGTACATTTTTTGCTGTTTTCTCTCTTCTCTCTCTCTCTCGCTCTCTTTTTCTTTCTCTCTCTTTTTTTTCTTTCTCTCTTTCTTTTTTTTCTTTCTCTTCTTTTTTTTTTTCTTTCTCTCTCTTTTTTCTTTCTCTCTCTTTTTTCTTTCTCTCACTTTTTTCTTTCTCTCTCTTTTTTTCTTTCTCTCACTTTTTTCTTTCTCTCACTTTTTTTCTTTCTCTCACTTTTTTTCTTCTCTTTTCTTTCTTTCTCTCTCTCTTTTTTTTTCTTTCTCTCTCTCTCTTTCTCTCTCTCTCTTTTTCTTTCCCTCTCTCTTTTTTCTTTCTCTCTTTTTTCTTTCTCTTCTCTTCTTTTTCTTTCTCTCTTCCTTTTCTCTTCTCTCTTTCTTTCTCTCTCTCTTCTTTCTTTTCTCTCTCTTTTTCTTTCTCTCTCTATATATTTCTTTCTTTCTCTCTATATATATTTCTTTCTTTCTCTCTCTATATATTCTTTCTTCTCTCTCTATATTTCTTTCTTTCTCTCTATATATTTCTTTCTTTCTTTCACTCTCTTCACCAAGCTCAGTTCTTTCTTTCTTTCTTTCTTTCTTTCTCCCATTTTCTTTCCTTTGGTCTTTCTTTCCTTCTTCTCCTTTTAATTTCACTCACTGTTCCTCTTTTCCAATTATTTAGTTATACCAGTGAATGTAATCGGTGTCTTCTTCGGTGTGTATGTTCGTATATGTATATTTCAGAGTTTGTATTTGCACCGCTGAGGAGACAGTAAAGAGATACAAGTCAGAATAAAGAAATTGATAAGTTAATAAATAAGATAAAGCTGGTTCTGTTAGCGAAAATGTTGAAACAGTTTGTCTATTGCCCTTTTCAACGAAACGTTCTTTTCTATGAGTCTGCAGACGGACCCCCCCCCCTTCCCCCGGTTAGGGTTTCCACTCTGATGGTCAGGCCGCCGCGCCGGCTGGGTGGGGGTCATATAAAGAGAACCTGTGTGTGCATCTTAAAGCTCATCAGGACCATGTGCGTGCTTATCTGGGACGGGGCGGCCGACTCACACAGAGAATCGCTTCTTTTCTTCTTTATTTTCTTTTTTTTTCTTAACTAAGTAGCATTGGGTTTTAAAGAAACACTTGTCCACTACCGTAGATACAAATAGAAAATACCAAGTGTTTGTTTATTTCTGTGAAATGATTGGATTACTTATTTACTAACATAGTTCTCCGTGTAAAAATGATAGGTTTAAGAATGAATCGGCACTTCAGCTTAGGATCAGTGTAGTATCTGTGCACTCTGCTTAAGATCAGTGTAGTATCTGTGCACTCTGCTTAAGATCAGTGTCTCTGCTCCTCGACACTTGCCTAGGATGAAAAAATCCGTGCGTGTACAGAACGGCCCAAGCAAAGAAAGATTTCGTTATTTAGGTGGTAATGTACAAATAATTTATGAACCACCAAAAAGACTTACTTTTTTCACTTAAAAAAAAAACAACAAAAACAAACAAAAAAACGAACATATGTTATCTATTTTTAATACATTTTAAACATTAAATTTACCTCAAAATACTTTTACACCCACTTTGCTTTACCTCATAGAAATTACTGTTCATATATATATATAACGAGTTGAAAATTTGTTTTAAAGGGTTTAGGTACCGCCAATTGTGGCATTACAGACGTATTTTACAAAATAATTTTAACTCCCTGATTGTAACAGAATTACCAAAAAAATTGGGGAATTATCTGATTTTAATGAAATTTTAGGCATTGATTTATTAATGAATGAATTATATAATGCATTAGTTATTTTATTTCAAAACTTTTTGATTTTTTTCAAGTCCCTTAATTTTGATCCCACCCTTATTTATGGGGTACAAAATATTGGTGGGGTTATATTAGGGTCTGCCAAAATGTTGTTTCGTTTTCATTTTAAAAACGAATTAAAATTAATTAAATCGTTTATTTAAGGTCAAATTTTTGTCTAAGTCGAAAAATGGTAACATAATGAGCATCAGTAAAAAAAAATTACACATGTAATTTATTTTTAATACATTTTAAACTATTTTTTCGGCCAATTTTGCTCAAATATATCGTAAACATGGCCGTAAACACTGCCTAAGATGACTTATTTTACAAAATACCCCCACCCCGATTTAAAAAAGACTACCAAAAATCAGGGAATTATCCGATTTTAATGAAATTTTTAGTGTTGATTTATCAATGAATGAATTTTATAATGCATCAGTTATTTTATTTCAAAACTTTCTGATTTAATTAAGTATTTCTGCTATGGTAAATTAATAGATAAAATTCATTTAAAATATGAAATGCCTATTTTAAGTTTTAAATTTCTTATTTTTAGATTCTAAAAACAAATATTTAATAACAAGCCTACTTTAGCATTGTTATCTAGTAATTTTTGGAGAAAACTCAATTGAAAAGACCCCCACCCTTTTAAACAGAATAAATATCGATGTATAATTTTTTTTTAATAGAACTTGGTTTGAGTTTATTTTTATAATGGCAACACATTGACAGAACAAACCTTGATTGTAATCATAATATGGGGATTTTTTTTAATTATTAGAAATTTGTCATTCAGCTCTTTTAAAATCAATTTTTAAAAAATATTTCTCCTCTGACTGCCAAGGTAGATCTCAAAAACTAATTCTTTTAACCAATTACATGTTTTGCTAATAGAATAATATATTTTTGGAACGAATTGCCTAATTAGATCAAGAACAGCAAAAGTGTAAAAAACATTTTAGATTTATTTGGATAATTTCAGAATTAATGGAAAGATAAAGAATTTAAGTTGAAATTTTGGAGAACTATTGGAGAATTACTCAACAGAATTTGATCTGTGATATATATATATATATATATATATATTATATATATGTACACCACACACAGTGTGATTTGTTTATAGTGGTGAAGGTTTGACTATCCACACTTTTTGGCACAGTCGATAGGAAAGAATTGGTGCATCAAGGGTTGCCACAAACCCAATCAACGAACGACCGACCTCAGGAATTTTGAATTCAGTTATCCCTCTCCTAGACTGGTTACCTACCCAAGGCTGAAGGGCCCAGTCTGCCCTACTATTTAACCCATAGCTGGAGGGAGAATATATGGATTCATACCTTTCCCAAGGGTATTAGCGCTATGTGAAACAGCTTATATATATATATATATATATATACTCTATGTAAAGATTATTTTTTAAAGTTAATGTGTGAAGATAGTAAGTAGAGGAAGGAGGTTAGTTGGTTTCTTTGTTTATTGGCATGTCAACCTTCATGGGTTATTTAATGCCAAAGCCGTCCTTGTAGAAGAAAAGTAGTGGTACTATTGGGATGAGGGGGGGTTCATATATACCTTTTCCAAGAGTATTAGTCTGAAAGTGCATTGTAATAGTGCAACTGGAGTTCTAACTTGTTTACTAGGATCTCACAGTCCAGCATGTTACCTTCTATGCTACGCCCCCCCTCCCCCCACAAGGCATAACAAATAAATGATAATAAATTGCGGCCACAGGGGAAGCAACCCTACTTAAATTTACTGCTTGGAGGTCACATGCAAGTTCAGTTGAAGACATGTTTATTTTTCAGCGGAATGTTTGCATTTTAAGAAAAATATTTGAAATATTCCTTTTTTTTCAAGCAACATCTTGTGAAACTTTCAACTTTGGTAATTCAGTCTTTAGGGTTTTTGAGTTTGCAATTGTAAGAAGTCTTCTACAATTCCTGTTTGCTATTAAGGTTATTCTCATTAATCATAATGTGGGAAAGAAGAAACTTGTTGACATCAAGACCAAAAAGGGTTCTTTAACTGGAAATAGCATCCAATTAATCTTAAACTAGCACTTACTCAATACGTTTTGAAATGAAAGTGCTAAGATTTGATTAGTTATTGAAGGTGCCCTCAATGAGTTTATCTACATTGGGATTAAAGTGGTATAATTTGAGAACATTAAAATGCTGTTTTAATTTGAAGAAATAATGATAATCAATTTTTTATATTAAATACTAGCTGAAGTACCAGGGTAGGGAAATAATCATCTAGTAGCGAATTTTATTCTCACTGGGCACTCTATACTCCTGACCTTGTGCCAGATCTAAGTTTCTTTATTCTTTCCCCACTCAGCTAAGTTTAGTAAATAGGATAATTTTCAGCCTCAGGGTTCAACTATTTAGCTTACCCATAAGATGCATACAACCAAATGAGCAATTTCTGGCTTGATTAGTATGGATTCAGATTTTTTTTTCTCTAAATTCTATTTTTATAATTTGATCAATAACATAGAATAAATTATTTTTATTTATTTGGGGAAAAAAAAAAAAAAAACAAAAAAAAACTGTATTCATTTTCTCTTAATTAGTTTGAGATTTAAAACAAATTAATTTTCTTTTCAATGACCGGGAAAATAAGTTCTGGGAAGATAATTATTTTGGAAATGTGTTGTATTTAATTTGAAAGAAATTTGTCTTCCCCAAACACTTGTCACTGTCTGTGTAAATATCATTTATTTGTCTTGCTTCTTAATAAATGCAGCAGCAGCAGTCTGTTCCTTCATTTAATATTCTGAGAATTGAGAGGGGGAAGTTTTTTTTTTTTTTTAGCATTCTAAACTGTTCAGGATTATAAATCTAAATCCTAATTTTCTGTAAAATTTTTAAAATGTTCAGTGAATGATTGAATTAATATGAAAACTATTTATGAATCAATTACTAACTTTAAAAAAAATGATAATTAGGTACCACCAAAATACGTCAAGTGATCAGTTTAGGCAATATTGAAGGAAGAACGTAAATATTTTTGAACTTTAAAAAACAAATCTTGCAAAAAAAAAAAAAAAAAGAAAGAAAATGTCAACCTTAAGAGTTGTTACAAAGAAAAACAGTTGATTCAAAGATCAAATTATCCGAATTCTGTATTCAGGGTTGTTTTACTAAAAAAAACTCACATATAGAAACTTATAAAAATCTTCTGATATAATATTCAGACTCTTATCTTTATAAATCGTTTTTTTGTCGGTTCATCTCTTCATATTTCATAAAATATAATAGGGAGGGTGTAGACCTCCAATAAAAAAATATTTCCCCTAATATATTTTAGGAAAAACCTATTTCAAACATATTTCATCCAAAGGTAAGTAATTATAGAAATTTTCATGAAAATCGGACCATTAATTGATTTTAGAATTTAGAATTAAAAAAAAAAAAAAAGCCTCTAGTCCTAACTTGTTTTTGCTTGTGTTGAATTTCAATTGATTTAACAGTGCAAAAATGTAAACATTGTTTTTCGTTCATAATTTTCATTATTTCCATAAGTTTAAAATTAAAAACTCATCAGGAGTTTTTTTAATTTTTTTTTAATGTTTCTTCTTTTGAATGGACAAAAATTTTCAAGATGATATTAACCTTTATGCAAGTTTCATTTTGTTAAATATGAAGGATGTGTAAATTTCACAGGGAAAATTGGTGGTACCTAATGATAATTCTCACAATATGACTAACCATTTTCACTATACTCCATAATAGTGGTGAAAGGTAGTGTGATAGGGTCCCATCTATAGGCTGAAATAATCTGCTTAAGAAAATGAAAGGTTTACCTGTTCAAAATGATTGGGAAGATATTTTTTATTGTAGACCATAATTGTTAAACTAACTCCAGCATAAAAAAAAACAAAACAAGGGCTGACATGCTATAAAACCAACCAACCGTGATCGCAGAATGCTGTATAAATTATAATGGTGGCCATTTCTCAAACTTTGCTTGATTGAAATAAAACCTTATAAACTTCTGCTGAGTAATGTTTATACTTTAGTACTGATCACTGTAAGATTCACAGCTGCATAAAAAAAAACAGCAAAAAAATGCTGCAAAATTCTAATAGGGCAAATAAATTTTTAAATTTTCAAATGGGTGGGGAGCATCATATATAAAACTTTATGGTTGAACAAACAATCATCATATCACGCTTGTTTATTTTATAAACTCTTCAGAAAAAACCCAAAAAACAGATTGTCTCAAAAGTAATATTTTCCGCATGATTCACTTTATTTATGCATACGATTTTTAGTCTCGTGCAGGCATTGTGAAAAAGAAATAACTTTGTATATTAGTATTAATCTCACATCAACTAAAATATATACAAAATGTCATTTAGGACTTGAAATAGAAAAGAACTCAGTCTAGTTTTAGGAAGCCATCTCCTCTGACTGCTGCACCTCCCCATTGAACTTAAGTGCCCTGTTGGCAAGACCTAAAATACACTGTATCCTTTTCAGAGGGTAAGACCCCTCCACCAAAGGTTGTCTTGGGGATATGACAACTGGATCCGGTGGTGAGGCACCAGTTCTGAAGCTGTGTGGAGTAACCTTTTTATTGCCATTATTCCCAGGTCCATTCTGATCCAAAGTGGTAGTTTGAGTCTCAACCATAGGAAGGAGGTTCCCATGGCGTACTGGCTAATTGGACTGGGACATTGTAGTAAGTGAATCTAGTCACACTACTACATTCATTTTTTAACTAATACCTTTGGGAAATGTATGAACCTCCTCATTCCCCAGGTATGGATTAAATAGTATCACAACTGTTCTACAAAAATGATTTTGGCATTAAATAACCCATAAAGATTGATATGCCATTAAACCAAGAAACCAAAGCCACCTATGAGTGAAATAGATCTGTTTGAAAACTATTAGTATTAGAAATATTTGAAACAACATAACTGTATAAATTATTAGTATTATTAATTGTTACTTGAAGAAGTAATTGTTTACAGATGATTATGGTCATTAGTTACTTGAAACCATATAATTGTGTGAGAAAGAAGAAAAAAAAGACTTTGGAATTAGTTAACCCAACAAAGGTTGACATGACATAAAAACAATCAAAACAAAAAAATTGCATTTAGAGTAAAAAGACATGGAGATCTGAATTCAAATCCTGGACAAGGCTGTTTGTATTTCACATAGCACTAATACCCTTGGGAAAGGTGAGTATTTGGGCAACCTGGGCTCTTGAACTTTGGTATGGCAACCGGTCTAGGAGAAGGAAAACACTGAATTCAAACCTGTTAAACTCTGTTTAAAGAAATAACTTTGGGTTGCATCCTGCTCATGTGGAAGAGTTGGGTTAATATGTAATAGATTATATTGATTATATTGTTCCTTAGTATTATTTGTATTATTCGGACTATTGTCCTCATCTTCATTGTTATTTGTACTACATTTCGTCCGATGTTCTCGCCGGCCTTCTTCAGGTATTTCTTGTCGGATTCGGGGAACCTTCTTATTGTAATTGGGAGCCATCATGGGTCTTTGAACTTAACCCTGAATAAAGATTCTCAATTACGACATTTATCTGGTCCCCGCTAACTCAGCATATGAGTAGCACAGATTGGGTAATCTGATCTGTTCAGTAAAGTGGGTAGCTGACGGTAGGTGTGACACTTCACCTTAACAAAGAACAGTCTCCCTGGTCTAGCACTAATGAAAAGGGTATAGACTCCCTTGCTGTTTGGCTGATATCGAAAATAGGCCACTCTGCCAACTTTACTTGTATATATTTTTGTTTACTGAGTGTTAATGATGTTGAGTTTAGGACTTTTGTTTTTTTAGCTTGTCAGTTTACCAAATTATCCTCTCCAATTATATACAGTATAAAAATTCTATTTTACAATCATTTTAAAGAGTTAAACACTTTATACTTATGTTGCATAATCTATGGGTACCATAGATTATTGACAACACCGTGTAGCAAGAATACAAAGAGCCCAAATGGAAAGTTACAGACCGTTGGGAAACTTTGACTCCAGAGGCGGGAAAACCGAAAATCATGTGAGAACTAGTTAGATCGTCAGTTGCAGCTAGGATGTTAAGTAAGGGAGATGTCTCTTTACTTAGGCTGAACTATGCATGCGATGTTAGTAAGTAAAGTTAGTTAAGCAAATAAAAGCTTTAAAAAAGACTACAGGTGTTGTTAAATGTTTGAGCATGCCTTAGCTAGAAGACCGGCCAAGCAAGAAAATGAACGCACAAGAAGTAGAAAGAAGAACCAGACGTAGACATCACGCCAAAGTAAAAGAAGAAATAGAATCCAACATGGCGAGAAAGAATAGAAAGACAACTAGAGATCACCAATGGCCAAAGAAAGAAAGTAACAAGTAAGTTATGTATCTGTGTAAATATCTCTCTGATACTCTCTCTCCTCTCTCTATCATATAAGAACTCTGGTTATGTACCCGGTAAGAAAGGGGTACATAACACTTAGTTGCAGTATCAATGTTTTAAGAGTGTTACGTTCCATCAAATGATAAACAGTTTAAAACTTTTGGAATATTCTTATTAGACTGTGTGACGCCGGGAGAGGGGGGGAGTCACAGAATTTGACCCTAAAAGCTCACCGGAAGAAGAAAAACTGTTTAGTCATGGCCGTAGCCGGCCTAGCTAAGAAGAGGAAGGCACACGAAATGAACGACTGATACTATACTCATTGCTTTACCCACGTACACCAAACGTATCAAGACAGGTGACGTCACGATTTGGAAGAAGGGAAAGCGATCCCTATTGTCAATTTCAACAGCAGTGTATACCAGAGGGCCGGTCAGTGAACATCTCGTGGGGGAGGGAAGACCAAATGTCTCCCAAGAAGAAAGTTATCACAATTGAAAATGCCAGATAAAGAACTAATACTGGAATAATCATTATCACGGAAAACAAATCACCCATAAAACAAAGATAAGTGCAAAGTCCTTTCATTATGAACCTTTCTAAATTGATTTTGAAGAAGAAATTCCACCAAAATGACATTATAAACTCTAGCCTGTCGGCGTTCGTATTATGATTCCCAAAGACTATAACCTTGAATTAAATGTTGTGTTTTAAAATAATATTGTGCTTTATTGTTGTTTGTTGCCAAGTTTTTGCATATATGTCTTTCAACTCTCTTTGGTATCTCTGATGGAAAGCGCTGTATAGCGTTGAGCGATAGGCTTATGTAACAAGAGTCAATGTAGTTCAAACTACATTGTTAAACAAGCATGTGAAACAAATGTTTGATATTTTAGATTATACATTTGTTAGTTCATAAAGACATGTTTAGCTAGTAGAACGATCCTCTCTTTAATACATATTGTAGAAGATGTTTATATAATACCTATGAAACCTTCTATTATTATTATTATTACTATTATTATTATTGAGCTGCTGTTGCTAGTGCAATATATTCTTGGGAGATTGATAAATAGCCATTGAAGTGAGAAGGTATTGAATGACAAGAGGCTTTTAAAAGTTATCAACAGGGTTAACTTTTGGCTTTTGAGCAAAAAGACTTGAATCTGACTAAACGAGAGCCAAAGACTACATCTACCAAGAAGGCTGTAAATCAAGCAGCACTTGGATCTAGCACAAAAAGATGAGAGAAAAGTGCAGACGAGCCTCAGATAAATAAATAAGGTGAATGCGTGAAGAAGCTTTTATAGAATAACATAAATCATAGAATGAAAACTTGGCGAGCAGCTTGAAACTGCCAATATACATGCAGAGCTGAGCAGTATCAACAGGACTTCTATGAAATTTCTTAGATCTGGCTGGCACTTAAATTTCAGTAATTTTATTGCATCTCTGTCCAATCATAAATTATTTGTTATGGAGGTGGGGAGGTTCTGATTTGACCACCCCTTTCTTCTATATTAACTCTTTACTTTGAATTCTCCCCTATTAAATACACACCCTGTCAGCAAGGACTTACAATATGCCAATTGTGTCTCTACAGAGGAGTAAGACCTCCCTGGGGGGGGGGGTATGACACTAAACTGCATCTGATGGTGAAGCTCCAGTTCTTTTCATTGCCATTACTCCTAGGTCCACTCTGACCTGGAGTGGATATACCTGTTTGGCTCCCATCTATAGGCAGCCCTGTCAGCTGGGGCTTTAGAATACACAGATTGCACCTCTACATAGGAGTAAGACCCTCACCCAATGGGGTCACCTCACAAGAAAGCTGGTGTATGGACACTTGCTCCCTATCAGACAAATCATCTGAGTAAGACAAACAAGACATGCTGGGCACTGCCTGAAAAGCAAGGAGGAACTCGTAAGTGAAGTTCCTCTGTGGAAACCTGCACATGGGCATGTCAGTGTTGGCCGTCTAGCAAGGACTTGCATCGATCAACTCTGCACTTTGGGATGCGGCACAAAAGGTGATAACTAATAGAGATGGTTGGTGAGAGATTTTCATGGATATCCGTGCTGCCAACACGACCTGATAATAATAATAATAATAATGATGATGACGATGATGATATATATAACATTTCTTTTTTTTTTTTTTTTAATTTATGATAGGCTGAAGTATGGTTTAAGGTGCTGTATCCCAAATGTTTGGATAATATTTACACTCATTGAATCCAGACATATGCTTTCTTTTATTTTTTTTCCTCCATTAGAAAAATTAACTGCAGTGTAGTATTTCTCAATCCATAAGTCTTGTTTCAAAATTGGATTGAGAAAATTTTGCTTTTTAAGAATTTTAAATCTTTGTAAAATATTAAGGAGAAAAAAAAAGAAGGAATTTTTGTTGAAATAGAAACTTTCTATTTGGTTTAATTTCATGATGAGCCAACTATGGATTAAGATTGAATTTGAAACCATTTGAATTACCAGAAATTTGAAAACTTAACAAATTGGAGTTAGTAGAATTCTCTTTCCAGAAAGAATGAATATAACTTCTGCTAATTTTCACAACTCCACTGTGTTTAAATTCTCTATTATTGCACATTAAAAAACACAAATCACCTTTCAATTCTGTCTTTCTATTAAACTGGTGAAACTCAGTCTCTCTTCTGAAGAACGAAGGATTGATAAGTTTGTAAGTAAAGTCATCAGGGCGGCCTAAAGTTGGTATCAGCCAATCAGTGAGGAAGTCTATCCCCTTTTCACAAGCGCTAGACCAAGGAGATTGTTTATGCATCTGAGGTAGAATGCCACACCTACCCTCAGCTACTTACTTTACCGCACAGATCCCTGTGCTACTCATACGCTGAGTTGGCGAGGGTCGGTATTGAATTAGGAACCTTGTGGTTTCTAGCTGATTGCTCTACCAACTGAGCTAACCTGTTCACAATAATTTTAGCTTTTTATTTAAACTTGCGTGGGTTGGTGACGAGTGTCTGTAAATATGGTATTCAAAAGTGAGGGTACTAATGATACAAAGTTAAGAAATACTGACACAGAGTATGACTGACTTACTCTCTAGGCATGCTTCTGCTACTTGCCATTGTTAATCATCACTGACTGGACCATTATCAACACTTGCTACAGACCTTATTTGAAAAAAAGTTGAAAATAATTATTTTAAAAAGAAAGAGAGAGTGAGAGTGAATATCTTATAAAACCTAAACAAACAAGATCATTTTAAAACAATCAAGGAAATATTGTTTCTTGTCAGAAATACTTGGAACATGAATTGTAAGTTCAAAAAATCTAATTTTGGACTTTCCTGCTGAAGAAATCTTACTGTGTGCACTAGTGCAGAAAAATTGCTTATTTATTGTGGAAACTATTACATTTGTTTCCCTTTGCCTTTCTTCATTGAGTCATTATAAAGCCCAATAATATAATTGTTATATTTCTAGCCTAAAGTTATTTCTATTGTATAAGGTGCAACACAAAAGCCTCGGGGAATTTGAACAACACGTTTGAATTGAATAAAAAGTACTGACATTTATTGATATTTTTTGGCAACTAGGATACAAGTGGCAAGCAAGGGACCACTATGAAGAAGACTGGGAATTCTATTAGAATTTTTTTTTCTTGAATTCCCAGACTTATTTGCATATATATTGAAATCATTTTGTGCATTAACATGTATTAACTTTGTTCTCATTTTAAGCATAGATCATTATTTTAATTTTATTTATTAGTCTTTATTCTGAGAGCAGCTCCATTTGAGGAATAGTCCAGGTTAAAAGTGCAGTAAGGGTAACCCGAAGCCAAACTTTTTAAACCTTATTTTTCTGATGCAGGTATCATTGGGGAATAAAAGTTTTGGAGTAAGGGATTGGCATTGGAAAAATAAGGTCTAAATATATTTGGCTTCATCTTCCCTTACTGTGCTTTTAAACTAATGCCCTGTTTTGAAACTACTTTATATTGTACTCAGTAATTGTTGAATTTTGAAAGAAGAAAATAAAATTCATGGTTATGTCTGTGCAGAAAGATGAGGAAAAGAAAAATTGAATTAAATTGAGGCAAAGAAAAAGGTGTCATGATAAATCCTCTTAAATTTTGAATAGAGTTTGCTTAACTTGATGTTAATAATATGATTACAATACTTAAATTATTATATTAAAAGAAGCAGATATTATAATGCTAGTGTAAATAAATTACTGAAGTTTGATGCCACCTCTTTTTATATAAAAACTTGAGGGCTCTTACCTATATAAGACATGAAATTAGACCCGCTTATTAATCATGTGTACAGCCATGGGCCAGGGTAGTGCTCTATCCAATCTTATTCTTATTTTCATTTCACCCTGGCATGCTTCCTGCTGAATTATTTTCACCATAGTTTTTGTTTTGGCATACAGGCACCCCAGGCATTTTTCTTTTCTTTTTTTCTTTTTTTTTTTAAAGAATTTATTTGTAGGCATCAGATATTCATATTAAGCTCACTGTAAGTGTGAAACAAGACCAAAAAAGAGAAAATGGGTCCAAGAGGATTGTATTGTGCCACACTTTAAAATGGAGAAAGCCTGTCTGTGATGAAAATCAGTATTAGAGATCCTCAATTCTCTTTCTCACCTTGGGTTTGAATACTGCACAATTAGATATTGAGGCAGTGAACTATGCAACCTAAAGTCTGTTCAGGTGAGTTGACATGTAGCATACCTGAAAAAAAAAGAAGCTGAATAGTAATTACAAAATATTGGAACTGTCTTTTCATGGCATCAGGCTACCTGTGTGTCTGGTAAGAAAGCATCAAGTAAATCACTGGGAGGGGGTCGTAATTAACACTGATGGACAATGGATAAAGTGAGCTGTGTTTTATATGAACAGGAGAGTCTGATGAGCTGTTAGCACAGTGACTTTGATCTATGCACAAAAAGTGATGTTATACTTGTTACATATACATAAATATACTGACTAACCTTTCTATCATTACAAGGACACTTTTTTAGGAGGCACGCTTAGCGTAATGGTTATTGCCATAGGAACAAGGCGAGATGTATAAGTGCTCAGTTATATTTGAACTCACTAACAATGGTCTTCTAGCCTAGCTTACTAACCGTTACACCACACGAGGCATGCATTGTGTAACAGTTATCACTGGAAACTGCAATCAGAGTTCAAATCTGAGACAAGGCAGTTTTCATTTCACTTTGTACTAATGCTCTTGTGAAAAGTATGAATCCATCTCTTACCCTGTTTCCAGCTGTAAGTAAATAAGTGTAGACTGGGTTCTTTAGACTTGTTTTGGCAACCGGTCTTGGAGAAGAAAAACTCTGAATTTAAACCAGCTTTATTTCTCTTAAAAATTGAACTTGTGTCACATCCTGCCTATGATGGTGAGAGTGGGTAGGTAGGGGGTGTAAATACATACATCTTGGGGCTAAAAAATATTCATATATAAGAACATGCTTCAAGTTACCAGAACAAATAAACCAAAAGTTGTAATATTTTTTTTTTTTTATGTCATGCTTGCATTTTTTATTCCCGTAGGAGTTAAGAAAAATTACAAGTATGGTTCACAGCATTTTTCTCAGTGGATCCCCCCAGAAGATACTGAAAGTTTTTAACAAATAACAATCCTTAACCAGAGGCATCAAAGTAGTTCCAGAATTTTAAGTGCCTTCTGAATTTTGGCATCATGCTAACATACATCTTGTCATCATAATTTTTGTATCATTATGGGATAAATTGAAATGTGTTAAGATAAACAAGGATAAGGATAATGGTTGAATAAATCTACTTGTTTACTTTTCACTTTGCTAGCCACCCATGATGCTTAAGGACGGAATCCTGGTGGATGAGCAGTCCATGACCCGCAACACCTCACTTTGGCCCTTACTTACACTAGACGAGCAGTCAGAGAGGCTCCCTTTGATCAATTATCTAGTCACCTCAAGCCCTAGTACCTATATAATTGTTCCAACCCTATTGCCCTTATGGCAAGCCCAACCCTTTTTATCATATGGGTGCTAGAAGGCAGTGGCTGAGGGTTTTCATGTCCTGCATATGATGTTAAACTCTGATGGTGAGGTTCCAGTTCTGGAGGTCTAGTGAATGTGGAGCACCCCTTCATCACCATTGCTTGCAGGTCCACTCTGACCTGGAATGGTAGTACCTGTTAGGGTCCCATCTATGGGTTAAATAGAATATTTGTTTACAAAAAAAAGAGTTTAAGAAATTTCCTTCCAAACTATTGCTACGAATCTTTCAAAACTTGGCCAGTATTAAATGATCCACCATGGTTGATATGGCGTAAAACAAAACAAAAACAAAAACAAACTGGGTGGGGCATCCCACTACCAAAAAGAAGATATTTACTAATTTTAATTTAGCATGAGGACTACCCTTGTGGAACATCAAGTGAGGTGAGGCTGTCATACTAACTACTAGAGTAAGTCAAAAGTTTTGTAATATTTTGGTAACATAAGGCA
Source organism: Doryteuthis pealeii (assembly GCA_023376005.1). Classification (NCBI taxonomy): domain Eukaryota; kingdom Metazoa; phylum Mollusca; class Cephalopoda; order Myopsida; family Loliginidae; genus Doryteuthis; species Doryteuthis pealeii. Next base: position 50,710,730 of record CM042150.1, read on the forward strand.
CAATTCAGTAGCTCTTGGATGTTTTTACTGATGTTGTCAAGGTGATGAACCACACTGGACTATAAAATGCTGAATTTTCCTGATACTCTCCAAGTGCTACTCACCTGGTTTGCCTCTGGAGCATGGGCTTGATTTTGCCTAATTGCCGAGGTTCTTGCAGTCTGAACAAAATTTCCTGAACCTTCTGGTTACTGTGCTGTGGTTAACTGTGCCTTCACCTTTTGCATAACAAATGTTTTTTTGTTGCTTCCATGGTGGTATGACTCAATTTGAAACTCATAAATAAAGTATAAGTTCCCAGAGATGCTGATAGGTATGCATCCTGTGTCCCTGATGCACAAAAATCCAAAAGGACACAGTAAAATCATATCCATACCCCAGTGTTTTTATTTTTTCTTCCCTGCCATTTCAAGTTAACTGGAAATAGATTTCATTAGTTTATTAGAAATGAATTACACAGGATAGTTTACAAGGTAGGAGTTAGACAGCTTTAGTTAGAACCCATAAATTTTCCCAGGGACTCATTCAAAGCAAATATGTGCATCTCAGGATGCACTAAATAAAAAAAAGCTATCAGCATCACTGAGTTCCTGAATTAGACTGTTACACATTCATCTGTATAGCTTTTAAATCCCACTTTTGACTCGTACAAGTATTTTAATAATTTCTCAAAGGCAACTCCTGTCTCCTTACATTATAACCATCAAGCTTTATCTACTTATGTCCTGCTTACTTTTTTAATATTTTTCATCTGCTCAGGTGCCACTATTATCTACCATTTTCTATTGGTCATAGTTTTACAATGCCCAAGACAGGTGCTTTAGTACATTAAACTATGAATGGGTTTCAATAGATATTTGTAAACAACTATTTTTAATGGAATGTTACAAAGTTGCAGTTGAACCTTTTAGGTGACTGAGGTTCAAAGGATTCAAAACAGTGGGAACCTCAAAGATGAATTTTCATTTTTATTTATTTTTGAGCCCAATTTCTTTTTTTATATATTTCTTTTTTCTTTTTATTATTAAGACATTTATTCCAGTTCTTATCCAATCTTAACTTTTGGCTGTATGAAGTTAAAACGTGATTTTGATGAAGAAATTCATGCAGAAAATTAGTGTGTGTATATAAATATATATTCATTCAGAGTGAGGAAACAATGGTATAGCCAACAAAAGATATGTTCTATAGATCTATGAAAATACAGTATTATTAAGTCTAAGAAATGCCTGGCCTATTCAAGACTGTGGAAACAAAAATAAGAGAATAGGCAGTAGCAGAAAAAAATAGCAACCCTTTTTCTTCTTGATTTTCAATAACTGAATCTGTTTTTCAACTTAAATCTGATACACTTGTTTGAACCTAACCCGCCTTATGAACAGGATGTGACACAAGGTCAATTTTTAAGCAGTTTAGCAGGTTTGAATTCACTTTTTCTTCTCTTAGACTAGTTGATCTACCAACATTAAAGAGCCTATTCTGCCCTATTATTTACCCATAGCTGGAGGGAGATTAGTTGGATGTATACTTTTCCCAAAGCTATTAGCACTATACAAACAGCTTCCTTCAGGATTTGAACTCTAGTTGCTGCGTCCATTTCCTATGGCAATAACCATCACAAAACAAGTGACTTTTTTCTAGTTTTATCAATTTACTGTTTGGTCATTTTGTATCTGTTGGAGGTGGAGGCAGTTGCCTGTTTCCTATATTTTGGTTTTGATGACTATAATGAAATCTGATCTTTTAGAAGGTTAACCATTACTATGTTGAATATCACATGAAATGTTGAATATTGACATGACAAGCAAACATTCTTTCAATCAAAAATATACATTTATAATTGTCATAAAATATCCATTTTTCATCAACAGTAAATGACACATTCCAGAACTTTGTCATTATAGTTATGATTAAGCAGTGACGGTTTGGTTTGGTTTCTGTGTTTAATGGCATATCAGCCTTTGTGGGTTATTTAATGTCAAATACATCCTTGTAGAATAACAGTAATGGTACTGTTTAACCTCTAGCTAGGGGATGAGAGGTTTTATACCTTTCTCAACGTTATTAGTCTGAAAGTGAACGTAACAGCATGAGTGGAGTTTGAAACTCACTAATTACGACGTCACAGTCCAGCAAATTAGCCATTATGCTACGGGGGACTCCTAAATACATGAATACTTTTGGTATTTTAATCTTGGAGAATATGAAAAGAAAAATATTGCTGTCATCAAGAAATTCTGTTCTATTTATCCCTTGGAGGGTGTGGGGTAATGGTTATCATAGTAAGAAATGGAGTTAGCCACAGTCTAGGAGAAGGAAAACTCTTAATTCAGACCTGTTAAACTCTGCTTAGGAAATTGACCTTGTGTTACCACATCCTACTCATGCGAAGGGGTTGGTAAATATGTTTTGTTTTTTTTGTTTACTTAATTTTCACTGGAATTGGATTTGTTCATTTTATTCTAATATTGAACAATATCGTGGTTTGTGTTTACTTCATGATCAATTTTTATGTATAATTCTTTGATTATTTTGAAAAATGCAATATTTGGTGAAGCAGAGATGCTGATAGGTACGCTTCCTGTATCACTGATGCACAATAATCTAAAAGGATGCATTAAAATTATATTTATGCATCCCAGTGTTTTTTTTTTTTTTTCTTCCCTCATCATTTCAAACATACTTACATTTCAATAGATTCTTAGAAATGAATTACACAGAATATGTTACAAGGTAGGAGTTAGCCGGCTTTAGTAGTTTTCCCAGATCATAAATAAAAACCCTACAATCCATTAAAAAACTTTAGTTGGGACCCATAAATTTTCCCGGGAACTCATTCAAAGATGCCAAGATGCACTAAATTAAAAAGCTATCAGCATCACTGGTGAAGTATGAAGAGAGTTAATCTTGTCTTTCTTTTTCTTGATGTAATATTATGACAGGTCAGTTATTTCATCATAAACTGGTGATAAAGCTAGGAGAATTAGATTTCATGCCTTTCATGTGAAAGGCTTATCAGTGGCCGTGATTTAAATTTGAACTTTGTGTTGGCTGTTATTATTTTGTGAATTGATTTCTAAACTTTCTATCTATGCTTTCTTTATGTATCTCTATCTTTTAAGTGGAGAGAAGGAAAAAAAAAGACTGTGTTTAAATGTCCAGACCATTTTGACAGCAAATCTACTTGATGGATTGAGCTGAAATTCAGTACACACACACGCACACACACATACACATACACATACACACACACACTATTTATCACCAGAAGTGTGATAGACACATTCAGTTCACTCTAAAGTGTTACTTAAAAGAAGAACATTATTTTAACGTCTATCTGACAAGTAGACAGTTATCACTGCCATAACAAATCAGAGTTATTTACCTTTGTTTTTTTACAGTTACTCAGACTATTATTCATGATGCAGTTTTAGAATGTTTTCTTTTTGATTCTTCTGCAGGGTATAGTTATAATAGGTATGTGCAAAAGTGTTGTAGAGTAGCTAGCACCCCTTCAGCACTCTACCATATGGCCTGGCTCATAGCCTTAAATAGTCTACGATTAAGCACTTCAACAGTTGATTAATAAGCTGATTGATATAAAGACTGATTTTACTGCATTTGGCTATACCGCATTTGACCTTCCTATTTATTGTAAGTTGTCTTGTTAATGTAACGAGATAATGAAGGTCCTGGCTTTTGTGAGCGAGAACTACTATATTAGAAAAGGAGGAAGAAAGAAATAAGTGAGAGAGAGTAAAGAACACAAAACAGTTTGACCGGAGCGTGACCTCCCGAATGGAGAATTGAGTATCAACTGGAAGTTTCGGGTGATGCTCTTTTTGCTTTCCGCCGTCTCTTTTTGCTTTCCGCCGTCATAGGGTATGGATCGGGCCTCTAGTGCCTAGTATGGAGTCACAGTAATTTAACAGTGTCCTCTCCTTCTTTCTCTCTGCCTTTCCTCCTCTCCGATACAGCCCACGAGATGAGCCTACCCTGGAAATAAAGGCTAGCAGTTGTAACTACATATTTCTCGCGTTGTAATTTTTATCAACAAGATGACCGCCATGTGCCGAAGACATTTTTAGTACGGTGAATAAATCGTCACCAACACTGCGTTACTTATATCAATTTTGGTACTGTGAAAATACCACAACGGTACATTAATTGTTTTGTAATTTATTGTTCTGTGTTTTTGTATGTATCCGTTAGCAAGATACTGGTGCTGAATAAATATATTAAACACTCAATTTCTTCTGTGCATCATTTCACCTCCACAATACAACAAAAATTTTCCAGCATTTCAAAATTTTTTTTAAAGACTTAAACAAAATGCTTAGAGGAAAAGCTAGATGGGAACTACACAAGGATGCTGTGTACTGTCTTGAACAAATACTGGAAGCAGCACCCCCCACAAAAAACAGCTATATGCTCAAACCATCCAGGTAAGATGATCAAGACATGCTGGTCAAGCAAGGATGAACTCGTAAGTGATGTTCTCCTGTGGACACTTACACATAGACACAGCAGTGTAGGCCAACCAGCAAAGACCTACATCGATCAGGTCTGTGGATACTGGATGCAGTGCTGAAGAACTGAGTGATAGGGATGGGTGGCAAGAGAGAGTCATGGGAATATGTGCTGTCAGCATGACTTGATAATGATTCAATCTCTAGTTTTCAAAAAAAAGATTGAGGAACTTTTGCATGACCCCGAAAAAAGAAAATCATAAGTATACTCATAGGAGCATGTATGATCTAATGGGAGAAAAGGAGGGTAATATAGAAAATTATATGTATGTGTTTCCTATACGGATAGCTTTTTTAGGAATTAAATGTAATTTTTCAAAAATTCAAGTCTACATGTAACAAAGAAGTAATGCTGTCTAAAAAAAAAAAATGTATTGGTTTTAAAATGCACTAAAAATCTTAATTTTCTAAAGGCTAGATTTTGCAAAACAAGGATTTTTAGTGCATTTTAGTAGACGATCTTTGATGCTATTTCTCAAACAATGGTGCAGGTAAAAGATGTAATTTTTGGTATTGGTATTCAGTATACTAACACACAACATTTGCATAGATAGACAATTTGATATCTTAAGAAAGTGAAAAATCAACCTCCCCTACTATACAATCTAGGCAAGGCCAAGAACATACAGCTAGTTATCTAATAAACAAAGATGTATTTCTACTTTAGAAATTTGGTTTGAATGTGGAAAAATCTTGAAATTCATGAGGCAAATAAAGGAGAGAAAATATTTGATTGCCTTGAGCCACATGAAAAAAAGTCTATATGGAAACATAAGGGGGTTATTTCTGTTAAATGCTTAACCAAGCACATCAGTTGGTTCTGATAATAGCTAATTGGATGAGGCAGAGGTGGTCAAAACAGCCGTTTGCAAGATACGTATTTCTTTTGAGTTCATCAGGTACAGCTTTCAAGATAAATTTGGCACACTTCCTGCTGTCATTTTACTTTAGCACAGTCAAAATACAACGGACCAAACATTCATGCTAACTCACTCTTATAACTCTTTTTTAATTTATATTCTCTCTTGCCTTGGGAGTAAAGTGTCTACTCATTGTATTTATAAACCGTAGTAAATATTCTAGCCAATTTATTGGGGTGATTTTGTTTCCTGATTGGAAATAATTTTATTTGTTTGTGTGCATTAGCATACAAATATGAAGTAAGTTGATTTTGTGTATGTTTATGTGTGCCACATGTGAATGTACATATGTGTGTGTGTGTGTGTGTGTGTGTGTATGTATATATATATATATATACATACATATATATATATATATATATACACACACACACACACACACACACATAGAAGTTGTAGGTGAAAAGTTCTTAGTGGTTTTCTTTTTTCTAAAGATTGAATATGCAGTTAATTTTTTTCATCTTTTTAATAAGAAAATAAGATTTAATAAACTGTAGCACTTACCTAATATACCTCATCTCATACCATGTGCATTTCCCCATTCTACAACTAGACCCAGGCTTTCCTCATAGTCCATAAGACATGGAGAGTAGTGGACCTTTCTCTGCCATGCTGGCCCTTAACAAATGGGTGGGGGGGTGTTGAATTAAGACTTCTTCTAGACTGATTATTCTACCAAGGCTTCAGAATTTATTCATAACTAAGAGAAGAAAAGATTTATGTATTTCCTCAAGGGAATTAATTTGAAATTAACAGAAACAACTTCAAGTGGAATTAAAACTTGGCTTAACGATTCTATTTTTCATGCTGATAACACACACACACATATATATGTATGCATATATATATATATATATATATATATATATATATGTTTGCATTTTTTATCATAGAGCACTGTATTCTACTGATTTAGAATGGTTTTTAGCAGTAAACTATGATTTTGATTTATATGTATATATTATATATATATATGTCTGTGTATTATTTAAGCATATTTGGTTGTAAACGAGGACATGTCTTTTTAATGACTCTTTTTTGTTTAGGTTCCAGCCTTGTGTTAGTTTTCTTATGTTTGGAACTAAGTGGTTGAGGAAGTGCTCCTTTTCTTTTTCCAAACCGCTTTTAACTACATCCATGATTGTCTTTGAGAGGATTGTCTGTTTTAGTTGTTTTTTTATTTTTTTTATTTTGGTTGTAAAGATGATCATGGATGTGGTTGAAAGCACTTAGGAAAAAAATATGCGACACCTCCTCTACCACTTAGACTCCAAAATAAAATTGACATAAATGCTGAAACATAAGATAGAGAGAGAAAAAAATCACCAAAAAGAATTGTTCTATAGTCTTCTACCAAACATGCTTAAATAATAGCTTTCTGCATATATATATATATATATATATATATATATATATATATACACACACACATACAGTGGTGCTGATAGCTTTTTCATTTAGTGGATCCTGGAATGCACATATTTGCTTTGAATGAGTCCCTGGAAAAATTTATGGGTCCCAACTAAAGTCTTGTAGCCTGTCCTGTGTAATTCATTTCTAAGAAACTATTGAAATGTATTTCCAGTTAGCTTGAAATGGAAGAAAAAAGAACACTGTGATGCATGGATATGATTTTACTGCATCTTTTTAGAGTTTTGTGTACCATGGATGCAGGACAGTACCTCTGTATATATATGAAAAGAAATAAGACAAATAAGAATGTTTTTTAATTTTTTTATTGTTCAAGTTTTTATATGAGGTCATTATCAGGAGAAAAAAAAAGTTTTTAAAGTTTTCAAAGTAGTTGATAAGCCACAAAATAAGGATCAAAAATGTACTTGCAATCTGGCATATCCATTTGTTATATATATATATATATATATATAGTAGACACATAGTAAATTTTCTTATTTTAAATTTTAATTTTTCTAGTTATTAAAAGATTGTTTCAATTTACTTTAAATATTGAAATCAGAAAGGGATTTTTGACTATTATATATATATATATATATATATACACACACAAACAATACTGTAAAACATCTAAACACTTTAATAACAAAGGGTAAATGTTATAATGAACATCAACAAAACAATGTCTTCTAATTGTGTAACAATTATCTTACTGTAAATTGTTCATGTTAGCGACTCAGTGTCTTCATGAAATGTGTTGTATTTTATAAAAGTAGAGGATTTTTAACATTTTAAATACAGCCTCATTTAAACAAATATTTACTGCCTTTTTTTTCTCTAAAATTGTTAATGTAACATTTTTGAAGGTTATTGAAGCTTATAGTACAAAAGTCCTGAAAAAGATTTCACAGGAAATCAGATAATATCTCTTCCAAACAATTGGTGTTTATATTTTGACACTATGCCTAATTGTGTTCTATTTACTAATTGCTCATCTGGACATTTGTCTAGTTATTTACTAAGCTTAGCTTAGATATGGCACAAGGCCCGTAGGGGTTCTCTGTGAGAAGCAAACTCACTAACAATGGTTTACGAATCCAGCTTGCTAACCATTACACCACGTTGGTAAACCTTTGGGATATAATGGTTTGGTTTGTTTTATGGCATATCAACCTCGGTGGGTCATTTAATGCCTACAAAGTTTTGAAATAAATTAATTCTTAATGGATAGTCAATTTTTTTTTATAAACATATGTTTTTCTATTTAATCTAGAGATTGGGACCCTAACAGATACTATTACTCTGGGTCAGAGTAGACCAGGGAGCCATGATGACCAAGGGGTGCTCCATATTCTCCAGACCTCCAGAACTGGAAACTCACTATCAGATAATTTAATGTCATTCCCAAGACATGAAGACCCTCAGCCACCACCTTCTAACACCCATATGATAAAAAGTGTTTAGGCTTGCCATAAGGGCAATAGGGTTGGGGCAATTATATAGTTGCTAGGGCTTGACATGACCAGCTGATTGATCGGAGGAGGCCTATCTGACCACCTGTGTAGCTTAAGTAAGGATTTAAGTGGAATGTTGCATGTCATGGACTGCTCATCCACCATGATTCCATCCTTAAGCCTCACGGTTCGCCACCCATGGCCAACAGGTAGCCCCATTGGAGGGGAGGGGATCTTACCCCCTGAAGAGGTGCAGTTGGTGTATTCTAAAGCCCCAGCCAATAGGGCTGGGTTTTAGCAGGTAAGTTTTGACCTGATACATCTAATTTAGCAGGAGATTGTTTCATTTTAGATCAGCCTCTATGACTACAAGGATAATTGATAATACATCTGCCAACTCTCCATATGAGCAGGATGTGACACAAGGTCATTTTCTTAAGTAGAGTTTAACAGGTTGACATTTTTCCTTCTCTTAGACTGGTTACCTAACCAAAGTTAAAGAGCCCAGTATGCCCTACTATTTACCCATAGCTTGGAGGGAGAATAGGTGGATTCGTACCTTTCCAAGGGTATTAGCACTATATGAAGCGCAAACAGCCTTGTCCTGGATTTGAACTCATGCCACTGTGTCCATTTCCTACAACAATAATCATTACACCACAAGTGCCTCTATGATAAAAGTAACTCTGAAAAACATACTTGAAGGTAATCAATAAATAATTAACAAATACAAAAGCTTTATTCCAACAATTGTTCATACTACTGATTATGTTTTAGCTGGATGCCACATACTTGCAACCTTGTGTCATATCCTACCCATGGTTGCGTTGAGTAAATACCTACAATTGATCTAGTTTTATTCTATGACTCATTATACAGCCCTCTTTAGATAGGTTGTTCTAGCTTTGGTGGTACATATACTGAAAGGAAATCTATTTAGATGGACAATTTATGTAGAAAGACAAGGGTGTGATCTTTTTTTTTTCACGGATAGAAGCAAACAAGAAAATGATGACCAACAAAAAGGGTTGGTCCAAGTATATTTGCTATTATCTTTATTTTTTCTGTCATCAACCATTTTTCTTGTTTGCTATATTCACAAAGAGACTTCCCCATTCACCTTCTCTTTCTACACAAATTGTACACTTTAAGAATGGATCATTAAAATGTGGCAACAACAAACAAAACAAAAATGAGATCAATAAACCAAACAATTCTTGGAATGATTATGACCCACCACAACATTACAGAAGATAGTTTTACAATCAATATGAAACTTTTATACAAGTATTGGCTGAAAAGTCCATAGGCTGACCAAGATACTCTCATCAAATGTGACCAAAGGAGGTTTATTTTTCAACAGGGCCTCCTTGCAGTTCACACACTACTTTCATCAGTGTTGCAGTGCTTGAATATTATTGGTAAAAAAAAAGAAGTAGCAACAGCACTTTTCGGATCATATTCATATTATTAAAAACATTTTTTTTTATATTTTATAGTATAGATTATTAAAATTTTTAATATGTTTATACATAACCTGACTATCCAAGTTTATATACAATTTTTTTATGTCAGTTACATGTATACTTCCGGCCTTGTACCAAACGAGGTTAAGCTTAATAAATGACTATACCTTTCAGAAATGCTGATAGGTATGCTCCTGTGGTGCACAAAAATCTAAAAGGACTCAGTAAAACCATATCTATTTGTCCCAGGTTTTTTTTTTCTTGCCTCACCATTTCAAGCTAACATTTCAATAGTTTCTTAGAAATTAATTACACAGGATAGATTACAAGTTAGGAGTTAGATGGCTTTAGTTGGAACCCATAAATTTTCCCTGGGGACTCTAATTAAATGACCCACTGGGGTTGATATGCCGTAAAACACCCCAAACCAAACCAGTCTCAAGATTGGAAAACATCAGTCATAAGAAATAACTGAAAAGAGAAAAAATAATTTTTTCTTATTTTCTTGAGATTCAGAATTTATTCTAATGGAATAAATCCAAGAAGACAAACTTATTCCCATTATAATCATTAGTTTACTGATGTTGATAAAGTATTCATTTATGTTACAGTTAAAAATCTGCCAATCTGTAAAGATGATATTTCTCAATGTTTCATTATGTTGCTTACTTGCCATGAGCAAGGAAGAGACACAAAGTCAGTTTTTTAAGAGAAATACAGCTGGTCTGAATTCAAAGTTTAATTTCTAGACTGGTTGCTGCGTCTAAGATAAAGATCACAGTTTACCTATTTACCCATAGCTGGGGGGAGAAGTAGTGGGTTCATGTCTTTCCAAAAGGAATTAGCATGAAGAGAAATATAAACAGCTTTGTCCAGGATTTGAACTTGGTTGGCTGAATCCATTTCCTATGACCATAACCATTACACTGTGTGTAGTGATGAACAGTGACATTAGTAAACTAATGGGTTTTTTCTTTTGGGGGTTGATGGGGGATGTTGCTTACATTTTACATTGCCTATTTTTAGTGAATTGTTTTTGTTATTTCTTTTCTTATTGAACTTTTGAATGTTGCTCAAATCTGCTGTAGGCAGTGAAGCTGATAGCTTTTTGATTTAGTGCATCCTGGGATGCACATATTTACTTTGAATGAGTCCCCCTGAAAATTTATGGGTCCCAACCAAAGCCGTCTAACTCCTACCTTCTAACCTATCCTGTGTAATTAATTTCTAAGAAACTATTGAAATGCATTTGCAGTTAGCTTGAAATGTTGAGGGAAGAAAAAAGAGAAATACTGGGACACATGGATACGATTTTACTGTGTCCTTTTAAATTTTTGTGCATCAGGGACACAGGATGTGTATCTATCAGTATCTCTGAATAGGTAATATTTAGGGAAATAACTTAGCTACAAGTTCTTATCTAAGGGTTTAGTTTGGTTTCTTTGTTTAATGGCATATCAACCTTATGGGCTATTTAATTCCAAAGTTATCCTTGTAGAAGAAGAGCAGTGTTACTATTTCGCCATAAAAAGAATTACAGTCAAGTCACACTGAAAGCACTGGTTCCCAATAGATTACCAAAGTTAAGTTGCAGTGAGCCTGTTCAATACTTAATTCGGTGACCACTTAAGTAACAGCAGGTACTGTAAGCAATTAAATCCTTTGTTTGTCAAAAATGATTTGATTTTGGCATTAAATGACCAGAAGAGGGTTTATATGCCATTAAACAAAAGAAAAACAAACAACCAACCAACCAACCAAGCTGGTGTGTGGTGAAGGGGCTCTTACCTTTTCCCAAGGGTATCAGTTCAAAAGTTAACGTAATAGCAAGACTTTGAACTCACTTAGTACAATGTTGCACTCCAGCATGTTAGCCACTACTCCATGAAGACTCCTTCAATCTAACGGTTTAATATTCATATTGTCATAATTCAGCTTGTCATAATGCAGCAGGTGCAGAAGCTAAGTATAAAACCACAGAGATGGATAAAGTATAGAAAAATAAAGGCAGCCATGTTAGATGATTCTAGCACCTTTCCTGAGTGGATAGGCTCATTCTTTGTAAATTTCCAGTTTGCTGGGGGGTGGGGAGTCATGCATTAATGAGTTTTAAAGATTGGATCTGGCAGGAGAAGAATCTGGGATTAATTATTGAAATCTTTTAACAATTTATTTATTTGTTCTTTTTTTTAATCTACAATCTAATTATCTAAGATTCTCCTTGGTTGTTGATCTTTATGAAATATGAAATTTTTATACTTAATTAATCTTATACACATTGACTTTATCTGAAATAAGTCTAAAGACACATGAACATAATCATTTAAACTCATTTGTACTATGATATCAATATGTAAAGCTGATAGTGTTTTCTTCTGTTGTTACTGAAGGATTTTATTAAATTTTGATGATTTCTAAATCATTCCTTTTAGGAGTGCTTCATGCATGCATGTGCATACACACACACACACACACACACACACACACACACACACACACACATATATAATATAATATAATATATATATATATATATTATATATATATATTATATATATAAGGTGTGTTGAAAAAGTATTGAGATATTTTGTACATTTGGACACACTGTACTCTGCAAAAAAAAAAGATAATGTTCCATTCATTCTTCATTTCTATCTTGGTAAATACAGCTTTACTTGGTACTTTTTTGACACACATTGTATTCTGGAAAAAAAAATTATTGAATGGAACATTATTTTTATTTATTTTTTCAGAATACAAGGTGTGTCAAAAAGTACAAAATATCTCAATACTTTTTTGGACACTTGTATATATGTGTGTGAATTTTCAAGGTGAGATCCTACTTTCTTTAGTTTTTCATTCCTCTGCTGACTATTTTTGGGCAATGTTGATTTGTCAAACCCTTTTAAATGATTATTTATTCTCATCTGATATATATATATATATATATATATATATATATATATATATATAAGTTGAAAAGGGAAGTGAATCCAACGGTATGTTGAAATGAAAAATAAAAGAAATGTTGAATGGATAAAATAGGATTTATTTTATTTTATTTTACTGACACATGTTTCGGCCAGGAGTTTATCCATGTACACATGTATTCTGTCTATTATTATTTTGAATACAAAATAAAATAATAATAATAGAAAAAACTACAGAAATTTTTAGTATACAAAGAAATAGCAGCCTTCGTCAGAGTAAATCCTTATTGTTTTAAATATATATATATAGTTAACACAAGGATGTGCTGAAAAGATCTTGGTACAAGCAAGAAGAAAACTGGCTTATCTTTTATTTGTGTAAATTTTTTTATTGGGTATTTTAGAAGATTTAAATTTGAACTTTCGAAATTATGTGCCAAGTGTGTTGAAGTAAAGACAGCGAGGGAGTCTATCCTCTTTACATTAGCACTAGACCAAGGAGATTGTTTTGGTGTCTGAGGTGGAGCACCATACCTACCATCAGCTCCTCACTTTACTGCACAGATCCCTGTGCTACTCATATGCTGAGTTGGCGAGGGCTGGTATCGAACCAGGAACCTTGTGATGAATATTTCCTGACCAGGTCATTCACTTTTTGATTACGCTGAGAAATTTTCAGCACACCCTTCTTTATATGTGTATATATGCATATATATAGACACATACTGGCTGTTTATGTAACCTGTGATATTATCTTCTATGTCAGCAAATACAGTATCAGTTTTTAGTAGGACACATCTCTAGAGAAAATGTACATTATGTCTTTTTCCTCATTTTATTGAAGAACATATAATTTTGGTTTTTGATGCAAGAAAGTGAATCATTTATAGAGCTGAGAAAATCAATGCCATAACATTGTCTCTTAAAAGTGGAATTTAATGTTTTAACCACATAAATTTGCAATTTCTAACCACAATTTGTCCAAGCGTTTTTTGGCACCAGGTCTGTGATACTCTGCCTTGAAAATCAAGGAGAAAAGAATTTCCAGTGGTTAGAAATTAAAATATATTACTTACAGACTACCACTAAGCAAGGACAAACTCATAAGTGATATTCTCCTGTGGACACCTATCATAGACACACCAGTGTAGGCCAACCAGCAAAATCCTACATCAATCAGCGCTGTCCAGATTCTGGATGCCATGCGGAGGACATACTAGGGGCAATAACCGATAGGACGTTTGGTGAGAGAGAAAGAGAGTTATGGATATCCATGCTGTCAGTGTGTTTTAATTATAACGTTCATCATTATTCCACCCTGTTTTTATTACTTGTGGACTTATATTTACAATTAATTAATAAAATCTAATCCAGAATATCATTTTGTAAGAAAATCTGCTGTCTAAAGCCAGATTAGATTTATGAATCTTTTTGTGCCTCGATGGCCAAAACTAAATCCCAACAATAAAAACAAATTTTATAATTGTTGATATCTAGATCATAATGTCTCAGTCCGTTTGCCATTTAAAAAAATTCCTTATCATATATGTGAATGTATATTATAATTATACAGTAATACATAGATCAAGAGTATCAAAATGAAGGACTCAAAAGGGAATGCACTTTTTTTAACATTTTTATTTTTATTTTTTTTACCAGCTATAGTTGCAAACTTCAATATAACTAATTGGCTGCTATGGAGACCTTTTATTTATGAAAATGTATGTGCATACATAAATGACTGGGTGTATGTGAACTTGTACAAAAAGTTCTATGTGAATACAAATAGAAGAAAATATTTTTTTTAAATTAAATGTTTAAGGTAAATATTTAAAAAATGGTTCTGGTGCAGGTCATGTATAAAGTCATAATGGGGACATGTTCATCACAGGGAGAAATAGTGGGTTGGGCCAATCTTTGAAATGTCAATTAAGTTTGCCTTAAAAATCATCATTAAAAATCTCGACTATTATTTAGTGGGCTGTATACTACTACCACAAGAATCAAATCGGTTTGGAGGGAGTCCCCGTCGCATAGTGACTAATATGCTGGACTGCGACATCATAGTCAAATAGTTTGAACTACAGTTGCATTATGTACACTTTCAGACTAATAGCTTTGGGAAAGGTATGAACCCTCTCATTCCCCTAGCTATGTGTTAAATAGTATGATCAATACGAGGATGGCTTTGGCATTAAATAACCTAGGAAAGTTGATATACCATTAAAACATTCTTTTTTTAATGGTATATCAACCTTTGTAAGCACCAAA
>CM042150.1:50730712-50745278 GCA_023376005.1 Doryteuthis pealeii
TTTATTGTCCATCTCCAAACTGTTATCAATTCAATGTTCTTTTTTTATTTTATTTTTTATTTTTTTATTGATATTTTTTCGCTTTGAAAATTCCATAAAATGTTTCCACTTCATCTTTCCTGTTTCCATTAGCAACCTGTGTGCCATTTAAAGCATAAACTATTGTGTATTTATTTTTCTTTTGTTTTATGCCATTGTTAGACATTTATTGGTAATAATCTAATATTTAGTCAATACACAGAACACATTACAATAATGCAAACACCACCAGTTTGGTAAATGGACATTTTTGTCTCTGACAATATGTTTGAGCATATCTCTCTCTCTCCCTCTCATATATATATATATATATTTGTGTGTGTGTATACACTTGTTGGGGTCAGATGTTTTTTCATTCTCCTAGACCAATTGCCATACCTACTATTTATCCATAGCTGGAGGGGGAATAGTTGGATTCATACCATTTTTATCTATAATATTCAGTACCTACCCCTCGCCTAAAAAGCGGCAGGGCTGGGTTTATTACCCTGTGCCTGAGGTGTCACAAGGGAGGAATGCTGATGGGACCCTGCATTTTTAGTACCGGCCATAACATGAGCCATAGTTTATACATGGCTCCCCATGTTTAAAAAAAAAAGGCCTTGTGTTAATCAGTCTGGTGGGAGTTCAGATAAATAAATACCTTTCCACAAGGGTTTTAGTCTTATATGAAATGCAAAGAGCCATGTAAAGCATTTAAACTCTGGTCGCCGTCCCATCTATGGGTTAAATAGAAAACATGAGTTTATAAACAAAATTGTATTATCCATTAAAAATGAAATTATTTCAAAACTTTGTTAGCATTAACATTTTTTTTACCAATAGAAGTATTCGGTATAAAATAATCCAAGGGGTTGACATGCTGTAAAACCAACCAACCAAACCAAATCTGGTCGCCGTATTGATTTCCTATGACATAACCATTACACCATGAGTGCCTTCTTTGTGCATCAGTTAGTTATCATTGGCCATGCCCTAGGTTTCACAGTTTTGTATTATGCCCAGGAATCATTGTATATATATATATTTTTTAATAGCTATGTTGAATTCTCTGTGTGGCTCATGATATTTAGTATACTGTCTTTTGTCCACTGCCCAATGGAACGAAAAAGAAATCCTATAAAGAAAAAGTATAAAAAGAATTATTCCATATTTCTGTCACGAGTTACAGTATGAATAAACAACCCCAAACCTGTTTTTAAAATCATGCAACATGTTTGTGCATATTATAAGTCCTTTTTAGAGTTTTCTTCTAATTTATTTATATTCTTTTTTATAAGTGATACTGTCCTTTTTTTTTCTTTTTTGTTTCTACTTTAGAGGGAATTTATGATTTTCTTTTGTAGAAACTCTCTCTCATATATATATATATATATATATATATATATATATATATATATTAATTTCTCATCTTGTATTTTTTCCTAACTTCGACCCCCCCCTGTTGTCAATTTCCCCTTTAGAAATTATTGTCTCTTTGATATGAAACATTACCTTGTGTCTGGAGGACTTGATTTAATTCTGTGAAGTGATATCCTGGTGATTTGTTGCCAAGTTGAAAGTTTCCTTGTCATCTATCTTGGTTGAATATATCTTTTAGTTACATCAATGTTGAAGATTTTTCATAGTGTTTTAGGGGGTTGTCTTTGTGGCAAAATGGCTAACATGCTGGACTGCAACATTGTAGTAAGCAAGGTTGGGAAAGGTATGGAACCCCTGCCATCCTCCCAGTTATCAGTTAAATAATACCACAACGAAAATGCTTTTGTCATTAAATAACCCACTGAGATTGATATGCCATTAAATTAAAAAACAAAACAAAATGAAACCAAACTATTTTATATAATTATTCCTCTTGATAAATAATCTTTATTTACTTGTGTTACATAATGGATAGACACAGCATATCATTTTTAGCAAGTAGTGTAGGATAGTTTGAAAATAATGGAAAATCACCGGGGATGAATTAAATTAACAGCATGATCTCAAGGGGTGACCATCCCCCCCCCCAGGCAACTCCTGCCCGCTTCATTTAAAGGGGCAAGGCTGGGTTTATTGTCTAGTGCCTGAGATAATCGATTGATGGGTCTTAACCTCAGAGCAGGTCTCTTATTGACTAAGTAAATCAAGCAACCAGATGACTCTGGGAAAGTAGAATAAGTTTATAAAGTTGAGGCTAGTGACCCAGTGGGGCTAAACGGGTTTTGCATCTCTGCTGTTTCACTGCATGTGTAGCAAAGACATCAGGGTAATAAATGTATACACAAAAATGTTTATAGTTTTGTTTCTGATAATCATGAAAATAACAAGAACAGAAAATGGAACTCTGTATTAGAGTGACAGCTGGCTCAATACAAGTAAGATGAAACCCAGATACAACCCGATGGAAGATAGAAGACGTAGATGTTAGAAAATCATCAAGAAGAGTATACAATACATGAACATAGGTACATCAATCTCTCTGTAGCATGATGATAAAAGAAAACAATTATTTTTCAATATAATCTCATTCTTTGTCAATGCATTTAACGCAACGCTGCTGCATTTATCACAGATTAATCTGTCTGAAAATCTGTATATCATTGTTTTTTTTTTTTTTCTAGAAAAATGATTTAAAAAAAAGGCCTAATGCTTTTAAAGAATTGTTCATTTAAAAACCAAAATTTTAAAATGACAACCCTGTACTACTTCTGTTACTCTGAGTTTCAAGTATCATTGTGATCATCTGATGAAATTGATCATAGAATAAATATGTGCAAATTCATTTTTAGATATTTTTCATCATATGTAACAGGCAAGGAATATTCATTAAATTTTAAAGTTTTTCCTGCACAAATGTGAATCTAAGTTGTAGGATTAGGTTCTTGATAATAACCAATAACCGGGCTTTGGGACCCGTATTTGGTGGTTTAGGCCACTGGACCGGGGATGAATTAAATTAACAGCATGATCTAAGGGGGTGCCCCCCCCCCTCAGGCAACACCTGCCCGCTTCATTTAAGTGGGCAAGGCTGGGTTTATTGTCTAGTGCCTGAGACTCCCCTTTAGGGGGAATGCACAGGGGATCCATGCATTTTTTTGTGCCTGCCATTCCATGAGCTTTGGTTTGTGGGTGGCCCCCCCCACAAAAATGGACCTTTTGTGTCTGACCTGCATGGTGGGATGTGGGAAAATAATACAACCAAGAATGGTTGAAAGTAATGAACTTCAACTAGAAAAAAAATCTTTTGACATTTTTTCTACATCTTTGGTCCACCTTTGCAACATCACATTTATCAGTAGGTATAAACTGCCAAAAGATTTTTGCTGTTTTTTTCCCTTTTATATAGAAATATTGTTTAAATAATTTTAACCATCATTGATCATTTGCAATAATGTATATTATTGTACCAATATGTTGGAAATTCAGAAAATGTTGAAAGCACTCAAACCACATCTAACAAAAACCTTTGGACAGTTTTCCAGTATCTTACATGCCAGTAAGAAAAACTAGATTTAAAAAAAAGCAACAAAAAAACTAGATAAACCATCCTTGTCTGTCATATTTAAGGAAACATTTCTAAAAAAAAAAAATTGATGCTGAAATCCATTCACAGAAAATTGCTTCTAAATAATAATAATAATAGTTATGATAATAATAATAATAAAAATATTTTAGCATTTTATAATCCAGTCCATTTCGTGATCCGGTATCATTGATGTTTGGCTTTATCTTAATTTTTTTTGTTGTTGATGTTTTTTCTTTTTCCTCTTTGTTTCCACATTTTCAAAAATGCAGTTTCCTCAGTGAAGGAAACATTTTTAGGAAAGTAGAAAAAATAGATAAAAAAAAAAGTCACCTATGCTTTCTATGCAAAACTATCTAAAAATGACATGAAAAAAAATCATCAAAATATTCAAAGATTGATAAGAGAGGACTGAATCTAAAATAGATTAATAAAAAGAATTGAACAAAGGAATATAAGTAAACCTGTTCCCATTTCCTATATAAAAAGTAAAGGCTGCCAAGTGGCCTATTGTCGGTATCAGTCAAACAGCAAAGGAGTCTATCTCCTTTTTGCTAGTGCTAGACCAAGAAGATTGTTTTTGCCGCCCTGTCGGCTGGGGCATTAGAATGCACCTCTGCAGAGGGTAAGACTCTTCCGATAGGGCCACCTGTTGGCTGTGGGTGGCGACCCATGATGCTTAAGGATAGAACCCAGGTGGATGAGCAGTTCATGACTTGCAATACTCCACTTTGGCCCTATCTTGGGCTAGACGGGTAGTCGGAGAGACCCCCTCCGATCAATCGGCTGGTCACATCAAGCCCTAGCACCTATATGATTTTCCCAACCCTATTGCCCTTATGGCAAGCCCCAACCCCTTTTTCTCATATGGGTGCTAGAAGGCGGTGACTGAGGGTCTACATGTCCTGGGAATGACGTTAAGCTCTATCTGATGGTGAGGTTCCAGTTTTGGAGGTTTGGGGAATGTGGAGCATCCCTTCATCACCATTGCTCCCTGGTCCGGAGTGGTAGTACCTGTTAGAGTCCCATCTATGGGTTAAATAGAAAAATGTATTTATAAAAAAAATGTATTATCCATTAAGAATTGATTTATTTCAAAACTTTATCAGCATTAAATGACCCACTGAGGTTGATATGCCGTAAACCAAAACCAAACCAAAGATTGTTTTTGTTGAAGTGGAGCACCATACCTACCGTCAGATGCTTTACTGCTCAGATCAGATTAGCCAAGGTGTGTTACTCATACACTGAGTTGGTGGAAACCAGTATTGAACCATTGTGATTTCTAGACAGATGCTCTACCAACTGTGCTAACCTGACCTGTTATATATTTCCTATGTGAGTAAAGTCGTTGGGGTGGCCTAAAGTCGGTATCAGCCAGACAATGAGGGAATCTATCCTCTTTTCACACGCGATAGACCAAGGAGATTGTTTTGGCGTCTGAGATGGAGCGCCACACCTACCATCAGCTTCTCTTTTATAAAGTATCTGCAATATTTTTATTTTGAATTTTATTCTAATGCAAAGAATGCAAAATGACAAGTTTTGATTCTAGACAAATTAATTCATTATGGAACCAAAGATTCTTTTTTTTTTTTTTTATCCATTTGACTACCAGAAATATTGCTGATTGTCATTTATTATTTCAATAATATATATATATATATATTGAATCTTAACAAGATGTTTTTATAGCTTTTTTTTTTTTTTTAAATCTCAAAATAGCAATACCAAATCTTGGCTCTTATGTTATGTAATCAAATATCAAAATCAGCAGTATTTATACTGAGAGAATAGTGAGAGAAAAAATAGGTTTATTGATTTTTAACATGTTTATTGATTTATTAGCAAACAATTGCATTTTTCTATTTTTTAACTCTTATTCAACTGTTTTAAAATGAGTAATTGAAAAAGAATAACCCATTTCTACAAGAATATCTTTGTAAAATTAAATGCAAAATGTCATCTTAGTTTCTGAGATTTTTAGTCTTGTAAATATAATCATTGCTCATAATCATCATCAAGTTGCACTGACAGTATGGATTCCAGCTCTCTTGTTTGTATTGGTTGTTGCTCTTAGTTGGAGCATGACATTCTCTATCTGCACAACACTGATTGAGGTAGTTTTTTGCTGGTTGGCCTATACGGGTGTGTCCATGTGTAGGAGTCCACAGAACTTCGTTTATGAGTTTGTCTCCAGCATGTCTTATTCATCTTACTTGGATGGTTTGTGTGATAGGGGGCAAGTGGCAGTACAATTTCTGGACCATATGACCTTTAGTCACCCCTTTTGCAAGGGGAGTAACTCTAGATATTTTGTGAGAACTGAAACTAGCAACCACACACTAAATAGGACTGAAACTAGCAATCCCACACTAAATATTCTGGTTCCAAATAGTTAATTAAATTGATTATACTTTGTTGGATTATTTTTACATATAACGTGGGCTGTGGCTCACCAATTAAACTTATAGTCTCTGCTTGGGCGCATTGATTTAAGCCAGCTAATCAACCTGCTCGAATATATGGTTAGTTAACTATTCAATTGCTGATCTTGAAAGCCATTCATTTGCACATATTTGACACAGACGAACAGATCAGCAAACAAAGGATTCTGTCTAACACCAAGGAACAACCAAGGATTATTCACTAAGGAACCAAAGGATTCTACCTAACACTAAGGAACACAAGGGATCTCCACTGTAAAGTGCTCTCACTTGCAGCTTAAAAATGGCCACAAAAATCGTAACTTATTATGTACAAGTATTTTCATTAAAAAAAAATCCTTTATATATGCTGTAAAACTGTATGATGGACAAAGTTAGAACCTCTGAAGTACTTGATGTTTAGTATTCATATACAGGCTCAAGACATAATTCTTTAATTTGAGGAAGTTCTCATTGAATGACACAGCAAAATATACTTCAGTATAGTTTAAGAAAATTACAAAAGTACTTATGGAATTCTTTATTTACATTAAGAGTGGCATATCAACTTCAACACTTGCTGCTGTTTTTACAATAAAAATATTTTTAGAAAGCAAAAATTGGAAATTTTTTTCACTGTAAAATTACCAATTTGGTGAATTAATTATTGATTCTGTAAATATTTGTATAAAGGTAGCATTTCTTTTATATTCTTTTTATATCAATAAAAGGACATTTTTTCTCTACAGTCAAAGAGTCCGACTCTGTTTTTCTTGAAAGTTAAAAAGAAATACTTTCAAAGAAATGAATGCAAATATCCTGTGTATAAAATTAATTTTGAAAGAGTTATTTACAAAGTAGTAATGTTTTTTAAAAATTTATTTGAACATTGTTTCAGATTTTTCTTGAATAGCGATCAAAATATTAACAAGATATGTCATTAGAATTATAAGGGTCATCAATAGATATAGGGAAATTCTTTTGAACAAAGCAAGATTTCTTTCTTTTTTTTTTCATAAATGTAAACTCTGCATTATTTGGAATTAGTTTATAGCAAAAATTATTTTAATCTCTCAAAAATATTTGTTTTGAGGCTATTCAAAATGGTGGAAAATCAATTAGTACTGCAGGCTTAAACAGAGGTCTGTAATTAAATTTTTGGTGGCTGAGAAGTGTAAACCATGTGAAATTTACAGAAGAATGTGTGATGTTTATGGAGAAGCATGTTTTAGTAAAAGAAAAAAATGTTAACAAATGAGCTAAACATGGGTTTGCTATTATGAGCCTGAGTTGAAAAAGCAGTCCATTGAGTGGAAACACATTGTCTCTTCAGTAAAGAAAAAGTTCTGGTCACAGTGGTCAGTAAAGTAGGTTTTCTGGGACATGAAAGGACTCACTATTGATCTCCTTGAAAAAAGTACAACTGTTAACAACCTACTCCATAGGCAATATCATCTTCTTTATTGAATGATCCTCTTATTTTTATCCAGAGACATTGTCTTCTAACATTAAATCAAACAATGATTCAAGATAATTTATAAAAATGTGGAGTACCCCTCAATCACCATTGCTCCCAGGTCCACTCTGAACTGGAGTGGTTGTACTTGTTAGGGTTTCATCTATGAGTTAAATAGAAAAAAAAGGAGTTTGAAAAAATGAGTGAAAAAAAATTGAGTATACATGAAGAATGAATAAAACAAATGTCTTTGGTATAAAATGACCCAATGGATTTGACATGCCATAAAATCCAAACAACCAACCAATCAACATCCATTGCTAACATTGAAAAACTTTTGAGAAGATCCCTTCAATCAATTGGTTAGTCACATCAAACCCCAACCCTTTTTATCATATGGGTGCTAGAAGTCGGTGTCTGAGAGTCTTCATGTCCTGAGAATGACGTTAAACTATCTGATAGTGAAGTTCCAGTTCTGGAGGTTTGGGGAATGTGATTCCTGGTCCACGCTGACCCAGAGTGGTAGTACCTGTTAGGGTCCCATCTATGGGTTAAATAGAAAAATGTGTTTACAAAAAAATTGAGTATCCATTAAGAATGAAATTATTTCAAAACTTTGTTGGCATTAAATGACCCACGAGGGTTGATATGCCACAAAACAAAACAAGCAAACAAATTTTGAGAAGGCCACAGGCACAATTTGTTATACCTACAAGGATGCATCAAGAGCAGTATATGGGTTACATTAGGAGTGAACCATCTTGCTGCAAAATATTGTTTTGTTTTTTTTTATGACATATCCTATGTTGGGTTTTGTTAGGTAGACTTAACAAAAAATAGAGTTGCTCCCCGTTGATCAGTAAGGGACTGACAGGAACCCGGATATGAGAATTGCGCCATGTTACTTTGGACTGGGGTTTTGAATTGTACAGATGCGCAGCACAGTTAAACTAGTGACCACATGCGTTAGCACGGTTGGGCTAGTTAAGTCATTTTTAGGGTAGAAGCATTTTCTACCCTGTGTTAAATAAAGACTGACAAGCAGAGAGTCAGTAGACAAAGGACTGGCCCATGTGTGAATACACACATGACAACACATAGCTGAATTCTATCCAAAACCATCTCACTGTATACCCCGTCAGTGAGAATAAATAAAACAAATATTGTTATATGTTAAACATATTTCACTGTTTTTATTATCAATTTTTTATTCCTACATCTCTGGATATAACAGGTTTCAAGAAGCTAAACCTTTGATGAAAGAAAGGAATTGATTTTTGGTTTTTCCTGTTGGTAATGTTATTGAGCTCTACAAAGAGAACTTAGTTCTTTCCAATAATGCCAATGTTCTGTTGTAGAGTTGTTTGTTTTTCTACCAAGGCTATTAATATCTATTTGGTACATGTGTGATTTTTAATGTAAGTCTTTATGTTCACTGGTGATCATTACCTTCTGTGACATTAATGTGTAACACTTTACTCTTATGAGTGAAGGATACAGTACTTAGGTGTAATTGTCTCACTTGACCTGTTACTGGTGTAGTCAGAACTTTGTTTCACAAAGCTTTCCATGGTAAACAACAACAATATAACATTGAACCACTTGTCAAACTCAAAATGTTTTTATTCTTTACATTTCTTTGTATCAGAAATATTAGGTTTTTCCAAAAGCTGTATTTTTTTTAAGACAGAATGACAACATGTTATTAGGTTTTTCCAAAAGCTGTATTTTTAAAGACAGAATGAAAACATGTTATTAGGTTTTTCCAAAAGCTGTATATTTTTTAAGACAGAATGAAAACCTGTTCAAATATAACAAAAGTTAGTTGTCTTGAATGTAATCATTATTAACAATAGGAAAAGCCCTCTATGAAATTATCTTATTCCTTATTGAAATCATTATTTATTGCCCATGATCCTAAACCATAGCTCCAGACTATATGGACTTTGGTGATTTAGTAGAATATGAATTATTAATTGATTTTTAACAGAAATTTATTTTAAACTGCAAATTTTAACCTGTCAAGATTTATTTAATGCCCAAAAGGTTTAGAGTATTTCATTCCTTGTACATTCCTTTATATACATTTAATGTGTAGTAGTTTCTTGAGTTATTTTTTTCTTTTTGCACATGGTCCTATTGAATAAGAATGATTTTTAAACAAGATCTATTTGATGGGAACTTAACAGATATTATTACTAGGTTAAAGTGAATCTGGGAATAATGACAATGAAGATGTACTCCACACTACCCAGATCTCCAGAACTGAAGCCTCGCTATAATTTGCAGTTTAGTGTCATACACAGGAACCCCCACCCCCTTTTAGGAATATTATCCCTATGCAGGGGGGATACTGTCAATGTATTCTAAGCCTTGCCAAAAAGGGCTACTAGAATATGATTCATTTTTATCTTTTACAAGCTCCAAAAGCAGGTCACAAAAGTTAAGCATCAATGAACCTGCTCAATACTTTAATGGGTGACAGATTAGTAACACCAGTTACTGTGAGCAAGCTTTTGCTAAGCTTTGTAAAAATAACAACTTTAATGAATGATGAATAAAAAAGAAAAAGTTGTGTTAAAAATTTAAAATAGCAATACAATCCTACACTGTATAAAATAATCTAAAGAGACAAATCATTAGGATATCTTACTACTTTCTATGAATACAACTATTCTCCCTCCAGCTATGGGTAAATAGTAAGGCAAACTAGGCTCCTTAACCTTGGTATGGCAACCGGTCTAGAAGGAACATTCTGAATTCAAACTTTAAAAAATTGACCTTGTAATTCAAACCTGTTAAACATTAAAAATTTAAAAGTGTTTTATAATTTGCTTGAAGCATTGTGTTTATATTGGTTTGGTGGTTGGTTTTGAGGGCTATCACAATGTAAGTGTAAAGAAAAATAAAATAAGGTAACTATGGTGTTGTTTGTTAACCTGTGATTTATGCTTAATATTAAAAATAAATCACAGGTTAACAAACAACACCATAGTTACCTTATTTTTCTTTACATTTGCATTGTGATAGCCCTCAAAACCAACCACCAAACCAATTGAAAATTTACCTTGTGTTGCATCCCTCTCATGTGGAAGGATTGGGTAAATACAATATGGCTGTGAAACATTATCTACCAAAGATGGTGGCCCATGAAATTATCTACAAGAAATTGGGATACCAGAAAGTTTCTTGTATGGTCTGAAAGTAAATGACTGAATAACAATTGACTTTATACCACATTATTTCAGGAGAATATTTAATGGCTTATCTACTGATAGGACAAGTTTATCAACCTCAATGGAGAAAAAGTAGCATAGTAATGCTAGTAACATATTCACAATGTTATTTGTATTATAATAAACATGTTGGAATAGTAAATGTTTGTATCTTACTGTTTGGATATCTATCATATTACTATTTGTATGTAGATAGGATTGAAAGAACAGTAGATAGTATGGTTTGAAAGTATCACATGCACAAAGATGCTGATAGGTATGCGTCTTGTGTCCCTGATGCATAAAAATCTAAAAGGATGCAGTAAAATCTTATCTATGCGTTTTTCTTTTTTCTTCTCTCACCATTTCAAGCTAACTATAAATACATTTCAATACTTTTTTAGAAATTAATTACACAGGATAGGTTACAAGGTAGGAGTTAGACGGCTTTAGTTGTTCCCTTGAGATCATAAATAAAAACACTACAATTTGTTTTTTTTTAAATTTAGTTGGGACCCATAAATTTTCCCGAGGACTCATTCAAAGCAAATATGTGTGTCCCAGGGTGCACTAAATCAAAAAGCTATCAGCATCACTGCATGTACTATAGTTATTTTGGCAAATCAGCATGTAGATTGGAACAAATAAGTGCATCATAAACAAGGAATTAAAATTTTTTTTTTAAATTTTTTTTTTTTTATTACTTTTGCTGTTTCTTAGTAAATGTAGGAGATTAGTTGGTGTAAGAACTCTCCAAAAGTCTCTGATTGGATGCTTTTGGCGCTTCATTTAACCATTATCAAAATCCAAGACGTTAATGTCTGATGACAAAAACTGGTTATAGAATTTAGTTGTAAAGACATTATGGTGCTTATAAATTATTAGGATATTACACACTGAGCATCATGTAATGAACTTTCTTCTCTAGGCAGAATGTATCAATCAGTTGTATACATTTGAAATTCCATTAGTTTAATGTAAGAAGAACTTATTTAGCATTGGGGTCTTTATTTGAATAATATAGGCTTTAAGAATGTGACATTTTTTTTCTAGCAGCTAGCATGGTATAGTATCTGCATATTCTCAATAATTATTCTATATATACAAGTATGAAATATGCCAGTAGCAAAACAGTCTATTATCATCAATGTAGGTATAGATTATACTAAATGAATGGCAAGTTAGTCAATAAGAAGAGGTGGTGGATGTATGGCCAACATATGAATTAGATCTATGGTTAATATATAGGATACAGTCACCTATAGCAGCCTTGTTGGAGGGGCTTAAAATATCCCAACTGTATCCCCTGTTAAGGAATTAGACCCTCATCCCCCAAAAAACCCAAACAAACAAAAAAACAAAACACAAAAAAACATGGATGTTCTGAGTATGACATTAAACAGCATCTAGTGATAAGTCTCCTGTTTTTGAACCTTGGATGTGTGGAGTACCCCTTCATTGCCATTACTTCCAGGTTCACTCTTACCCGGATTGGTAGTACCTGTTAGGGGGCCTATCTATAGGTCAAATAGATCTGTTTAAAATAATTAGTATTAGATAGGAATACTTCAAACCACATATGAGTGTGAAAATCATTTTTATTAGGTAGGAATACTTGATATCATATAACTGTGCAAATTATCTGCATCAAATTCTGTGTCTGTAGTTGTTTTATCTAAAGTAAAATTCTTATTCTGATTTTCCAATGTATTGTTTTTAGCAGTGTGTGCAATCCAGTTAATAAATTATATTTTTTTAATATATATATATATATATATATATATATATATATATAGACAAGGTATTTAGAGAATGATTTTATTATAGTTGATTTGCCAACATTAAACATTGTTATTTTATATTAAAGCCTCATCAGGACACTTTCAGTATGTGATGTATCTTAATTATATTCAATTTTAAATGTGGAAAGAAAAATAAGAAAATTCTATTACAAAACTATGTGAAGTAATTAATGTTCAAAATATATATGACAGCTATTGTATGTGTTTCCAATTAGAGGCCAATTTTTATAAAATTTGCTTTCATCAGATTGTACATATATAATCAACTTGGAAAATGTTTGTCTGTTGTCAATGTGCAAAAAATAAGTCAATTACAATGAGTCTTGTATTTATACTCAACTCTTAGATCTTTACAGTTTCCTACAAATGACACATACTCTTTGATGATCTAATAAATAAGTTAATACTTGACAATTACTGAAGAAAATTCTAATGAATTGTGGAGATTTGTATTTATTATCAAAGTTCCATGATGGCTCCCGATTACAACAAGACGGTTCTTGAGTTCGAAAAGGCTCCCGAGTCCACAAGAAAGAAAGCGGAGCAAATCGTCGAAATGTTGTACAGATAACAATAAAGATGAGGACAATAGTCCGATAATTCAAAATAATACTAATTATGAAGCCACATCTCAAAAATTCAGAGAAATGTGGAATCTTGGTTTGAATCTCCACATGTCGGTTATTGCCAAGTTGCACATGAACAGTGCACAATAAATATATCATAATAAAGAATCATGCTATACTTTAACCTGCCTCATTATGCTATGTCATTTCCTTCCTTTCCATCTTTGTGTCTAACTTTAACTTCATTAAAGCAAAACAACAAAACCCTATTTATTCAGACTAAATGCCAAAATCCGCGCCTACAACACCCCCACTCCTATTTAAAAAAAAAAGAAAGTTCCAAAATGCTAGAGATATGCAAATCTAATCATTTCTGGACATTAAACCTATGAACCTATCAGCTTGGTTTCATTGAGGCTCAGTCAACTAATCTTTAGTTATATCAGGAGACACAGACATAACTGATTATGATAACTCTGCGATTGCCATCCCATGAATGTGTAGAGGTAATTAATGTCATCTGTTGTCCTTTGCATTATAATTCTATGACTAGTGTTTTCTCTCTTAAGTTATATGGGTATTACTATTAAGCATTAGTTTAGTTTGACATAAGACCTAAAAGAGGAGGAAGGACTGCGCGTAGGAGATTTTGTTGGTGTCAATGTTGCCAAGTGGGTGCATTCAACGGTGCCATGTGCCTTGTATGATGAGTCGTTCGGCTAGATAAATAATGGGGTAATTTTTTTTTAAAAAGAGGGATAAAATTTATAAAAAAACATCTTCCCGATATTTTTTATATGACGTGAGGTTGTTTTATAATTGTAAAACGCTATTTTGAGCGCATGTATTTGTTTTTGAAGCTATTGTCAAAGATGGTGGGCTAAATGCAGAGCGTTGCCGCTAGTATTGAAGCAGAGGATCTGTCGTTAATTTTTGGTGGGCTGGCGAAGTGGGCAAACGCCATGTGAAATTAGTGCAGTAAAGAATGTGAATGTGGTATGGAGAACATTTAGGCAATGGGCTTAAATGGGTTACCACTCTGTGCCTTGTATTAAAAGAGGACAGTGCCATGGAGTGGAAAACTCACTGACTCAATCAGTAAGATAAATTTAGTTCTATGCACTCAGAGGTCAGTAAATTAAAATAAGGTCATCGCTGAGCAGTAATGCATGGGGCAATGAGAGAGACGCCATGACTATTGAAACAGTGATTCTTATTGTCACTGCTTAGGTAATAAATGACCTTATTTATGAATAACCTGGCATATATGGTTATTGGAGACAGGCATGGAGTAATGGTTACTGTTGGTAGGAATTCACTCGAGCGAGGCTAAGTTTCAAATCTGGAGCAAAGGTTGTTTGCATTCACATAGCGGGCTAATTGCTGCTTGGAAATAGGTAAGAATGCGCTAATTACTTTTCTTCTGCACAGGCAGCTACTAGTAAATAGTGGTCAGACTGGGCTTCTTTACCATTGGTTAAGCCTACGGCAGTCATATAAGAAGGGAAAAAAACTTGGAATTTTAAAAACCTTATTTAACTCTAGCTTAAGAAAAAT
>CM042150.1:50745378-50862878 GCA_023376005.1 Doryteuthis pealeii
GGCCCCTGTAACAAAAAAATGAAATATGCATCTATGCATGTGGAGGTTGAATAGATCATGTCAGAAAGAAAAAAAATTTGCAGAATCCATCTCATGAATTGATATGCGTGTAAATCTCATACCAATTGGAAATTGATTGAGAGATCCACAGTCAGACGGTTCCCCCTACAGGATCCTTTATATCAATACAGATTATAAGTAACCCAGTCATAAAATCAGTGGTTGAAGTTAAATCTATTCAGATGTTGTTTTGAACTTCAATAATTATCATCCTCATCACATAATAGTAGTTAACACATTGAATAACAATTCCATGATTAAGATTTTTCTATTCTTAATATAGATAATGAGAGCCATCTCTGTCAGTTAATCAAATTTTTCATATTGAATTAACACTGTTGTTGAAAAGCTGTGATACAACTAGGCTATATGAACAGGCTCTATCTTTGATCTGAATTCCTAACAATGTGTCAGAAACAACAAAGTTTGGTGATTGTAATGACACTGCTTGGGGAATGTGGTTAGTGGTAAAGATGCTTGCGGCCAGAATTATTTTTCCTCAGCAAGGGTCTGAGTGTGTATAATAAGTGTGCAAAAAAGTATCAAGATTTTTGTACTTTTTGGCAGACCTTGATTTCTGAAAAAATAAAATAACATTCCATTCTGTCTTTTCATTTCTTTCGTTTGGTAAATACAGCTTTTAAACTTGGACTTTTTTGACACACCTTATTTCTGAAAATAAAAAAAAAAATTAATATGAATGGAATGTTATTTTGTTCAGAATACAAGTTGTTCAAAACTCTCGATACTTTTTGACACACCTTATATACATAATATTGTAAAAAAATTGAAAAAAACACAAGTTTTATAAATGAAAATGTTAAACTAATGTTTAAACTTCTTTTTTCAATTTTTTACAAAATACAATTGTCGGATTCACTTCCATTTTCCTTCAGACACACACACACGTGTGTGTATTATATATATTATTATAATATATTATAGATAGATAGATAGATAGATAGAGGAGGGAGGGAGCGGGAGAGGAGATACAAGCTGTTTCTTATGTGTGATTATTTTAAATTTGCTAAGAATCATCAGACAAAAAAAAAGACATATTGACATCTCAGACATACAATAGAAGTTATTAAGCAAAAAAAAACGAAAAAAAAAAAACCTGAATTCTACTTAATGGAATGTCACATAAGTTTTGAAAAACTAAAACAATTTACCAAGTTTCAAACCATTTGCAACAAAATTTTCCAAAAACAAACTTAAACATCTAAATTTGAACTCTTTTTCACTTGTGTAATTTACTTTTATGGCCATCTTAAGAAATTTATACTTAAAAGTCATTTGAACTTTAAACAAAAAGCGCATTTACAAATTCAGAGCTCTCATAACTTATGTATGTAGGAAATCATGGTATACATTGTCATGCTGCCAAAAAGCTACACGCCTACTTTGTTATACCAAAAAGCAATAAATTTACCTTCATAGATCGATCTGAGAATAATCATCTGACTTGGATTCAGTGTGTAAGGGGGGGTCGTATGATGCCAACCCCTCCACATGGCAGGATATGACAACAGGTCAATTTCTAAAGTGGATTTCCTTCTAGATCAACAAACCAGTATTTATACATTACCAACTTGTCCATAAGAGCAAATTGTGACACTAAGTCAATTTCTAACAGAGTTAATTAAGTTTAAATTCAGTTTTCCTTCTTATAGACTAGTTGCCTACGATGGTTAAAGAGCCCAGTCTGACCCACTATTTACTAGTAGCTGGTGAGAAAATAATTGGATTCTTACCTTTCCCAAGAGAATTAGCGCTATGTGAATGCAAACAAACCTTGTCCAGTATTTGAACTTGCCTCGTTGAGGTGAATTTCCTACAACAGTTAACATACTCCATGTGTCTCAATAAAACAGTATTAGGTTATTCAATAAAATAGGTCATTTTTACCTAAGCAAGTTGACAATAAGAATCACTTTATCAATAGTCATGGGTCTTCTC
Source organism: Doryteuthis pealeii (assembly GCA_023376005.1). Lineage (NCBI taxonomy): Eukaryota > Metazoa > Mollusca > Cephalopoda > Myopsida > Loliginidae > Doryteuthis > Doryteuthis pealeii. The sequence continues at coordinate 50,747,398 of CM042150.1, forward strand.
ATGCCCCAGATTACTGTCAGCATGACCTTATTTACTGACTCTGGTGCATAGAACCTTTATCTTACTGATGAGTCAGTGAGTTTCCACTCCATAGACTGTCTTTTAATACAAGCACAGAGTGGTAAACTCATTTAGCCCATTTGTAAATTTGGTTCTCATACACATTCCACATTCTTCTGTAAATTTCACATGGTTTGCACTTTGCAGCCACTAAAAATTTAACGACAGTCCTCTGTTCAATCCTGGAAGCTCTGATTTGCCACCATCTTGAATAGCCTCAAAACAAATAATGGTCAAAATAGCATTACAATTATAAACAACTCATGTATTAAAATATTGGAAGGGTTTTTTTTGCTTTTTTTTTTTTTTAAATTTATCCCCTCTTCTTTCAAAAAAAAAATTCCCATTATTTATGGAATGACTCTCAACAAGACAGGATTTAATGCACCCACTTGGACATTGACACAACAAAATTCCTACGCCAGTCCTTCCTCCTCTTTTAGGTCTTATGTCAAACTAAACTAAGCCTTAATAAATAGCCATATACTTAGAAGAAAACACTAGTCATAGATTATATGCAAAGGACAACAGATGACATTAATTACCCTCTACAAACATTCATGGCGATGGCAATCGCAGAGTATCATTAATCAGTTTGTCTGTGTCCCTGATATAACTAAAGATTAGTTGACTGAGCCTCAATGAACCAAGCTGATAGTTCATAGTTAATGTTCCAGAAATGATTAGATTTGCATATCTCTAGCATTTTGGAAACTTTCTTTTTTTTTAAATAGGGGGGGGGTTGTAGCGTTTGCATTTATCTGAATAAATAGGGTTTTGTTTTTTTGCTTTAATGAAGTTTAAAGTTAGACACAAAGATGGAAAAGAAGGAAATGACATAGCATAATGAGGCAGGTTACAAGTATAGCATGATTCTTTATTATTATATATTTATTGTGCACTGATACTGTCAACTTTGGCAATAACCGACATGTGAGATTCAAACCAAGATTCCACATTTCTCTGAATTTTGAGATGTGGCTTCATAATTAGTATTATTTTCAATTATTCGGACTTATTGTCTCACTTTAATGTTATCTGTACAACATTTCGTCGATTTGCTCTCTCTTTCTTGTCGGACTCGGAGCCTTTTCGAACTCAAGAACCGTCTTTTGTATCGGGAGCCATCATGGAACTTTGAATAATTTAAATACCAATCTCCACAATTCATTTAGAATTTTCTTCAGTAATTGTCAAGTATTAACTTATTTATTGGATCATCAAAGAGTATGTGTCATTTTGGTAGGAAACTGTAAGATCCTTAAGAGTTGAGTATAAATACAAGACTCATTGTAAATTGACTTATTTTTGCACATTGACAACAGACAAACATTTCCAAGTTGATTATATATTACAATCTGATGAAAGCAAATTATAAAAATGCCTCTAATTGGAAAACACATACAAAAGCTGTCATAATATTGAACATTAATTACTTCCACATAGTTTTGTAATAGAAGTTTCTATTTTCTTTCCACATTTAAAAATGAATATAATTAAATACAACATTCAGATACTGTGAAAGTGTCCAATGAGGCTTTAATAAAAATAACATGTTTAATGTTGCAAATACTTCAACTTATAATAAAATCATTCTTAAACCTTGTCTATATATATATATATAAAAAAATATAATTTATTTACTGGATTGCACAACACTGCTAAAAAACAATACATTTGGAAAATCAGAATAAAATTTTACTTTAGATAAAACAACTACAGACACAGAATTTGATGCAGATAATTTGCCACAGTTATATGATATCAGTATTCCTACCTATAAAAAATGATTTCACACTCATATGTGGTTTAAGTATTCCTATCTAAACTAAAATTATTTTTAAACAGATCTATTTACCTATAGATAGGCCCCCTAACAGGTACTACCACTCCGGGTAAGGGAACCTGGAAAGTATGCAATTAAGGGTACTCCACACATCCAAGGTTCAAACAGGAACTATTCACTAATGCTGTTTAATTCCATACTCAGAAACATCCATTGTTTTTTGTGTTTTGTTTTTTTGTTGTTTGCACGGTTTTTTGGGGATAGGTTCTAATTCCTTTAAACAGGGATACAGTTGCGATATTTTAAGCCCCCCTCCAACAAGCTGCTTAGGTGACTGTATCCTATATATTAACCATAGAGTCTAATTTCATATGTTGCCATACCATCCACCACCTCTTCTTATTGACTACTTGCCATTCAATTAGTATAATCTATACCTACATTGATGATAATAGACGTTTTGCTACTGGCAATTCATACTTGTAATATAGCAATATTATTGATTAATATGCAGATACTATCCATGCTAGCTTAGAAACAAATGCACATTCTTAAAGCCTAATTATTCAAATAAAGACCCCAATGCTTAAATAAGTTCTTCTTACATGTAAACAATGCGAATTCAAATGTAACAACTGAGTGAACATTCTGCCTAGAGAAGAAAGTTCATTACATTATGCTCAGTGTGTAATATTCCTAATAATTTAAAGCACCATAATCTTTACAACTAAATTCTATAACCAGTTTTGTCATCAGACATTAACGTCTGGGATTCTTGATAATTGTTAAATGAAGCGCCAAAAGCATCCAATCAGACCTTTTGGAGAGTTCTTACCACAGACTAATCTCCTACATTATAAGAAACAGCAAAAGTAATAAAAAAAAAAATTTAAAAAAAAAATTTAATCCTTGTTTTATGATGCACTTATTTTCCAATCTACCATCTGATTTGCCAAAATAACGTATAGACATGAGTGATGCTGATAGCTTTTTGATTTAGTGCACCCTCGGACACACATAGTGCTTTGAATGGTCCTCGGGAAAATTTATGTGTCCCAACTAAATTTAAAAAAAAACAAATTTAGTGTTTTATTTATGATCTCAAGGGAACAAACTAAAGCCTCTAACTCCTACCTTGTAACCTAATCCTGTGTAATTAATTCTAAAAAGTATGAAAGTATTTATATTAGCTTAAATGTGAGAGAGAAAAAAGAAAACGCATGATAAGATTTTACTGCACCTTTATTTTTATGCATCAGGACACATAGACGCATACCTATCAGCATTCTTTGTGCATGTGATACTTCAAAACCAGTACTATCTACATTTCTTTCAATCCTACTACATACAAATAGAAATGATAGATATCAACGTAAGATACAAACATTTACTATTCCAACATGTTATTATAAACAAATAAATTGAATATTTACTGCATTACGCTAACTTTTTTCTCCTAGTGATAAACTTGTCCTATCAGTAGAAACCATAAATTATCCTGAAATAATGTGTATAAAGTCAATTGTATTTCAGCATTTACGTTCAGACCATACAGAAACTTTCTGGATCCAATTTCTTGAGATTAATTCATGGCCACATCTGGGAGATAATGTCACACCATATTGTATTTTACCCAATCCTTCCACATGAAGAGGATGCAACACAAGTTAAAATTTCAATTGGTTTGTGGTTGTTTTGAGGCCTATCACAATGCATGATAAGAAACAATAAGGGAACTATGGTGTTGTTGTTAACCTGTGATTATTTTTAATATTAAGCATAAATCACAGGTAACAAACAACAACCATAGTTACCTTTTTTATTTTTCTTACACCTTACAACATGTGATAGCCAACTCAAAACCCAACCACCAAACCAATATAAACACAATGCTTCAAGCAAATTATAAACACTTTTTAGAATTTTAATGTAACAGGTTTGAATTACAAGGTCAATTTTTTAAAGTTGAATTCAGAATGTTCCTTCTAGACCGAGTTGCATTACCAAGGTTAGAGCCATAGTTGCCTTACTCATTACCCATTTAAAAAGCTGGGAAGGGGGAGGGATTTAGTTGTATTCATAGAAATATGAGATTATCTTACATGTTTGTCTCTTTAGATTATTTTATACAGTGGAGATGTATTGCTATTATAATTTTAACACAACTTGTTCTTTTTACTTCATCATTCATTAAAGTTGTTATTTTTACAAATGGCTTAGCAAAAGCTTGCTCACAGTAACTGGTGTTACTAATCTGTCACCCATAAAGTATTGAGAGGTTCATGATGCTTAACTTTTGTTACCTGCTTTTTGGAGCTTGTAAAAGATAAACAATGAATCATATTTCTAGTAGCCTTTTTTGGCAAGGCTAGAATACATGACAGTATCCCCCCTGAAGGATAATTCCCTAAAAGGGGTGGGTTCCGTGTATGACACTAAACTGCAAAAATTATAGCGAGGCTTCAGTTCGGAGATCTGGGTAGTGTGGAGTACATCTTCTATGTCATTTTCCCAAGATTCCACTTTAAAGCCTAGTAATAAATCTTTAAGGTTCCCATCAAATAGTTCTTCTTTAAAAATTTCATTCTTATTCAATAGGACCATGTGCAAAAGAAAAAATAACTCAAGAAACTACTACACATTAAAGTATAAAATGGAAGTACAAGAATGAAATTACTCTAAACCTTTGGCATTAAATGAAAATCTGACAGGTTAAAATTTGCAGTTTAAAATAAATTTTGTTAAATCAATTAATAATTACATATTCTACATAAATCACCAAGTTCATATAGTCTGGAGCTATGTTAGATCAATGGGCAATAAATACATCGATTCCATAAGGAATAAGATAATTCGATAGAGGGCTTTCCTATTTTAAATTAATATTACATTCAAGACAACTAACTTTTGTTAATTTGAACAGGTTTCATTCTGTTTAAAAATATACAGCTTTGAAAAACCTTAATAACATGTTTCATTCTGTCTTTAAAAAATATACAGCTTTTGAAAAACCTCAATAGACATGTTGTCATTCATGTCTTAAAAAATATTACAGCTTTTGAAAACCAATATTCTGAGACAAAGAAATGCTAAAGAATAAAAAAACATTTTGAGTTTGACAAGTGGTTCAATGTTATATTGTTGTTGTTTTACCATTGGAAAGCTTTGTTGAAAACAAATCTGACTCATCAGTACAGGTCAAGTGAACAATTACACCAATACTGTATCTTCACTCTATAAGATAAAAGTGTTACACATTAATGTCACAGAAGGTAATGATCACCAGTGAACTAAAGACTTACATTAAAAAATATCACACAATGTACCAAATAGGATATTAATTAGCCTTGGTAGAAACAAACAACTCACAACAGAACATCATTATTGGAAAGAACTAAGTTCTCTTTGTAGAGTCAATAACATTACCAACAGAAAAACCAAAAATCAATCCTTCTTTCATCAAAGGTTTAGCTTCTTGAAACCTGTTATATCCAAGATGTAGGAATAAAAAAATTGATAATAAACAACAGTGAAATATGTTACACTATAACCTATTGTTTTTTTATTCTCACTGACGGGTATACAGTGAGATGGTTTGGATAAATTCAGCTAAATGTGTTGTCATGTGTGTATTCACACAGTGCCAGGCCTTTGTCTACGACCTTCTGCTTGTTCAGTCTTTATTTAACACAGGGTAGAAATGCTTCTACCCTAAAAGGACTTAACTAGCCAAACCGTGCTAACGCATGTGGTCACTCAGTTTAAACTGTGCTGCGCATCTGTACAATTCAAACCCCAGTACCCCAAAGTAACCATGGCGCAATTCTCATATCCAGGGTCCTGTCAAGTCCCTTACCTGATCAACGGGAGCAACTCTTATTTTTTGTTAATGTCTACCTAACAAAACCCAAACATAGGATATTCATAAAAAAAAAACAAAAAAGCAATTATTCTGCAGCCAAGATTGGTCACTCCTTAATGTAACCCATATTACTGCTCTTGAGCACCTTGTAGGTATAGACAAATTGCCTCCGTGGCCTTCTCAAAATTGTTTGTTTTTTTGTTTTGTGCAAAACCTGGTGGCATTTATGGCCCAACAAAGTTTTGAATAATTCGATTCTTAATGGATACTAATTTTTTGTAAACACATTTCTATTTAACCCATAGATGGCCCTAACAGTACTACCACTCTGGGTCAGCTGGACAGGAATCACATTCCCCAAACCTCCAGAACTGGAACTTCACTATCAATAGTTTAACGTCATCTCAGGACATGAAGACTCTCAGACACCGACTTCAGCACCATATGATAAAAAAGGGTTGGGTTTGATGTGACTAACCTCAATGATTGAATGGATCATTCTCAAAAGTTTTTCAATTTAGCAATGGATGTGATTGGTTGGTTGTTTCGTTTAAGCATGTCAAATCCTATTGGGCATTTTATACCAAAGACATTTTTATATATTCATTCTCAGTATACTCAATTTTTTCACTCATTTTCAAACTCCTTTTTTTCTATGTTTACTCATAGATGAACCTAACAAGTACACCACTCCAGTTCAGATACCTGGACAATGGGATTGAGGGGTACTTCCACATTTTTATAATTACTCTTGAATCATTGTTTGATTTAATGTTAAAGACAATGTTCTCTGGATAAAAAATAAGAGGATTCATTCAATAAAGAAGATATATGCCTATGGAGGTAGGTTTTTAACCAGTTGTACTTTTTTCAAGGAGATCAATAGTGAGTTCCCTTTCATTTCCAGAAAACTACTTTACGACACTGTGACCAGACACCCTTTTTCTTCTTTCACTGAAGAGACCCAAGTCGTTTCCACTCAATGGACTGCTTTCAACTCAGGCTCAATAGCAACACCCATGTATTAGCTCATTGTTAACATTTTTCTTTTACTAAAACAATGTTCTCCATAAACATCACACATTCTTCTGTAAATTTCAAAAAAACCATGGGGGTTTACACTTTTCAGCCACCAAAATTTAATTACAGACCTCTGTTTAGCCTGCCAGTACTAATTATTTCACCATTTGAAATAGCCTCAAAAACAAAAATTTTTGAGAGAATTAAAAATAATTTTGCTATAAACTAATTCCAAATAAATGCAGAGTTTACCATGTATGAAAAAAAAAAGAAAGAAATCTTGCTTTGTTCAAAAGAATTTCCCTAATAATCTAGATGACCCTATAATCTATATACATATCTGTTTAATATTTTGATCGCTATTCAAGAAAAATCTGAACAATGTTCAAATAAATTTTAAAAAACATTACTACTTGTAAAGTAACGCTTCAAAATTAATTTTCATACACAGATATTTGCATTCATTCTTTGAAAGTTATTTCTTTTTAACTTTCAGAAAAACAAGTCGGACCTTGACTGTAGAGAAAAATGTCTTATTGATTATAAAAGAATATAAAAGAAATGCTACCTTGATAACAAATATTACAGAATCAATAATTAATTCACCAAATGTAATTTACTAGTGAAAAAAAAATTTCCAATTTTGCTCTAAAAGATTGTTTATTGTAAAAACAGCAGCAAGTTTGAAGTTATATGCCACTCTTAATGTAATAAAGAATTCCATAAGTCTTTGTAATTTTCTTAACTCTATACTGATAGATATTTTGCTGTGTCATTCAAGAGAACTCCTCAAATTAAAGAATTATGTCTGTTTTCTGTATGAGCCTTATATGGATACTAAACATCAAGTACTCAGAGTTCTAAACTTGGTCCATCATACATTTTACAGCATATAAAACGATTTTTTTAATGAAAATACTTGTACATAATAAGTTACGATTTGTGGCCATTATCTTTAAAGCGCAAGTGAGAGCAACCTTTACATGGAGATCCCTTTGTTCCTATGTTAGGTAGATCTTTGGTCCTTATGAATAATCCTGTGGTCCTTGTGTTAACAGAATCCTTTGTTTGCTGACTTGTTGTCGTGTCAAATTGTGCAAATGAATGGCTTTCAAGATCAGCAATTCAATAGTAAACTAACCATATATCGAAGCACTTGATTAGCTGCTTTAAAATCAATGCGCCAAGCAGAGACTATAAGTTTTTAATTGGTGAGCCACCCAGCCCACGTTATATGTAAAAAAATAATCCAAAAAGTATAATCAATTTAATTAACTATTTGGACCAGAATATTTTAGTGTGGATTGCTAGTTCAGTCTATTTAGTGTGTGTGCATTTTCAGTTCTCACAAAATATCTAGATACTCCCCTTGCAAAAGGGGTACTTAAAGGTCTAATGGTCCAGAAATTGTACTGCCACTTGCCCCCTATCACACAAACCATCCAAGTAAGAGAATAAGACATGCTGGAGAAAACTCATAAACTGAAGTTCGTGGACTCCTACACATGGATACACCCTATAGGCCAACCAGACAAAAAACTACTCAATCAGTGTTGTGCAGATAAGAATGTCATGCTCCAAACTAGAGCAACAACCAAACAAGACAGAAGCGAATCATACTGTCAGTGCAACTTGATGATATTATGAGCAATATTATATTTACAAGACTAAAAATCTCAGAATCAAGATACAATTTATTCATTTAATTTCTACAATAGTATTCTTGTAGAATACTCCTGAGGCCTGAATTTTTTTTCAGTATGGCGTATTCTCGTGAAAAAAAAAAAATAATAAAAAAAAAAAAAAATAAAAAAAAAAAAAAAAAAAAAAAAAAAGTTATTCTTTTTCAATTTACTCATTTTTAAAATCAGTTGAATAAGAGTTAAAAAATAGACTAAAATGCAATTGTTTGCTAATAAATTCAATAAACATGTTAAAAATCAATAACCTATTTTTTCTCTCACTATTCTCCAGTATAAATACTGCTGATTTTATATTGATACATAACTAAGAGCCAAATTGTGTATGCTATTTTGAGATTTAAAAAAAAAAAAAAAGCTATAAAAACATCTTGTTAGATTCAAATATATATATATATATTTTGAAATAATCAATATGACAGATCAGCAATATTTCTGTAGTCAAATGGATAAAAAAAAAAAAAAAAAGAATCTTGGTTATTCCATATATGATGATTAATTGTCTAGAAATCAAAACTTGTACATTTGCATTCCTTTTGATTAGAAAATAAATTCAAAATGACCCATTAACTATTATAAAGCAGAACTGATGGTGGTGTGGCGCTCCATTCTCAGACGCCAAAACAATCCCTTGTCTATCGCGTGTGTAATGAGGCATAGATTCCCTCATTGTCTGGCCTGATTACCCGACTTAGGCCACCCCAACGACTTTACTCACATAGGAAATATATAAAACAGTCAGGTTAGCATAAGTTTGTAAGCATCTGTCTAGGAAATCACAATGTTCAATACTGGTTTCCACCCAACTCATGTGTTGGAATCACACCTTGGCTACATCTGAATCTGGCAGTAAAGGCATCTGACGGTTAGGTATGGTGCTCCACTCAACAAAAAACATCTTTGGTTTTTTGCGACGCATATCAATCCTCAAGTGGGTCATTTAATGCTGATAAAGTTTTGGAAATAAAATCAATTCTTAATGGTTAATACATTTTTTTATAAAATAATTTTTCTATTTACCCATAGATGGGTACTCTAAACAGGTACTTACCACTCCGGACCAGGAGTCAATGTATGAAGGGAGCTCCACATTCCCAAACCTCCAAAACTGGAACCTCACCATCAGATTAGAGCTTAACGTCATTCCCAGGACATGTAGACCCTCAGTCACGCCTTCTAGGCACCCATATGAGAAAAAGGGTGGGCTTTCCATAAGGCAATAAGTGGAAAATCATATAGGTTGCTAGGCTTGATTGACCAGCCGATTGATCGGAGGGGGTCTCCACTAACCCGTCCTAGCCCAAATAGGCCAAAGTGGTTAGTAGTGCAAGCATGAACTGCTCATCCACCTGGGTTCTATCCTTAAAGCATCATGGTCGCCACCAAGCCAACAAGTGGCCCTATCGCGAGAGCTTAACCCTCTGCAAGAGGTGCATTCTAATGCCCCAGCCGGAAGGCAGCAAAAAACAATCTTCTTGTCTAGCACTAGCAAAAAGGAGATAGACTCCTTTGCTTTTTGACTGATACCGACAATAGCCACTTGGCCAGCCTTTACTTTTCATATAGGAAATGGAACAGGTTTACTTATATTCCTTTGTTCAATTCTTTTTATCTAATCTATTTAGATTCAGTCCTCTCTTATCAATCTTTGCAATATTTTGATGATTTTTTTCATTGTCATTTTTAGATTAGTTATGCATAGAAAGCATAGTGACTTTTTTTTTATCTTTTGTTCTACTTTCCTAAAAGTTTCCTCACTGAGGAAACTGCATTTTTGAAAATGTGGAACAAAGAGGAAAGAGAAAAGAACATCAACAACAAAAAAATTAAGATAAAGCCAAACATCAATGATTACCGATCCACAAATGGACGATTATAAAATCTAAAATATTTTATTATTATTTCATACTATTATTATTATTATTATAAGCAATTTTCTGTGAAATGGATTCAGCACAATTTTTTTTTTTAGAAATGTTCCTTAAATATGATCAGACAAGATGGTTATATCTAGTTTTTTTTGTCCTTTTTTAATCTTAGTTTTCTTAGCTGCATCTAAGAATACTGGAAAACTGTCCAAAGGTTTTTGTGTTAGATTGTTTGAGTGCTTCTCAACATTCTGAATTCCAACCAATTGTACAATTAATAGTACATTATTGCAAATGATCAATGGATGGTTAAATTATTTAAACAATATTCTATATAAAAGGAGAATAAAAACAGCAAAAATCTTTTGGCAGTTATACCTACTGATAAAAATGTGATGGTTGCCAAAGGTTGACCAAAGATAGAAAAAAGTCAAAATTTTTTTCTAGTTGAAGTCGATTACTTTCAACATTCTTGGTTGTATTATTTCCATCACCCATCATGCAGGTCAGACACAAAAGGTCCATTTTTGCTGGGGCCACCCTACAAACCAAAAGTCATGGAATGCACGACAAAAACATGCATGGATTCCCTGTTGCGAATTCCCCTAAAGGAGCTCAGCACTTAGAGCAATAAACCCAGCCTTGCCCACTAAAATGAAGCGGAGTGTGCCTGAGGGGGGGGGCCACCCCCCTAGAATCATGTAGTTAATTTAATTCATTCCACGTCAGTGCCTAAACCACCAAATACGGTCCCAAAGCCCGTTATTGGTTAATTATAAAGAACCTAATCCTACAACTTAATCACATTTTGGCAGGTAAAAACCTTTAAAATTTAATGAATATTCCTAGCCTGCTTACATAGGATGAAAAAATATCTAAATGAATTTCACATATTTATTCTATATCAATTTCATCAATGATCACCAATCTTACTTTAAACTCAGGTAACAGAAGTATTACAGGGTTGTCATTTTAAATTTTGTTTTAACATGACACAATTCTTTTAAAACAATTAGCCTTTTTTTAATCATTTTTCTAGAAAAAAAAAACAAAAAACAATATATACAGATTTCAGACAGATTAACTGTGATAATGCAGCAGCGTCTGCGTTAAATGCAGTGACAAAGAATGAGATTATATTTGAAAATAATGTTTTCTTATCATTCATGCTAACAGAGAGATTGATTACCCTATGTTTCATGTATTGTATACTCTCCCCCCCCCCCCCCCTTCTTGATGATTTTCTAACATCTACGTCTTCTATCTTCCATCGGGTTGTATCTGGGTTCATCTTACTGTATGAGCCAGCTGTCACTCCAATACAAGAGCTTCCCATTTCTGTTCTTGTATTTCTATTGAGTAATCAAAACAAAACATAGACATTTTTTTTACATAGACCCCCCCATGATGTCTTTGCTACACATGCAGTAAGACAGGCAGAGATGCAAAACCCGTTAGCCCCCAACTGGGTTCACTTAGCCTCAACTTTACAAACTATTCTACTTTCCCAGAGTTCATCTGGTTGCTGATTTACTAGTCAATAAGTAACCTCGCTGAGTTGAAGAACCATCAATCGACTTATCTCAGGCACTAGACAATAAACCCAAGCCTTGCCCCTTTAAATTAAGCGGCAGAGTTGCCCGGGGGGGATGGTCACCCCTTGATCATGCTGTAATTTAATTCATCCCCCGGTGAGTTTTCAATTTTCAACTATCCTACACTACTTGCTAAAAAATGATTATCTGCTGGTCTATCCATTAGTAACACAAGTAAATTAAATTATTATCAAGAGGAATATTATAAAATAGTGGTTCTCATTTTTTTTGTTTTTAATTTAATGGCATATCCAATCCCAGTGGTTATTAATACAAAGCATTTTCGTGTGTATTATTTAACTGATAACTGGAGGATGCAGTTCCATTACCTTCCCAACCTTGGCTCTACTACAATGTTGCAGTCCCAGCATGTTAGACCATTTTCACAAGACAACCCCCCTAAAACACATATGAAAATTTATCTTCAACATTCGTGTGAACATAAAAAGATATATTCAACCAATGATAGATGACAAGAAACTTTCAACTGCAACAAATCAACCAGATATCACTTCACAAATTAAATCAAGTCTCCAGACACAAGTAATGTATTCATATCAAAGAGACAATAATTCTACAAGGGAAATTGACAACAGGGGGGGGTCCGAATTCAGGAAAAAAATAAGATGAGAAATTAAATATATATTTTATAATATATATATATTATATTATATATATTGAGGAAGAGTTTTCTACAAAAAAATCATAAATCCCTCTAAGTAGAAACAAAAAGAAAAAAAAGGAACAGTATCACTTATAAAAAAGAATATAAATAAAATAGAAGAAAACTCTAAAAAGACTTATAATATGCACAACATGTTGCATGATTTAAAAACAGTTTGGCGGTTGTTTATTTCAACGTACCCGATTGACAGAAATGGAAATTCTTTTTATAACTTATTCTTATAGGATTTCTTTTTCGTTCCATTGGCAGATGGACAAAAACAGTAACTAATATCAGGAGCCACACAGAGAATTCAACATACATTAAAAAATGAAATTATTTCAAAACTTGTTTTAAACAAGCATTAGAATTTTTTTACAATAGAAGTATTCGGTATATAAATAATCCAAGGGTTGACATCTTAAAAACCAACCCAACCAAACCAAATCTGGCGCCGTATTGATTCCTATGACAATAACCATTACAACCATGAGGCCTTCTTTGTGCATCAGTTAGTTATCATTGGCCATCCCTAGGTTTCACAGTTTGTATTAGCCCAGAATCATTGTATATATAATTTTTAATAGCTATGTTGAATTCTCTGGTGGTCATGATATTTAGTTATACTGTCTTTTGTCCACTGCCCATGGAACGATAAAGAAATCCTATAAAGAAAAAGTATAAAAAGAATTATTCCATAATTTCTGTCACGGGCTACGTATGAATAAACAAACCCAAACCTGTTAAAATCATTGCACATGTTTGTGCATATTATAAGTCCTTTTTGAGTTTTCTTCTAATTTATTATATTCTTTTTATAAGTGATACTTCCTTTTTTTTTCTTTTGTTTTACTTTAAGGAATTTATGATTCTTGTGTAGAACTTCTCTTCATATATATATTATTATATATATATATATACTATATTATTTAATTCGCATCTTGTATTTTCCTAACTTCGACCCCCCCCCTGTGTCAATTCCCTTTAGAAATTATTTGTCTCTTTTGATATGAACATACTTGTGTCTGAGGACTATTAATTCTGTAATGATATCCGTATTGTTGGCAAGTTGAAATTTCCTTGTTCATCATCTTGTGACAAATCTTTTAGTTACATCCAATGTTGAAGATAAAATTTCATGTGTTTAGGGGTTGTCTTGTGTGCAAAAGGCTACATGCTGGACTGCAACATTGTAGTTAAAGCAGGTTGGGAAAGGTAGGAACCTGCCATCCTCCCAGTTATCAGCCTAAAGAATACCACACACGAAATGCTTTTGTTCATTAAATACCCACTGAGATTGATATGCCATTAATTAAAAACAAAACAAAATGAAAACCAAACTATTTTATATAATTTATTCCTCTTATAAAATATTCTTTATTTTACTTGTGTACATAAGGATAGACACAGCATATCATTTACAAGTAGTGTAGGATAGTTTTTATGAAAAAATGAAAATCACCGGATGAATTAACAATTAACAGCATGATCTCAAAGGGGTGCACCATCCCCCCCCCCAGCCAATCTCCTGCCCGTTCCATTTAAAGGGCCAAGGCTTGGTATTGCTAGTGCCTGAGAGAATCGATTGATGGGTCCTTAACCTCAGAGCAGTCTCTTATGACAAAGTTAAATTCAAGCAACCAGATGACTCTGGGGGGAAAGTAGAATATAGTTTGTAAGTTGAGGTAGTGACCAGTGGGGCTAAAGGTTTTGCATCTCTGCTGTTTCACTGCATTGTGTAGCAAAGACCATCAGTGGTAATAAATGTATACACAAAAAGTCTATTAGTTTTGTTTCTGATAATCATGGAAAATAACTAAAGAACAGAAATGAACTTGTATTAGATGTCAGCTGCTCAATACAAGTTAAGATGAAACCCAGATACAACCCGATGGAAGATAGAAACTAGATGTTAAAAAATCATTCAAGAAGGTTATACAAACATATATAGGTACACAATCTCTCTGTAGCACCCCCCCCCCCTTGATAAAAGAAAAAATTATTTTTTCAATTATAATCTCATTCTTGTCAATGCATTTAACGCAACGCGTGCTGCATTTATCACAGATAATCTGTCTGAAAATCTGTATATCATTTTTTGTATTTTTTCTAGGAAAAATGATTTAAAAAAAGCCTAATGCTTTTAAAAATTTCATTTAAAACCAAAATTTTAAAATGAAACCCTGTACTACTTTTTGTTCTCGGAAGTTTAGTTATCATTTGATTCCCATCTGATGAAATTGACATAGATAAAATATGTGCAAATTCATTTTTAGAATTTCTTCATCATTATGTAACAGGCAAGGAATTCATTAAATTTTAAAGTTTTTCCTGCACAAAATGTGAATCTAATTGTAGATTAGGTTCTTATATACCAATAACCGGGCTTTGGACCCGTATTTGGTTAGCCACTGACCGGGAATGAATTAAATTAACAGCATATCTAAGGGGTGCCCCCCCCCCTCAGGCAACACCTGCCCGCTTTCATTTAACTGGCAGCTGGTTTATGTTCTAGTGCCTGAGACTCCTTTTAGGGGGAATCACAGGGATCCATGCCATTTTTTTTGTCCTGCCTATTCCATGACTTTGGTTTGTGCGTGGCCCCCCCCACAAAAATGACCTTTTGTGTCTGACCGCATGGTTGGGTATGTGGGAAAAAATACAACCAAGAACGAGTTGAAAGTAATGAACTCAACTAGAAAAAAATCTTTGACATTTTTTTCACATCTTTGGGCCAACCTTGGCAACATCACATTTATCATAGGTATAAAACTGTCCAAAAGATTTTTTGCTGTTTTTTTAACCTATATAGGAAAATATTGTTTAAATAATTTTAACCACATTGATCATTTGCAATAATGTATATTATTTACCAATATGTTGGAAATTCAGAAAAATGTTGAAACACTCAAACCACATCTAAACAAAAACCGTGAGACAAGTTCTCCAGTATCTTACATCAGTAAGAAAAACTAGATTTAAAAAAAAGCCAACAAAAAAACTAGATAAACAATCCCTGTCTGTCATATTAAGGAAACATTTCTAAAAAAAAAAAATTGATGCTGAAATCCATTCACAGAAAATTGCTTCTAAATAATAATAATATATTATTTGATTAATAATAAAATAAAAATATTTTAGCATTTATAATCGAGTCCATTTCGTATCGGTATCATTGATGTTGGCTTTATCTTAATTTTTTTTTTTGTTGATGTTTCTTTCTTTTTCCTCTTGTTTCCACATTTTCAAAATGCAGTTCCTCAGTGAGAAACATTTTAGGAATAGTAGAAAAAAATAGATAAAAAAAAAAAAGTTCACCTACTTTCTATGCAAAAACTATCTAAAAATGAACATGAAAAAAAATCAGCAAAAATATTCAAAGATTAAAGAGAGGACTAAATCTAAAATGAATTAATAAAAAGAATTGAACAAGGAATATAATAAACCTGCTCCATTTCCTATTATTAAAAGTAAAGGCTGCCAAGTGCCTATTGTCGGTTATCAGTCAAAAGCAAAGGGTCTATCTCCTTTGCTTAGTGCTTAGACAAGAAGATTGTTTGCGCCCTGCGGCTGGGCATTAGAATGCACTCTGCAGATGTTAAGACTCTTCCGATAGGGCCACCTGTTGCTTGTGTGGGGACCCATGATGTGCTAGGATAGGAACCAGGTGGCATGAGCAGTCATGACTTGCAATACTCCACTTTGCCCTATCTTGGGCTAGACGGGTAGCGAGAGAACCCCCTCCGATCAATCGGCGGTCACATCAAGCCCTTTAGCACCTATATGTTTTCCAACCCTATGCCCTTATGCAAGCCCCCAACCCCTTTTTCTCATAGGGCAGAAGCGGACGAGGTCTACATGTCCTGGAGTAATGACGTTTAAGCTCTATTCGATGTGAGTTCCAGTTTGGAGTTTGGAATGTGAGCATCCCTTCATCACCATCTGCTCCCTGTCCTGGAGTCGTAGTACCTGTAGAGTCCCATCATATGGTTTTAAATAGAAAAAAATGTATTTATAAAAAAAATGATTATCCATATAAGAATGATTTATTTCAAAACTTTCATCAGCATTAAATGACCCACTGGTTGATATGCCCGTAAACCAAAACCAAAACAAAGATTGTTTGTAAGTGGAGCCCATACCTACCGTCAGATGCTTACTGCTCAGATCAGATTAGCAAGTTGTTACTCACTACACTGATTGGTGCAACCAAGTATTGAACCATTGTGATTTCTAGAGCAGATGCTCTACCAACTGTGCAACCTACCTGTTTAATATCCTATTGATAAAGTCGTTGGGTGGCTAAAGTCACGGTATCAGCCAGACAATTGAGGAATCTATCCTCTTCAACCGATAGACCAAGAATTGTTTGCGTCTGAGATGGAGCGCCACACGCTACCATCAGCTTCTTTTTATAAGTATCTAGCAATATTATTTTGAATTTATTCTAATGCAAAGAATGCAAAATGACAAAGTTGATTCTAACATAATAATTCATTATGGAAACAAAGATTTTTTTGTTTTTTTTTTATCCATTGACTTACCATGAAATATTGCTATTGTCTTATTATTCAATATTAAAATATATATATGAATTTAACAAATGTTTTATAGCTTTTTTTTTTTTAAATCTCAAAAAAGCAATTACCAAATCTTGGCTCTTATGTTATGTAATCAAAATATCAAAATCAGCAGTATTTATACTGAGAGAATAGTAGAGAAAAAAATAGGATTTTAACATGTTTATTGATTTTATTACAAACAATTGACATTTTTCTATTTTTTAACTCTTATTCAACTGTTTTAAAAATGAGTAATTGAAAAGAATAACCCATTCTACAAAGAATATCTTTTACAAAATTAAATGCAAAATGTCATCTTAGTTCTTGAGATTTTAGTCTTGTAAAATATTAATCATTGCTCATAATCATCATCAAGTTGCACTGACAGTATGGATTCCAGTCTCTTGTTGTATTGGTTTGGTTGCTCTTAGTTGGAGCATTGACATCTCTATTCTGCACAACACTAGGATGTAGTTTTTGCTGGTGCCTATACTGGTGGTCCATGGTAGGAGTCCACAGAACCTCGTTTATGAGTTTGTCTCCAGCATTCTATTCATCTTACTGTGTTTGTGTGATAGGGCAAGTGCAGTTACAATTTCTGGACCATATGACCTTTAGTCACCCCTTTTGCAAGGGGAGTAACTCTAGATATTTTGTGAGAACTGAAACTAGCAACCACACACTAAATAGGACTGAAACTAGCGACATCCCACACTAAATATTCTGTTCCAAATAGTAATTAAATGATTATACTTTGTTGGATTATGTACATATAACGTAGGCTGTGGCCTCACCAATTAAACTTATACTCTGCTTGGGCGCATTGATTTAAGCCAGCTAATCAACCTGCTCGAATTATATGGAGTAACTATTTAATTGCTGATCTTGAAAGCCATTCATTGCACATATTTGACACAGACGAAAACAGATCAGCAACAATAGGATTCTTCTAACACAAGGAACAACCAAGGATTATTCACTAAGGAACCAAAGGATTCTACCTAACACTAAGGAACACAAGGGATCTCCACTGTTAAAGTGCTCTCACTTGCAGCTTAAAAAATGGACAAAATCGTAACTTATTATGACAAGTATTTCATTAAAAAAAATCCTTTATATATGCGTTAAAACTGTATGATGACAAAGTTAGAACCTCTGAAGTACTTTGATGTATTATTCATTATACAGCTCAAGACATAATTCTTTAATTTGAGGAATTCTCATTGAATGACACACAAAATATACTTCAGTATAGTTTAAGAAAATTACAAAAGTACTTATGGAATTCTTTATTACATTAAGAGTGGCATATCAACTTCAACACTTGCTGCTGTTTTTAAAAAAAATATTTTAGAAGCAAATTGGTAATTTTTTTCACTGTAAAATTACCAATTGTGAATTAATTATTGATTCTGTAATATTTGTATAAAGGTAGCATTCTTTTATATTTTTTTATATCAATAAAAGGACATTTTTTCTCTACAGTCAAAGAGTCAGACTCTGTTTTCTTGAAAGTTAAAAAGAAATACTTTCAAAAAATTAATGCAAATATCCTGTGTATAAAATTAATTTTGAAAGAGTTATTTACAAAGTAGTAATGTTTTTTAAAAATTTATTTGAACATTGTTTCAGATTTTTCTTGAATAGCGATCAAAATATAACAAGATTGTCATTAGAATTATAAGGGTCATCAATAGATATAGGGAAATTCTTTTGAACAAAGCAAGATTCTTTCTTTTTTTCTAAATTAAACTCTGCATTATTTGGAATTAGTTTATAGCAAAAATTATTTTAATCTCTCAAAAATATTTGTTTTTGAGCTATTCAAAATTGTGGAAAATCAATATAGTACTGCAGGCTTAAACAGGTCTGTAATTAAATTTTGGTGGCTGAGAAGTGTAAACCATGTGAAATTTATAGAAAGAATGTGTGATGTTATAGAAACATGTTTTAGTAAAGAAAAACATTTTACAAATGAGCTAAACATGGGTTTGCTATTATGAGCCTGAGTTGAAAAAGCAGTCCATTGAGTGGAAACACATGTCTCTTCAGTAAGAAAAAAGTTCTGGTCACAGTGGTCAGTAAAGTAGATTTTCTGGACATGAAAGGACTCACTATTGATCTCCTTGAAAAGTACAAACTGTTAACAACCTACTCCATAGGCAATATCATCTTCTTTATTGAATGATCCTCTTATTTTTATCCAGAGACATCGTCTTCTAACATTAAATCAAACAATGATTCAAGATAATTTAAAAATGTGGAGTACCCCTCAATCACCATTGCTCCCAGGCCACTCTGAACTGGAGTGGTTTGTACTTGTTAGGGTTCATCTATGAGTTAAATAGAAAAAAAAGGAGTTTGCAAAAATGAAAAAAAAATTGAGTATACATGAAGAATGAATAAAACAAATGTCTTTGGTATAAAATGACCCAATGGATTTGACATGCCATAAAATCCAAACAACCAACCAATCAAACTCCATTGCTAACATGAAAAACTTTTGAGAAGATCCCTTCAATCAATTGGCTAGTCACGTCAAACCCCAACCCTTTTTATCATATGGTGCTTGAAGTCGTGTCTGAGAGTCTTCATGTCCTGAGAATGACGTTAAACTATCTGATAGTGAAGTTCCAGTTCTGGAGGTTTGGGGAATGTGATTCCTGGTCCACTCTGACCCAGAGTGGTAGTACCTGTTAGGGTCCCATCTATGGGTTAAATAGAAAAATGTGTTTACAAAAAAGTTGAGTATCCATTAAGAATGAAATTATTTTCAAAACTTTGTTGGCATTAAATGACCCACTGGGGTTGATATGCCACAAAACAAGCAAACAAATTTTGAGAAGGCCACATGCACAATTGTTTATACCTACAAAGATGCATCAAGAGCAGTATATGGGTTACATTAGGAGTGAACCATCTTGCTGCAAAATAGATTGTTTTTTTTTTAATGACATATTCTATATTGGATTTTGTTAAGTAGACCTAACAAAAAATAGAGTTGCTCCCCGTTGATCAGTAAGGGACTGACAGGAACCCGGATATGTGAATTGCGCCATGTTACTTTGGACTGGGGTGTTGAATTGTACAGATGCGAGTCAGCACAGTTAAACTAGTGACCACATGTGTTAGCATGGTTGGGCTAGTTAAGTCATTTTTAGGGTAGAAGCATTTTCTACCCTGTGTTAAATAAAGACTGACAAGCAGAGAGTCAGCAGACAAAGGACTGGCCCCAAGTGTGAACACACACATGACAACACATAGCTGAATTCTATCCAAAACCATTCCATTGTATACCCCGTCAGTGAGAATGAATTAAACAAATATTGTTATATGTTAAACATATTTCACTGTTTTTATTATCAATTTTATTCCTACATCTCGGGATATAACAGGTTTCAGAAGCTAAACCTTTGATGAAAGAAAGGAATTGATTTTTGGTTTTTCCTGTTGGTAATGTTATTGAGCACTACAAAGAGAACTTAGTTCTTTCCAATAATGCCAATGTTCTGTTGTAGAGTTGTTTGTTTTCTACCAAGGCTATTAATATCTATTTGTACATGTGTGATTTTTAATGTAAGTCTTTATGTTCACTGGTGATCATTACCTTCTGTGACATTAATGTGTAAACACTTTACTCTTATGAGTGAAGGATACAGTACTTAGGTGTAATTGTCTCACTTGACCTGTTACTGGTGTAGTCAGAACTTTGTTTCACAAAGCTTTCCATGGTAAACAACAACAATATAACATTGAACCACTTGTCAAACTCAAAATGTTTTTATTCTTTACATTTCTTTGTATCAGAAATATTAGGTTTTTCCAAAAGCTGTATATTTTTAAAGACAGAATGAAAACATGTTATTTGGTTTTCAAAAAGCTGTATATTTTTTTAAGACAGAATGAAAACCTGTTCAAATATAACAAAAGTTAGTTGTCTCGAATGTAATCATTATTAACAATAGGAAAAGCCCTCTATGAAATTCTTATTCCTTATTGAAATCATTATTTATTGCCCATGATCCTAAACCATAGCTCCAGACTATATGGACTTTGGTGATTTAGTAGAATATGAATTATTTATTGATTTTTAACAGAAATTTATTTTAAACTGCAAATTTTAACCTGTCAAGATTTATTTAATGCCCAAAAGGTTTAGAGTATTTCATTCCTTGTACATTCCTTTATATACATTTAATGTGTAGTAGTTTCTTGAGTTATTTTTTTTCTTTTTGCACATGGTGTAGTAGTTTCTTGAGTTATTTTTTTTCTTTTTGCACATGGTCCTATTGAATAAGAATGCTTTTTAAACAAGATCCATTTGATGGGAACTTAACAGATATTATTACTGTGTTAAAGTGAATCTGGGAATAATGACAATGAAGATGTACTCCACACTACCCAGATCTCCAGAACTGAAGCCTCGCTATAATTTGCAGTTTAGTGTCATACACAGGAACTTATTTAGGAATATTTTAGGAATATTATCCCTATGCAGGGGGGATACTGTCAATGTATTCTAAGCCTTGCCAAAAAGGGCTACTAGAATATGATTCATTTTTATCTTTTACAAGCTCCAAAAGCAGGTCACCAAAGTTAAGCATTAATGAACCTGCTCAATACTTTAATGGGTGACGGTTTAGTAACACCAGTTACTGTGAGCAAGCTTTTGATAAGCTTTGTAAAAATAACAACTTTAATGAATGATGAGTAAAAAAGAAAAAGTTGTGTTAAAAATTTAAAATAGCAATACAATCCTACACTGTATAAAATAATCTAGAGACAAATCATTAGATTAGGATATCTTCTTTCTATGAATACAACTATTCTCCCTCCAGCTATGGGTAAATAGTAAGGTGAACTAGGCTCCTTAACCTTGGTATGAAAACCTATCTAGAAGGAAAATTCTGAATTCAAACTTTAAAAATTGACCTTGTAATTCAAACCGGTTAAACATTAAGAATTTAAAAGTGTTTTATAATTTGCTTGAAGCATTGTGTTTATATTGGTTTGGTGGTTGGTTTTGAAGGCTATCACAATGCAAGTGTAAAGAAAAAGAAAATAAGGTAACTATGGTGTCGTTTGTTAACCTGTGATTTATCCTTAATATTAAGAATAAATCACAGGTTAACAAACAACACCATAGTTACCTTATTTTTCTTTACACTTGCATTTATGTGATAGCCCTCAAAACCAACCACCAAACCAATTGAAAATTTACCTTGTGTTGCATCCCTCTTATGTGGAAGGATTGGGTAAATACAATATGGCTGTGAAACATTATCTACCAAAGATGGTGGCCCATGAAATTATCTACAAGAAATTGGGATACCAGAAAGTTTCTTGTTTGGTCTGAAAGTAAATGACTGAATAACAATTGACTTTATACCACATTATTTCAGGAGAATATTTAATGGCTTATCTACTGATAGGACAAGTTTATCAACCTCAATGGAGAAAAAGTAGCATAGTAGTGCTAGTAACATATTCACAATGTTATTTGTATTATAATAAACATGTTGGAATAGTAAATGTTTGTATCTTACTGTTTGGATATCTATCATATTACTATTTGTATGTAGATAGGATTGAAAGAACAGTAGATAGTATGGTTTGAAAGTATCACATGCACAAAGATGATAGGTATGCGTCTTGTGTCCCTGATGCATAAAAATCTAAAAGGACGCAGTAAAATCTCATCTATGCGTTTTCTTTTTTTCTCTCACCATTTCAAGCTAACTATAAATACATTTCAATACTTTTTTAGAAATTAATTACACAGGATAGGTTACAAGGTAGGAGTTAGACGGCTTTAGTTGTTCCCTTGAGATCATAAATAAAAACACTACAATTTGTTTTTTTTTAAATTTAGTTGGGACCCATAAATTTTCCCGAGGACTCATTCAAAGCAAATATGTGTGTCCCAGGGTGCACTAAATCAAAAAGCTATCAGCATCACTGCATGTACTATAGTTATTTTGGCAAATCAGCATGTAGATTGGAACAAATAAGTGCATCATAAACAAGGAATTAAAATTTTTTTTTTTAATTTTTTTTTTTATTACTTTTGCTGTTTCTTAGTAAATGTAGGAGATTAGTTGGTGTAAGAACTCTCCAAAAGTCTCTGATTGGATGCTTTTGGCGCTTCATTTAACCATTATCAAAATCCAAGACGTTAATGTCTGATGACAAAAACTGGTTATAGAATTTAGTTGTAAAGACATTATGGTGCTTATAAATTATTAGGATATTACACACTGAGCATCATGTAATGAACTTTCTTCTCTAGGCAGAATATATCAATCAGTTGTATACATTTGAAATTCCATTAGTTTAATGTAAGAAGAACTTATTTAGCATTGGGGTCTTTATTTGAATAATATAGGCTTTAAGAATGTGACATTTTTTTTCTAGCAGCTAGCATGGTATAGTATCTGCATATTCTCAATAATTATTCTATATATACAAGTATGAAATATGCCAGTAGCAAAACAGTCTATTATCATCAATGTAGGTATAGATTATACTAAATGAATGGCAAGTTAGTCAATAAGAAGAGGTGGTGGATGTATGGCCAACATATGAATTAGATCTATGGTTAATATATAGGATACAGTCACCTATAGCAGCCTTGTCGGAGGGGCTTAAAATATCCCAACTGTATCCCCTGTTAAGGAATTAGACCCTCATCCCCCAAAAACCAAACAAACAAAAAAACAAAACACAAAAAAACATGGATGTTCTGAGTATGACATTAAACAGCATCTAGTGATAAGTCTCCTGTTTTTGAACCTTGGATGTGTGGAGTACCCCTTCATTGCCATTACTTCCAGGTTCACTCTTACCCAGATTGGTAGTACCTGTTAGGGGGCCTATCTATAGGTCAAATAGATCTGTTTTAAAATAATTAGTATTAGATAGGAATACTTCAAACCACATATGAGTGTGAAAATCATTTTTATTAGGTAGGAATACTTGATATCATATAACTGTGCAAATTATCTGCATCAAATTCTGTGTCTGTAGTTGTTTTATCTAAAGTAAAATTCTTATTCTGATTTTCCAATGTATTGTTTTTAGCAGTGTGTGCAATCCATAAATAATATATATATATATATATATATATATATATAGACAAGGTATTAGAGAATGATTTTATTATAGTATTTGCCAACATTAAACATTGTTATTTTATATTAAAGCCTCATCAGGACACTTTCAGTATGTGATGTATCTTAATTATATTCAATTTTAAATGTGGAAAGAAAAATAAGAAAATTCTATTACAAAACTATGTGAAGTAATTAATGTTCAAAATATATATGACAGCTATTGTATGTGTTTCCAATTAGAGGCCAATTTTTATAAAATTTGCTTTCATCAGATTGTACATATATAATCAACTTGGAAAATGTTTGTCTGTTGTCAATGTGCAAAAATAAGTCAATTACAATGAGTCTTGTATTTATACTCAACTCTTAAGATCTTTACAGTTTCCTACCAAATGACACATACTCTTTGATGATCTAATAAATAAGTTAATACTTGACAATTACTGAAGAAAATTCTAATGAATTGTGGAGATTTGTATTTGGATTATTCAAAGTTCCATGATGGCTCCCGATTACAACAAGACGGTTCTTGAGTTCGAAAAGGCTCTTGAGTCCGACAATACCTGAAAAAGGCTGGAGGGCAAATCGGACGAAATGTTGTACAGATAACAATAAAGATGAGGACAATAGTCCGAATAATTGAAAATAATACTAATTATGAAGCCTCATCTCAAAAATTCAGAGAAATGTGGAATCTTGGTTTGAATCTCCACATGTCGGTTATTGCCAAAGTTGCACATGAACAGTGCACAATAAATATATCATAATAAAGAATCATGCTATACTTTGTAACCTGCCTCATTATGCTATGTCATTTCCTTCTTTTCCATCTTTGTGTCTAACTTTAACTTCATTAAAGCAAAACAAACAAAACCCTATTTATTCAGACTAAATGCCAAAACCGCCTACAACCCCCCTCCTATTTAAAAAAAAAGAAAGTTCCAAAATGCTAGAGATATGCAAATCTAATCATTTCTGGACATTAAACCTATGAACCTATCAGCTTGGTTTCATTGAGGCTCAGTCAACTAATCTTTAGTTATATCAGGGACACAGACAAAACTGATTATGATACTCTGCGATTGCCATCCCCATGAATGTGTAGAGGGTAATTAATGTCATCTGTTGTCCTTTGCATTATAATCTATGACTAGTGTTTTCTCTCTTAAGTATATGGCTATTTATTAAGCTTAGTTTAGTTTGACATAAGACCTAAAAGAGGAGGAAGGACTGCGCGTAGGAAGATTTTGTTGTGTCAATGTTCCAAGTGGGTGCATTCAAAATCCTGTCTTGTATGAGAGTCGTTCCATAAATAATGGGAATTTTTTTTTAAAAAGAGGGGATAAATTTAAAAAAAAAAAAAAAAAACCCTTCCCAAT
This sequence comes from Doryteuthis pealeii, assembly GCA_023376005.1. Taxonomy (NCBI): domain Eukaryota; kingdom Metazoa; phylum Mollusca; class Cephalopoda; order Myopsida; family Loliginidae; genus Doryteuthis; species Doryteuthis pealeii. Next base: position 50,773,006 of record CM042150.1, read on the forward strand.
ATTTTAATACATGAGTTGTTTATAATTGTAAATGCTATTTTGACCATTATTTGTTTTGAAGCTATTCAAGATGGTGGCAAATCAGAGCTTCCCAGGATTGAACAGAGGACTGTCGTTAAATTTTTGGTGGCTGCGAAGTGCAAACCATGTGAAATTTACAGAAGAATGTGGAATGTGTATGGAGAAACAAATTTACAAATGGGCTAAATGAGTTTACCACTCTGTGCCTGTATTAAAAAGACAGTCCATGGAGTGGAAACTCACTGACTCATCAGTAAAGATAAAGTTCTATGCACCAGAGGTCAGTAAATAAGGTCATGCTGACAGTAATCTGGGGCATGAGAAGACCCATGACTATTGATAACAGTGATTCTTATTGTCAACTGCTTAGGTAAAAATGACCTTATTTATTGAATAACCCTCATATACTGGTTATTGGAGACACATGGAGTAATGGTTACTGTTGTAGGAAATTCACTCGACGAGGCAAGTTCAAATACTGGACAAGGTTGTTTGCATTTCACATAGCGCTAATTCTCTTGGGAAAAGGTAAGAATCCAATTATTTTCTCACCAGCTACTAGTAAATAGTGGGTCAGACTGGGCTCTTTAACCATTGTTAAGGCAACCAGTCTATAAGAAGGAAAACTGAATTTAAACTTATTAAACTCTACTTAAGAAATTGACCTAGTGTCACAATTGCTCTTATGGACAAGTTGGTAAATGTATATACTGGTTGTTGATCTAGAAGGAAAAATCCACTTTAGAAATTGACCTTGTGTCATATCCTGCTCATGTGGAGGGGTTTGCATACATACCCCCCCCCCCCATACACACTGAATCCAAGTCGGATGATTATTCTCAGTCTGATCTATGTACCAGGTAAATTTCATTGCTTTTTGTATAACAAAGTAGGCGTGTAGCTTTTTGCAGCATGACAAAACTGTATACCATGATTTCCTAACATACATAAGTTATGAGAGCTCTGAATTTGTAATGCGCTTTTTTGTTAAAGTCTCAAAAGACTTTTAGTATTAAATTTCTTAAGATGGCCATAAAATAGTAAAATATACACAAAGCTGAAAAAGAATTTCAAATTTAGATGTTTAAGTTTTGTTTTTGGAAAACTGCAAATGGTTTGAAACTTTGGTAAATCTGTTTAGTTTTTCAAAACTTATGTGACATTCACATTAAGTAGAATTCAGTTTTTTTTTTTTTTCGTTTTTTTTGCTTAACTTTCTTTGTATGTCTGAGATGTCAATATGTCTTTTTTTTTTGTCTGATGATGTCTTAGCAAATTTTAAAATAATCAACACATAAGAAACAGCTTGTATCTCCCTCCTCCCCTCCCTCCCCTCTATCTATCTATCTATCTATCTATATATATATATATATATATATATATATACACACACGTGTGTGTGTCTGAAGGAAAAATGGAAGTGAATCCGACAATATGTAATATTGTAAAAAATTGAAAAAACAGAAGTTTAAACATTAGTTTAAACATTATTCATTTATAAACTTGTGTTTTTTCAATTTTTTTTACAATATTATGTATATAAGGTGTGTCAAAAAGTATCGAGAGTTTTTGACACAACTTGTATTCTGAACAAAATAACATTCCATTCATTATTATTTTTTTTTTTCAGAATATAAGGTGTGTCAAAAAAGTACCAAGTTTAAAGCTGTATTTACCAAGAAAGAAATGAAGAATGAATGGAATGTATTTTTATTTTTTCAGAATACAAGGTATGCCAAAAAGTACAAAAAATCTTGATACTTTTTTGACACACCTTATATACACACTCAGACACCTTGCTGAGGAAAAAAATAATTCTGGGCCCAAGCATCTTTACCACTAACCAACATTTCCCAAGCAGTGTCTTACAATACCACCAAACTTTGTTGGTTTCTGACACATTGTAGGAATTCCAGATCAAGATAGAGCCTGTTCATATAGCCCTTAGTTGTATTCACAGCTTTTCAACAACAGTGTTAATTCAATGATGAAAAATTTGAATTAACTGACAAGATGGCATATCATTACACTAATTAAGAATAGAAAATCTTAATCATGAATTGTTAATTCAATGTTGTTAACTTAAATTATGTGATGAGATGATAATTTCATTGAAAAGTTAAAACAACATTCTGAATAATTTAACTTCAACCAACTGATTTTTAGACTGGTTACTTGTTAATCTGTATTGATAAATAAAGGAATCCTGTAGGGGGGAAACTCCTGACTGTGGATCTCTTCAATCAATTTACAACCTTGGTATGAGATTTACACCATTATCAATTCATGAGATGGATCTGCATTTTTTTTCTTTCTGACATGATACTATTCAACCTCCACATCATAGATGCATATTTCATTTTTTTTTTACAGGGTAGCAGTTGCATAGTTTTTCCTTACAGTCATTAGTCATTCCTAGTGTCACCTGAATATTTCTGGAAATGTTTAATAAATAATATATCTATATTTTACTGAAAAAAAGAAGAAAAAAAACACCAAAAAGCTTAACACATGTGACACTTTTCAGACAGTTATTATACTCTGATCCAAGACCGAGGACTCAGGAGTAACACTTTGATCCTAGAAAAAGCACATACATTGTGTTCAGAAGCTTCAGATTCTGGAACAATTACCAAGGTAAAATTAATCACTGGTCCCAGGGGAGCTGTCTCCCGGGCCGTGTTTATTGCTTGGTGCCTGAGGCGCCACAAAATAGGAATACCAAAGAGATCATGCACTTTTTGCACGTGCCACTGATGATCTGCATTTTGTGTGTGGTTCCCCACATTAAAAAACCTGTTAATCTGGCCTGGTGAGAAATCTGGTAAATAACTACTACACTCTGATGGTATTTATTCAGCACTTCTCTCCAATGTGGTAAGAATTTGCATGAGTTCAAATTTAATATGGGAATTCTCCCTCAAATCGGCAGGTAGCAACAAAAAGTTTTCCATTGTCATTTAGGGGAGAGGGACGCCTAAAAAAATCAGACCATGACTCTACCTCTTTTAGTTGCAGGTGCAGCTTAAGGGGACAGCCCCCTGGGACTGGACTTTAGTATGCTCTGATTCTAGACAGAATCTGAAGAATAGTAGTATGAGGTAGAGCATACATACACTGGGATCCTAGGCAGAAGTGTTAATGAATATATAAACAATCCTGTCATTTTTTATGGGTATTATGCTGTTGTTATGCTTTGCCAATAGGAAACTGAGTTGAAAAGAGAGTCTATGGAGTGGAAACACACTGACTTTCTGGTAAAGAAAATGTTCTGGTGCAGTCGTTAGTAAATAAGGTTTTGATGAAAGGACACATTACTATTGGTTTCCTTGAAAAAGGTGCAACTGTAAACAGTGCTTCGTATTTGCCAACTCTTCAGGCAATATTCACGTTATTTATTGAATGACCTTCCTGTGTCTACTAAAACATTTTCTAATCAAAGCATTTAGGTATTACTTATCAAATTCTACATCATTTTAAAAATATATGTAACAGTTAAGAAATGAGTACACTCATTATATATATTTATAAAATTCTATTTCTGGTTAGAGAGATGTTATAATTTTATTTTTAGTGAAAAAGTTTCAATATTGTAAAGTAAAAAGTAAAGTCGACGGGGCGGCCTAAAGTCGGTATCAGCCAGTCAGCGAGGGAGTCTATCCCTTTTCAATAGCGCTAGACCAAGGAGATTGTTTTAGCATCTGAGGTGGAGCGCCACACCTACCATCAGCTCCTTACTTTACCGCACAGATCCCTGTGCTACTCATACGCTGAGTTGGCGAGGACCGAACTAGGAACCTTGTGGTTTCTAGCCGAACGCTCTACCGACTGTAATACTTCATATTTTGTATAATGTTCCACTAAAAACCAATAAATCCTGGTATCTTTGGCAAAGAAGATTGAATGTTTATATTCTACAAGGATGAATTTGGCCTTAAACAGTCCATGAAGGTTGACATGCCATTAAACAAAGAAACTAAACCAAACCTGTTTGTGGTGCATTTATTTATAGGTAGTAGCGCTCTATAAAAAAAAATGTTATTTACACAAATGTTTCAGTTACATCAATGTACAAAGTGTAAAAACAGTATTTTTTTTATTCAAGTTGTTGAAGAGAACAACTTTTTTTGTTTATTCATAGTGTATATTTCTTATTTGTATATTTTACTTTTATTAATTACAGAATCAAAATAAAAGCCCATTCTTTTTATAATATATATTATATATATATATATATATGTTCTGTGTTTAGTTTCAAACTTCATTTTCAGAGTTAATTTCTTGTATTTTTCTTTTTAACAAAATGATAGTGTCATGAAGTTAGTTAAATCCATGTTGAAAAGTTTGTTGTGGATTCATTTAAAAAAGAAAAAGAAACTAAGTGTCTGTCAGTTCCACTTGTATCTCTGATGATTATTTCTTGTCCATTATTTAATGATGACATGGCCACTTTATTAAAAAGAGACAACCACTGTTGAGCAATCATTGAAGTCTTTTCCTGTTTTCTAGTTGGCTCCTCCAATGGAAATGTGGGTGTTACTTTTAAGTCTCTTTTAACTTTGTCTTGGGATTCTCAATACCAACCATTTTACTTATTAGAATAGGAATATTAAGGACTGGAAAACCCACAAGGAATCAAGATTTTTTATGGATTTTTATTTTTTAATTTATTTTACTTTAATTTTCTTTACTTAATATTTTTCTAAAACAAGTGTTTGACTGAGATTTATAAAATCACATTTTGGAATATTGATGTAATTTCCTTTAAATTTTTACTCAACCTTATTTCCTGCTTAATTTAGTGAATATTCTAAAACTCAATCCTATGTCTAACAAACACACACAAAAGAATGTAAGACCAATGTGCTATAAATAAAATTGAGCATTTTATATTGAAGGATAAAATCATACTAAAACAGAGCAGCTAAAAAGCTTTTTTTTTTTTTAATACTGCGCGCGCACACACACACACACACACACACACACACACACACACAATATATAGCACAAATCATTAATTTTTTCTTAATCAAGTAAGTGCTCAAATACTGGCTAGAAGAGTAGAATAAAACCTTAAATAAATTCTTATCTCACCTCCTAATGTCAGTTTCATTACTAAAAGTTTCATTTGGGGGGGGGGGGTATTTACCTTCATTTTTTTTGTATATTATGTTTTTCTCCAAATACCTACAACTTTTAATAATCAAGTTGACATGAAGAGGTAAGACAACAATTTACTTAAGGCTTTAGCGCGCACACACCAATACATTTTGTAATCTAATGATTTATTTCATTCTACATATTCTTCTTTTTATAAATGCACCTAAACTAAATTCTATTGCATGAATTATATAGATTGAAAAGTACAAAGTGAAAATTTAAAATAGAAATTCAGCTGATAACTGTAAAGATGCAGATTCATTGAATAAAATGCTGTCAAGTGAATTGTTCATCAGTCAATTTCTTTTGGAACCAAAATGTCCCAATTTCTCATGGTGGATTAAATGGATCACCGACTTTATCAAGATCAAGTGGCATAACCTTTTCAAAAAGTTTGCACTGTCTTTCAGTTGAGACCAAAGTTTCAAAACAACAGAATAAAGCATTTCATGCATTGAATCTTTGATTCAAATTGAAAAATAGCAAAAACTATGTGATATGTATGCCACATAATCTTCTCATAGATAGAAGTCTATGAAATCATCCTAAAGTTGGGGTATCAGAAAAAATCCTGGAAAAGCAGATTAATGACTGTATGGTGAATTAGTAGAAGGCACCTGACCGGTAGGAAGACCAAGCCTATGCTTTAAAGACGTATACAAGAAGTACATGAAGATATGCCACATTAACACCAACACATGGGAAGTTGGTGTAGAAAACTGAGCGTTCTGGCACTTCCTTGTCAAAGAAGGGATGAAAAGGAGTGAAAAAGAGAGGAAAGAACCAACCACAGAAGGAAGGAGAAACAACAGCAACTCCAGCAGGCATCACTGTTTGTTTGCAGTCACTTTACCAGAGATAGCCATTCAAAAATTGGCCTGTTCATCCACTCGCACATATTCAGTTAAAAAAAAATTTTTTAAAAAGAAAAAATTTGGACACTACTCCATTGTCTTTAGCAGATGGAAAGATGCCAACATTCCTTGCAGAGGGGAGAGACACCTTCACCCAAAGTGGGGTCCTGTGTATGAAACTAAACTGCACCTGATGGGGAGGCTCCAGTTCTGGAGATCTGTGTTGTTTGGAGCACCCTTCATTGTCTTTAGTTATTGAATTTTGTGAAACTCTGTGTAGAATGGAAAGAACTCAGGCCAGCCATCTTTGTTCACTGCCAAAGTTTTTGATGATTTAACCGAGCAATTAACTCGTTCATCAAGAAAATCAAGTAGAAAACTATTTTTTGCAGATTGGGTTGTTTCCAACTATTGTTTTCAGGACAATGAAGAAGTTAAAATATTTAACCGTTTATCTACCACTGCCACAATAACTGGTGAAAGGGTTGACAAATTAGTATCATATAGCTGATCCTTTACTACTGAATAGAAATGTATTCATCTATTTCATTTCTATCTCTCTCTTTTTTTTTTTTTTTTTTTTTAACTCTAAACCCTAAACCATTTTCTAAAAGATCTTGGGAGTTTTCTAGGTGGAGATGGGCTGTCTGGCATTTTGATCGTTGGTGATTTGGGGTGCTCTAGTATATAAAGAGTTAAAATACAAGTGTTTATAAAGTTGAAGGTTTTACTGTATAATTTCATAGAATCTTATTTGTTGGGGAGGAATTTTTTTTTTAAATTGGTAAATTTTATCATTTGTCTATTTTCTAAATAAGTCTCTTTTAAGATAAATCTGAAGGGAAGAGGAAAATGTTGTTAATTCTCTTGGGAAATAATATTGATTGCATTAAGCAGAATACAGGCACTGATTCTGTATTGTTTTTTTTCTTTGTCTTTCTTTAAAAAAAACTTTTTGTGGTCTGCTTTGTGCAGCTGCATCATAGATTGTGCACATATTTCTTGACAATTATTCTATCAAGTTTTTTGTTTGTTTGTTTGTCTTAATTACATCACTGTTTTCATCTGAAATTTTGAGAGCAACTTGCATTCCATCGTTTGAAGAGCAACTTAGATTTTTTGTACTTTTACTCAACAGTAATAAAAAAAAGTTATCTTGTTTCTGAACCGAGGTTTTGTTACTATCAAATATTGATTTGCATTCTTTAATACAACCTTTTAAACAGCAAGGCACAAAGAGGGGTGAAGTGTAGAGGAGAGTAGCCTCAACAGCAAAGAGAGCCAGAAAGAGGGAAAAAAAAAACCAGCAGCCCCAGAAAGCATCACGGTTTGTGTGGAGTCAGTGCAACAAAGATAGTCACTCAGGGATAGGCCTGCATAGTCACTTGCGCAGATGCAGATAATTTATTTATTTTCTGGATACTACGCCATAATTCTTAGTGGATGCAAAGGTGCCAACAACAAGATACTGATCTTATTTGGGTGTTTTTTGTATTTGGTAACATTCCAGGATTGTCAGTCAGAACCATATGGTTTGTCCACTGAGTTGTATTATTTGTATCTTTGTATATGTCATTTCAAACAGGACATTTCAAAGTAAACTCAACTTTTTCACCTGTAAGACCAATTATTAGGGTGTTTTCATACATGCTTTTTCATATAATTGTAATGTATTGCCAGAAGTGACCAACTCTTTTTCTGATAAGGTATTTTGAACTTTATATCAATTCTAAATCAGTTAGATGAGATACCACTGAGGCTGTCAATTGATTTTCAGAACAGAAAAGAAGATATTTGAATTAACATAAAATAACAGTGTATGGTTTGAAGTCAACTATTCTAAAGAGAAAAAAACTGTTCTCTATCCATTAGCTTTTCCATAGCATTTTTTGACAAAAGTTAATCAGATTTACCCAAGGAATCCTTTGCCTTGAAACAAATGGACTCAGTTTCCAATTTTTTTTTTTTTTTTTTTTTTTTCCATATATATTTTTTCTTGTTTCTTGTTTCATTTTCAACCTAAAATGAGGTGAACTGATACAAATGAGAAATATTAATACTTAATTATCTTCTCTTCTTTCTGTAATTTTTGTTTTAGTGCTTCAAATCTTGTCGGAATTGGCTTCGTTTTCAAAGAGTCAATCCGCCTCCAAAATTAGAAGAACCAGATACGCCAGATAAGGTAAAAACATTGAATGCACTTTACTTTTTTTTTTTCTTTTTTGCCTGGGTCTCTTTCTGGCTGCTTTCCCTTGTCAATCTATCCAATATGGTTGACTCTCTGCTTCATTCCATTGAAACTGGTAGAAGAGGGAAAACTTTTACTTCTTCAACACCCCCCCACCCTGACCACTATAATGTCATTGATCGAGATGTTGCAGTCCTGTTTCCACCATCTAGCCAAGAACCATTCTTTTATTGTTAGGAAACCAAAAAAGGGATTTTTGTTATTATATGCTAAAAAGAGGTGCCCAATACTTTGATTGTAAAGTTAGTGAAGGTAGATGGCACACCATAAATAAAAAAAATAAAGAAATAAAAAAATGTTAGCTTATCTATTCTCCATTTGTCAGGTGCCACTTAATTGACATATTCAATTGTATTGTGCCATAGTGTTCATTGCAGTCATGCAATATATATTGTTTATATAAATTATACTCAGTACTTATATAAACAAATATACTTAGTGTTTTTTAATACAGGTTGATCTTTTTGATTGGGTCAATTTTAAAAGTAGCTTGTGAGCAGAAAAGTGTGGGCATCCCTGTACTAAAAGTAAAAACAATTAAAATAAAAAGTTCTAACTTTAGTTTTGTTTTTTTTTTAATTTAAAAAAATTTTTTTTTAACAATGAGGTTTTGAGAGTTTAAGAAATCAGTTTTTATTTAAAAAAACAATATCCTTAGCAAAACTGAGGCTGGTGGGGTGACTAGAGTCACTGAATCTCGTTCAATAACCCATCCCCCCTCCCTACAAAATAAAACCTGGTTATGATCTGAGCACTGAACCTAACTTGCAATCCACTGAATGCATTTCCAAACTTTTTCCTTTTTTTTTTTTTCTTTTATTTAAATTTTTTTTTTCTTGCTGAATGTTTCCGTACCCATAGCATGTATTTGAAGCAAATATATATATCTTTATTTTTCTGGAAATTAATAGTCACTGACTTTAAGGATTTGCTTATGCCTTCTTCTTTTTCAATTATTGTTATTATCTAAATAGCATTTCTCATTCTTCAGTTATTGTTAGCCTCTATAATCTGCTTGAGATGGTAAACCCCATTAAAAAAAAAAAAAAAAAAAAAAATACGTTGTGAAGATTATAAAGTTTTCACAGTTGTTTAAAATCTTCACAATGTGTTTTAAAAAATTTAGCCACACAATTTACTATGATAATAGATTTGAAAAAGGCATGAATTCATCTATGGAATTCCTGTGACATAATTGATAATGTGTTTGACTCGGATAACATAGTAAGCGAATCTGAACTCCTGTCATGCTATTACATTCACTTTTGGATTAATACCTTTGGGAAAGGTATGAACTCCTTCATGGGTTAAATAGTACCACTTTGTTCTTCTATAAGGATGTCTTTGGTATTAAATAACTCTTGAAGGTTGATATGCCAAACCATCTGTGACATGGCTATGGGTAAATAGTAGGGCTGACTAAGTTCTTTAGCCTTGGTTAGACAACAAGTTTAGGAATACTTTGAATTTAATCCATCTTAATTTGAAAATTAACCTTGTGTCACATCCTGCCCTTGGTGGAGAGATTGGGTAAATGCAGCAACATATCAGAAACATAACTGTTAGGATAACTGAGTTATCCACCCTTGGTAAATTGCCTGTTTGGAGAGGATCAATGATGGTGCTAGTTGATAATTTGCATTGACCAATCAACAGCCACCTTGAGGAAGGCTGTTAGAGCTGACTATTTAAGCTCAGTGTTTGGAAGACTATGGCAGTTGACACTAGGATAGAGGAATCTATGCCAGAAGGAACAACATTTGTAGCAGAGCGTAGTTCGATCTACAGACCTCTGGGTTATGGGCCCAGCACACTTCCACTGAAACCTTTAATGGTTTCACTTTTGGTACAGATGGAAAAGTATTTAGTTTTAAAAGTTTACAAAAGCAGTGATAAAGATATGGTTCATTGAATAATATTGTTTTACATAGAAATTTACATAAGCACTTGCCATGTGATGTGGTGAGGAAATCTGTCGAAATCAATTAATCCATCTGTTCTACTCCTTGATTTACAGTTGTCTCTGTAATACATCATTTATCCACAGGAGTTATGCAGCTGGTTCTATCCACCAAAGACAGTCTGTTTTTTTTATATATCTATTTGATGTAATGAATATGCATATACCTGGGTTCTACCTCACAGTAATATGATTGGCTGATGTCAGCTATAAATACCGAACAATATAGAGGTACAATTTCCTACTATTACGACACCCACTACTACTACATCGCACAAGCTTACTGCTTACCTGCTCGAGTTTACTACATGACTACTTCTACTAATATATCCCTTACCCGGATATATCACTATGTAGCACATCCATATGCATGTAAGATTTATAAAAAAGTCTAAAAGATTACAATGTTTACTTAATGTATAAAAATGTGGCAGGGATTCAACAAACAGTTATTGTTGTAGGAAATGGAATCAGCAACCCAAGTTCAAATCCTGGACTAGGCTGTTTGCATTTCACTTCCCACTAATGTCTTTGGCAAAACTGTGAATCCATCCAGTTATATATGAATTGTAGGGCAGTCTGAGTTCTTTAATCTTGATTAGGCAACCAGTCTAGGAGAAAGAAAACTGCATTCAAACCACTTATACCCCATTAAAAAATTACCTTGTATCATGTCTTGCTCTTGGTGAAGGGGTTAGCTTTTTTAAAAAAAAATTAGTTCTCAACTGAAGACCATATGACCCCAACTTGCACCATATAACATTTTTTGGGTCCAGGCAAGCAAAAAATATTTAATTATAAAATACAATAGGACTTTTAAACATTGAATGGGTATTGGGTGGCTGTTTGGAGAAGACAACTGTGGTATTAGTTGAAGAGAAGCATACCATGGAAGCTTCTAAGGTTAATGAATTATACATTATCAACTAGTACCACAGTTGATCAAACAGCCAATTTAGTAAGGGTGGATAACACATGGGAGTCCACCAGAGTAAAATAGGAATCAAGGGGTTCATAGGTAAAAAGAAAAAAAAAAAGAAGGAAGCCCCCCCCCAAAAAAAAACAAAAAAATACAACAAACAAAAAACAAAAAAACAAACACTGTTCTAAAGGGTTAATGAAATTCATGGACTGATGTGCCAGGAATATTGAAGTTAAGAATCAATATGGGAATTAACATATACAAGGATCATTCAGGAAGTTCCAAGCCTCACCAGAAGGAAGTGCCACTAGAAAAACTCATTCAGATTTCTGGATGACTGTAAAGAAAATCAGATGGAGCAAAAATCATATTTTATATTTTAGCAGTTAATTTAAAAAAGCACATTTTCCTCTGTTGGCAAACAATCTGACAATTTCTGTGTATTTGAGAGATGTGTGATGAATCTAAAAAATGAAACAGAGGCCTGAGCAGTCATAAAGTAACTGGGTGAGGCATAGAAATTTTTTGAATGACCCTCATATGTTCCATGGATTTAGATTGTTCCCTTCTTGGTTAGGCAAAGAACTTTCAGCACCCCTTATGTATTTACTTGCATCAGCTAATTAAGAATTAGTCGATAGAGCGTTCGCTAGGAACCACAAGGTTCTTTGTTCGATACTGGCCCTCGCCAACTTAGCATATGAGTAGCACTGAGATCTGTGTAGTAAAGTGAGGAGCTGATGGTAGGTGGCGCTCCACCTCAGACTAAAAAACAATCCCCTTGGTCTAGCACTAGTGAAAAGTGGAGAGACTCCCTCATAGTTTGGCTGATACCGACTTTAGGTTATCCGGATGACTTTACATCAAGTAGTGCCAACAGCATGGATAACCACGACTGTTCCTCATCAACTGTCCCTGTCAACCATCGCTCATGGAAGGTCCTCTGCACAGCATCTAGTATCCAAACAGAGCTAATCAATGTAGGTTTGTGCTAAATGACCCACCTCAGATGCTAAAAAACAATCTTCCTGGTTTGATACCAGCCCTTGCCAACTTAGAGTATGAGTAGCACAGGAATCTTGCTGGTAGGTGTGACGCTCCACCTCAGACACTAAAAAACAAATCTCCTTGGTCTAGCGCTAGTGAAAAGGGGAGACACTCTCTGGCTGATGTTGACTTTAGGCCACCCCGACTCACTTTTTTTTACAGTGGTCTAACTCTAAAACATCTCCTTTCATAAACAGTCAATATGCTTAGAACAAACTTGCAGTGTTAAATTCACTTGTCATGAATAGTCATTGCGTGGAGATATTTATCCAACCCATTATCCATGGTTAGGTTGTGACACAAGGGGCATCCAGGGAGAATCAAACTCACTATTTAGTTGTAATGGGATGTGCAAGACTAGTTTGCTAACCAATACACTATGATGGAATTTGCTTCTATACCCAACCCATTCACCATGGTTACGGTGTGACACTGTTGCAAGTATGGGCATCCAGCAAGGATCACACACGCTTTTCAGTAATGTTTATGCGAAACTAGCTTACTATTACACCACAATACTTCCTTTTTTTTTTATCACACATTGTATTTACAGAAAAAATATCCTCATGATTTGTTGAAATAACCATTTGTATAAATTTAAAATATCACTGACAATAATTGCATAGGTCTCATGAAGTACAATAAATAACAATAAGTTTTCTTGTTAAAAATACTAGAGACTAGTTTGCTAACAATTACATCACAATGAGACAGCTATTGGTCATCCTATGTAAATGGTTAATGGATACTTTTTGCTTGGCACAAAACCTCATCTTTAATTCACCTTAAATGATAAATAATTCAGTTCAAGATTTAAATTTGCTTCTAAAATTATTTTAACAAAGGAAGATACAAACTGATAGTTTAACAACTACAACACTATACAAGAATTTAAAATATATATATATCCTGTCGGCTGGGGCATTAGAATACACCAACTGCACCTCTACAGAGGGGTAAGACTCCTCTAAATGGGGCTACCTGTTGGCTGTGGTTGGCAACCCATGATGCTTAAGACGGAGTCTTGGTGGATGAGCAGTCCATAATCTGCAACACTCCACTTAGACCCTTACTTAGGCTAGACAGGCGGTCAGAGAAGCCCCCTCCGATCAATCGGCTGGTCATGTCAATCCCTAGCACCTATATGATTGCGCTGACCCTATTGCCCTTATGGCAAGCCCCAATCCTTTTTATCATATGGGTGCTAGAAGGCGGTGGCTGAGGGTCTACATGTCCTGGGAATGTGGAGCACCCCTTCATCACCATTGCTCCTGGTCCACTCTGACCCAGAGTGGTAGTATCTGTTAGGGTCCCATTTATGGGTTGAATAGAAAAATGTATTTATAAAAAAAAATGTGTATCTATTAAGAATGAATTTATTTCAAAACTTTATTGGCATTAAATGACCCACTGAGGTTGATATGCCATAAAACAAACCAAACCATATATTTTTTGAATCGATGGTAAAAAAACCAAATGGATAGTAAAATCATACATGAGATTACATAGTACATGACTGTGTCCACTACTTGAATAATTAATAAATATCTATTATTATTAGGAGGTTAATTTAGAAGGCTATCACAATGCAGGTGTAAAGAAAAATAATAATAATACGGTAACAATGGTGTTGTGTGTTAACCTGTATTTAATTCTTGAATTTTCGAGATAATATCTCTTTTTCAAAAGATCACTGGAACTGAAGCAGTCTAGTTATGGCATTTCTTTTTAAATGAATTTTTTTTTTTTTTTTTGTTTTTATAAATGATGGTATTTTTATATAAAAATACCATCATTTTCAAAAATTCATTTAAAAAGAAATGCCATATCTAGACTGCTTCAGTTCCAGTGATCTTTTGAAAAAGAGATATTATCTCGAAAATTCAAGAATTAAATACAGGTTAACACACAACACCATTGTTACCGTATTATTATTTTTTTCTTTACACCTGCATTGTGATAGCTTCTAAATCAACCTCCTAACCAATATATACACAATGCTTCAAGCAAATTATAAAACTCTTATATCTATTATTATTTTACTAAGATAATATTATGCATTGAACAACATTATTAAATATGATTCATATTCAATATTATCAAAAAATACATCTGAAAGATGAATCTGGCCTTTTCATCAGTGATGTAATCCTGGGATCCTTAGGAGTTTTGGGTCTTTCAACATCATACTCCTTCATCCAGGTGATGTTGCTCAAATTGATTAAACACCAGCCTTAATGAGATCTCCAATAACAATGAATTATGATAGCCGACCTTAAGGCTTTTTTTTATGTGTTCGGCTTGCAAATCCTCCAATCAAATGCGCCTTTGGCTCTCTCTTAAAAACAAAACAATTAAACATTGAAAATATACTTATGATTTACAATCAAACATTTACATATGAATCAAATTTCAGCATTAAATAACCCCTAAGGTGTTGATATGCTGTTATACAAATAAATTCAAGAAAAAACAAACCTAAAGAAAACGATATATAGGATAAAAGTTGAGCTTAATTTTTACACATTTTAATATTTGTTGAAAATATTTTAGAAAAAGAAATGCAGATTAATTTGCTTTCTATAATTTTGCCTTCTGAATTAAAACATTCCTTAGTATTCTTTGGATTATTGTCCTCATCTTCATTGTTATCTGTACAATGTTTCAGACGATGTGCCCTCTGGCCTTCTTTAGGTATTTCTTGTCATACTCAGGAACCATTTTTTTTTTTTTAACTCGGGAACCTTCTTGTCATAATCGTGAGCCATCACAGAACTTTGAACCCAACCCTTTATTCAATCCATGGGGTATCCTGTTCTCATTCTGCTAACCATAGCTGAGTACAAGTGTTAAGCTGTGTTAATTATTATTCTATGTTACTGTTGCCCATGACCAGGATTGAAAAATGCCTTTATTCACTACGCTATGTGTCCATTTAAATCGAAGGGCACATTGGCCGAAATGTTGTACAGATAACAATAAAGATGAGGACAATAGTCTGAATAATGCAAATATTACTAATTATCAAGCCCCATCTCAAACATTCAGAGAAATAAACCATTCCTAGTTTTGTTGTTTAAACTTTTAAACAATAATTTAAAAAATTTTATACAGATAAATTTAAAGAAAATAACCAATTCCTGATTTATATTGTTTCATTAACTTCATGAGTAATTCACCTGCATATCATTAAGTGTTTAAAAAAAAAAAAAGGTAGTAAAAGAAAAAGTGTATTTTTGGTGCGAAACCAGCATTGTTGAGATGACAGAATCATCATTCCTCTTGTAGATAAGAGACTTTGGTTTCAGATCTAACTACAGGATATATTTTTTATTGGTGTCTATTTACATGTTCAATATCCTATGTACCTAAATAGATTCTTTGATCTTATTTCTCTGCTTTCACATATGTTTCTTAGTACTGTCAAATTGACATCAAAGGATCAATGAGTCTTAGGTGAACCTGTTGCCATTTCTTTATCTTTAGTTACTGATTTGTTCCTTGTATGAAAAATACCAGACCTCACAGCCGTATCTCATTTCTTGGCTGCATTCTTTTTCTCAGCACTTTTGTGTTTTCATAAACATTGGAGAAGGTTGATATCAGAAAGGAGTTTGTAAAACCTGATGAGAGGGTAGGAGTGAGGTGCTTTGATTATCTCACTCCAGGTGACTTTCTCTTTGTCACTCTTGGAGTATGGTGTTTAGATTTTCAGTATCAAATGACATAACACTGCCAAATTCAAGATTCCATTCATTGGCAGTCATTTGGATTTGGGTTGATTTTTTCCATTTCTTGCTTCCCCAGGTAGGTAAGTGACTGACTTTTTCTTGTAACAAATCAACACTGGTGCCTTCCATAATGTTTCTCCATTTTGCCAGTAGTTCTTTGATGATCAGAAGAATCTTTGGTAAAACCAAAACAAATTAAAACTTATCTTTTATTTTATCTTAAGTTTAAAATATTGTAAGATAAGTTGGCTTAGAACATTATCTCTGGTTATTTTTTTAAAAAATTTTTATTTTTAAGCCTTTTTGTTTTGATTTTTCTTTCTTTCTTTCAAAAAATATTACTTTTGAATTAATAAAATTATTAGATGTAATTTTTTTATTTTTTTAGATTTTGACTAGCAGTGATAATTTTAAAAAAGATTTTAACTAGCAGTGTTTGGTTGATTTTTACTAGCAGTGGTTGATCAATCGGTTGGTCATGTCAAGCCCTAGCATCTATTGCCTTTCTGGCAAGCCCCAACTCTTTTTATCATATGGGTACTAGAAAGCAGTGGCTGTGGGTCTTCATGTCCTGGGAATGACGTTAAACTCTGTTTGATGGTGAGGTCCCAGTTTTGGAGGTTTGGGAAATACAGAGCACCCCTTCATCACCACTGAGATTGATATGCTGTAAAGCAAAACAAATAAACCAAACTAGCAGTGGTGTTTTTTTTTTTAAATTGGCAATTGTAAAAAAATTTTCCTTTAAGATTTTAACTAGCTGTGGTGTTTTTTTAGATTTTAACTAGCAATGATTTTCATACTCCTGGCTACCAGATTTTCTTTTAGAATCTGCTCTATTCTTGCTTGTTTAAGGTGTTTGTTCATTAGGAAGATTTTATTGATTGTGTACTTGTAAAAGTCCAAGTGAATGACAAATTTCATGATAACAACAATTAGTCAATAATTTAAAGATACTCTTTATGGTTTTGAGAAGGGTAATTAACAATTAAAGTATTCTACAGACAATTAAGTTCCTCATTTTTTTTTACACCGTTTAAAGAGCAAATAAAATAACAAGTTCTTAAAATAGAGAGAAAGATCTGCTTATTTTGCGTGTTTGGAATTTTAATTGAGTAATACAGATGTTGGCCACTTCATTGTGGTGTAAATGGTTAGAAAGTTAGTCTCACAGACCAGACCAATTAATAAGTAGTGAGTTAGTTCCACACTAGGTGCCCTATATTTTAGACTATGTGTCAAAACTAAGCTATCAGATGAAACTTGTAGCATAATTTTTATATTGTTATTGGAGTTTTAACAGATAATTTTTAAATTTTTTAAATTGTGACTTTTATGATAAAAATTGTTTATTGGGTTTGAATCAAATTGGAAAGTTAAAAACAAGTCAATCCTGATGTAATGACAATCGATAACACCAATAGACTTTGGAAAGCTTTATTCTACTTAAAATAATTGGTAAACTTATTGAGAGTTTATATATTCTAGTATTCCCTAGAGTTCTCCAAATGGGGGGGGGAGTAATCATAAAGTAGGGGAGGTAACTCTCAATTACTTATTACACCTGATTAAAATTTTCTTTTTTTTTTTTTTTTCTTTTTTTTTTTTTAGAATTATCTTGAGATAATCTTGTAAAGAGAATCAGGTGAGTCAGTGTGATGACTAAATTGTAAGCTTAGTCATTAGGTTTCCTAATTTTATACTGGCCCTCAACAACTCAGAGTATGAGTAGCACAGCTTATTTCTGTGCAGTAAAGTGTGGCAAAAATAATCTCCCTGGTCTTGCACTAGTGAAAAGGATATAGACCTCTCTCTGTCCAGACAATACCGACAATAGGCCATCCTGTCGACTTTACTTATTTACTTACTGTTTTTCTGAAAAGGATAGCTTTGGCACTAAATAATCCATGAAGGTTGATTTGCCATTAAATAAAGAAACTGAAACAAAACTGAAAAAGAATCAGAATTTAAAAACAATAAAAACCAAATACCTTGAATAAATTAAAAAATGCTGACATTAGCTTTTTATTTCTAAGTAGTCTTGTTGCAAATGTAAAATGGAATGCATGAATTATCAAAAGTAGACTCTAAGTTTGTGGCTATGCTGGAAACAAACAGTTAACTTTTAATGTCCTATATCACCTCATTCCACCCGGCCAGAAGTCACATTTCCTAATCTGCCCCAAATGATAGCCTTTGTTTATTTATAATATTAATCATATTTAGAATCTTTGATTTAAGGGAAATATTTTGGGTAGCTTTAAATAAAAAGGCAATTTTTAGCCATTTTTTGATAAATCCTTAGAGGAATGGGGCTCTGGACTTAAAAAAATTCTCAACAGGATGTTCAGAATTGAATATCTTATTTGTAATCTATGAGGGAGATCAAAAATTATCCACACTCTTGTTTTATGGAAGATGAGTGAATCATGGATGAGTTGATAGGCCGAACTATGACTAATCTGCAAAGAACAAGCTACCTTATTGATGGTAATTCACCAGTTCCATCTCTTGAGCTTGCTGAATCCTCTCATCTATGGTGGAGGTTGACAGGCATCCTGCTCCCTCTTCATGAGTCATGCTTGTCCAGACAATTTTAAACTTCTCTACCCACTCATACACACTTCTATGTGGTAGTGCACTGTCCCTGTATCGTGCTAAAGCCTCCAATGAATTTCAGACCCTGACACTCCTTCCAAACAGAGAAATAAGTTCAATTCCTTGGTGCATACTGCTAGTGAAGTTGCCATTTTTATACTGTAAAGACAGCAAGCAAAATGGCACAATCAGGCTCAAACTTTGATCATGTGACCACAACAGTGCCATCTATAAGCACACATACACAGAACTCAGTGTGACAATAATAAGGATATGTTATGGCGAAGGAATCGCAAGGTTCTGGGTTTTTGATACCAACCCTCACCAACTCAGCGTAGGAGTAGCACAGGGACCTGTGTGGTAAAGTGCGAAGCTGATGATAGGTGTGATCTCAGATGCAAAAACAATCTCCTTGGTCTAGTGCTAGTGAAAAGGGGATAGACTCCCTTGCTGTCTGGCTGATACCGACATTAGGCCACCCCGTTGACTTTACTTTTTTAACTTTATGGCAAAAGTGTAGATAATGTTTAACGCTCCCTGTGTATATTAGTAGTATTGATAGTATGTGTCACATGGAGAAAGGGAAGGGGAATGATTGTTATATATTCAATATATATTGCGTTCCAATCTTTCCACTTGATACCCTGACTCTCTGTAAGGCATATATATATATGTCATTGATTGGGTTTGTGGCATTCCTTGTGCACCAATTCTTTCCTATCGATTGTGCCAAAAAGTATGGATGGTCCAACACAAGCCTTCACCACTATAAACAAATCACTGTGTGGGTTGTTCATTCGTATGAACCCCCATGTGTTGAAAAATCAACGAGAGAGTCCATTATTATATATATATATATATATATATATATATATATAGAGAGAGAGATGCTGATAGGTATGCATACTGCGTCCCTAATGCATAAAAATCTAAAAGGACCTAGTAAAATCATATCCATACATTTCAATAGTTTCTTAGAAATGAATTACACAGGATAGGTTACAAGGTAGGAGTTAGACGGCTTCAGTTGTTTCCCCAGCTCTTAAATAAAAACCCTACAATTTATTAAGAAACTTTAGTTGGGACCCATCAAATTTCACGGGGACTCATTCAAAGCAAATATGTGCGTCCCAGGATGCACTAAATCAAAAAGCTATCAGCATCATTGGCTGGAGTTTAAATTCGCTTTTTATGATGTTGCAGTCCAGCATGTTAGCCACTACGCATAGGGAGTTTTTTTAGTGTAATATTAAAAAGGGGTAAATAGTAAATATTTTCTAATTTGTTTTCAGATTTCTATGACTTTTTGATTCGTAGAGAGTGGTGTGTTTTATTTTTATTTATCTATTTATTTTTTAAAGCTGTATTTTTAAAAAGTCTAGATATTTGTCAGTGTGTTAGTGCATAGGGACTTGATATTTAAGCTGGCCATGTGCTTATATTTCATGTCTACATATTTTAATTTATGTAAGAGTTCTCTAGAGGTTTTAATATGTGAAGGGTTAATTGTTCCTAGGAGGAGAGTTAGCATTTTAGATAGAACTCCAACTAAAGAGTAGTATTATCAATACTAGATACAATAGGCCCCATAGGAATCTCGGTTTTTGTGTTAGACCATAAATATAAATGAGTAAAATGTTCCTTTCAGTAGTTATTTGATTGATTTGCTTGTATTTTATGAATGCAAATAAGTATATAATATATATATATATATATATATAATATATATATTATATATATATATATATATATATATGTGTATATGTAACTTATAATCCTGGACAAGGCTGTTTAAATTTCATATAGCTCTAATACCCTGGGGAAAGGTATGAATTCAAATATACTCCCTCTAGCTATGGGCAAATAGTAGGGCAGACTGGGCTCTTCAACGTTGGTGGGGCAACTAATCTAGGAGAAGGAAGACTCTAAATTCAAACCTGTCAAACTCCGCTTAAGAAATTGACCTTGTGTCGCATCCTGCTCGTGCGGAGGGATTGGTATATATATATATATATATATATATATAAAGCATTAACCTATCATATTGATCTTTAATCCTTAGTGGTTGTTTTTAATTAAATAAAGGAATTTCTATGGATTCAACTAGTCTCTCATCAATACATTATCTGGCCCTCGGGCCGGGTTTGCTGTAATTAACAGCGTTGATCCCAGGGGCTATCCCCACAGGCAATACCTGCCCCTCGATTTAAAGGGGCAGAGCTGGGTTTATTGCCTGGTGGCTGACCCCCCCCCCCCGAAGAGGAAAGCTTGTGGGTGGTCCCCCATTAATAGGGCCTAGTGCCTAAGCCGTACATGTGGGGTACATGGTAAATATCTACATTACTCTTGTGAATACTTTAGGTTTTGCAAGTATTCAAATGCATTAAGAATATTTTTTCTCTTGTTGTGAGAAACGAATCACCTCAAAGTGGGTGAGCATGGATCTTGAGTGCAAGATGTTAACTTAAGAGGGCAGTTGTATGTATGTATGTCCAGCTAAATCTATGAAAATAAAACAATTAACGACAAAGTAAATATATATATATATATATATGCACACACACATTCACTATCACTGAAACTAGCTTTTGTGCAAATAATTACAAGGATTTGATTTATATTCAATGATATTTCAAAATTAAAATTTACATAGTAATAGCATTGAATTTTACTTTACTGACGGCAGCCTCATTTATGTCTTTTTTTTTTAAATTGTAAATTATTGAAAGATTTTTAATTTCTCTTATATTATTATCTTATTTGTGATGTCTTTCTCTCTACGTAGGTGATGCCGAGTAGCCCCTTCTAGCCTCTTTTAAGTGGTTGAAGTGAACTGTACTGCCCAGTTCAGAGATTGAACTTAGGGCCTCCAGGTTATGAGTAATGTCTTTTTATAAGCATTCTGTTATCCCCATAAGTTGGAATGGTTCAGCCAGTGAAGAGAGATAAAAGCCAATGTGGTTCCTCTTGAAGACATTTTCTGTTGCTTGGAGAACCTTTGCTTCTCTACTACCATTTTTTTCAATTGGGAGAGCAGAGATTGGAATAGAAATAGATTTTTTAAAGACTTTTTAAAAAATATCGAAGCAAAGCAATAAATGAAAAATTCTGTCCTTTCAAATACTGCTCCACTGATTAACTTTCTAACTGTGTTTACTATTATACTTGATGCTGACAGACCTTCAGCTCTTAGAAAAGTCCAACACTTCCTTGATAGTTAATTTTCATGCTATCACCCTGTTAGCATCCACTTCCCTCATTCTCCTTATGATATATTCACTCAAGTAATAAATACTTCATTATCATTGCTGATTTGCTTTCTCAACTTCTCTTCCATTTTTTTTTCTTTTTTGCTGTTATTCACAGCATTCTGATTCTTCCATCTTGGACAGCAAGGTGATACAGCATTTTATTCTACAAAAATATCATGGTTTTTATTAATTATAAAATAGCTGCATATATTAAGTAAATGATATGATATATCTTTAAATATGAAACACAGTTGCATTAGTATTTATTTATTCTTTTTATATTGTTTTTTCTCCTTAAAACATCTTTTGGTATTAAAAAATATAGTATTGGTGTTAAAAAAATAGATGTAATATTGTGGCATAAGCTGGTGCAAATAGTATTATATTTTTATAGAGAAATGGTATCATTTCAATGTGAAATCGTATGATATTTGTTACTACAAAAATGTAAAAGGCAAATTTTATTTTTTATCTCACAAAGGAATGGTACCAATTTCTGTATAAATGATACATCCTTTGCTATAAACACAATATTCTATCTTATGCGATCTTCAGACCAAGTCTTGATCTGAAGATCACATAAGCGAGAAACTGTCAGTAACTAGGCACTGCTGATTTCATGTCCACACTACCTTAACTATATATATATATATATATATATATATATATATAGTTAATTCTTTGTTATTATTATTGGAGAAATGATTATAAAGTGTTCAATTACTTCTGTAAGAGCTGTATTTATTTATTTATTGTCACTAATACATTTTAAAGTCCGTTTTACTAATGGTTTCGGAACATCACTTTTAGGTGATTATCCGTCATCAGAAACGTTCACTTTTGTGAACGGACTTTTAAATATATTGGTGACTATATATATATATATATATATATATATATATATATATATATATATATATATATATAAAACACACATACATATATTTAATACAATATATTTCAAGTATAGAATATAATAATAATAATAAAAATGGCTAAAAACACACAACTCGGAGTTTCATGTTTTTGATCCTTAGGTGATCTAGTATTCAACACATCTTAATTCAACTGAACAAATATGTACTCTTTTTTTTTACTTTCTTTTTTTTTATAATCCTAATCCTAATATATATATATAATCTTCATTTTCAGATTATATCTTTGCTAGTCATGTGTTTCTCTGGAGTTAGTTTACATTTTTTGTCTTTTTCGATGCTTTATTTCTAAGGTTCAAATTTTATCTGTAATAGTTTTGTTCTGTACAAGGTGTGTCAAAAAAGTATCAAGATTTTTTGTACTTTTTGACACACCTTATATACTGGAAAAAAATAATGTTCCATTCATTGTTAATTTCTATCTTGGTAAATACAGCTTCAAATTCAATACTTTTATGACATACTATTTCAAGCTAACTGTACATACATTTCAGTAGTTTCTTAGAAATGAATTACACAGCATAGGTTACAAGGTAGGAGTTAGATGGCTTTTGTTGGGACCCATAATTTTTCCTGGTGACTAATTCAAAGCAAATATGTGCATCCCAGGATACACTAAATCAAAAAGCTATCAGCATCACTGAATTCTGGACTTAAGGTGTCCTCATAGTGTAGTGGCTAACGTGCTGGACTGCGACATTGTAGTTAGAAAGTTCAAACTCCAGTCATGCTTTTATGTTCACTTTTGGACTAATACTTTTGGGAAAGGTATGAACCTTCTCATCCCCCAAGCTATGGGTTAAATAGTACCCTACTCTTCTTATACAAGAATAGATTTTGTATTTAATAACCAATGAAGGTTGATATGCCATTAAACAAAACAAAACCCAAACCAAACAGTTTGAACTTCATTTGTCTGGTTGTCTTCAAACAGGTTCTGTGTTCTTTTTAACTGGAGCTTGATCCTCACCCAATATTTGGAGCTGTGGCCACCTGTCTGTGACTTTCTCTCCCCCTGTCTACTGCTACTCCTGACTAAATCTGAAAATCTACATACATATATAATCTGGCTCTGCTTTTTTTTTTTTGTTGCTTTTTTCACACTTTTTAGTTGTGTTAATCAATAGGGTTTGAGGGTATATTTATATTTAGAATATCAGATTCCAGTTTTTAGTTTAAACAGATGTAACCCAACAAAAGGAACACACCATAGTGAGATTTTTATTAGAAATAGCTCAATTTGCAACTGAATGATAATTTTGTGTTGTCTTTTATGCTGAAGATTATTTTGTGTGTGTGCGTTGTATTTACCAAACCCCTCTGTCACCCATGAGCAGGATGTAACATTGTTAGTGTTTACAAATGTTGATCTCATTACATAATATATTTTGGAGACTTGAATCTGAAATTTATCTTATCTTTATTTCTGAAATATAGTGGCCATATCACATGGTGTAATGGTTAGCAAGCTTGACTAGCAGACCATTGTTTGTGATTTCAATTCTTACTGGGATGTCTCATGTGGCCTTGGCTAAGAATTGTTTACAGGTTAAGATTTACTAACAGTCAATATCTGACTATTTTTAAGCAGCCTGTTAGTGTAATATGGATTGAAAAACTATATTACAAAAAAAAAAAAAAATAAAAAAAAACAACCTTCAAATCAACTTTTTTCAGCTATTTCTCAAGATCAATCTCTTGAGTACTATTTCAGTATTTAAAAAAAAAATTCTTTTAAAAGTTTGCTTTTTTTTCTTCTTTTTTTTTTTTTTTTAGTATTGATTTATTCCTAAGAGCATCAAGTTATCTTTTAAATTCCAAGTCTGTATTTTTTTTTAGAGAGAGATCTGATAACCCCCTTCTAAATAGGAGACAAATTGGTTAGTTTATTCTCACTCATTTGCTGGGATGTTAGTATTCTCTTGTTAATGTTTTTAATGCTTCCAGCCTCTTATCATTTTCAGAAATCATGTCAGTATTTTTACAAGAAAAACTTATTGGGTGCTCTTCCAATATGTGATCTAACGAGTTGTTTACATTCCAATATGTGATCTACCCATTAAACTAACACTAAGTTGTAAACCCTAACTCTGTCTTCTCTTTTCCTAGTAGATCACATGCGGATCACAAACCTTCGGTAGATCACATACTGGAAGAGCACCACTTATTGTTATCTATTGTACTTCATGGGACCTATGCAGTTATTGTCAGTGGTATTTTGTCAGCCACTTGCCACCTATCATACAAACCGTCTAAGTAAGACAAGACGTGAAGGATCAACAAGGACGAACTCATTCGTGAAATTCTCCTGTGGACACCTATACATGGACACACCAATATTGGCTGTCCAGCAAAAACTTACATCAATCAGCTCTATGTGGATTCTGAATTTTAAGTGGAGGTCATGCCACTGATCTGGACAGTTGGCAAGAGAGGGTCATGCTATTTGTGCAATATTATGATGATGATGATGATGATGGTTCTTCTGAATACAAATAATTTTTGAACAGATCTATTTGACCATAGATGGAACCCTAACAGTTACTACCACCCCTCGTTAAAGTAGACCAGAGAGTAATGGCAATGTTGGGGTGATTACAAAGAATTGTTCAAGACAGCATGTAGCATCTTGTGGAGTTCCTAACTAGCTTTTTTCTCTAAATGTTTTGATAAGAGTTCAATTGGTGCAACCATACAATAGCACTGACACAGCTACAGCTTGGAAAAATTCTTGCTTTATCTTATCAGAGAGAATACTGTACTGAAAAGAGAGAAACTGTATAGTATCAGTGATGCTGATAGCTTTTTTAATTTAGTGTGTCCTGGGACACATGCATCTGATTTGAATGAGTCCCTGGGAAATTTGATGGGTCCCAACTAAAGTTTCTCAATAAATTGTAGTTTTAATCTATGAACAACTAAAGCTGTCTAACCCCTACCTTGTAATTCATTTCCAAGAAAAACAATACCCAGTAGTAATAGTTAATGTACTTGACAGCAACATTGTAGCGACTGAGTTCAAATTTCAATCATGCTATTAAGTTCCATTTCGGACCTTTGGTAAAGATATGAAACACTTCATCCAGCTATGGGTTAAATAATGCCACTACTGTTCTTCTGCAAGGATGACTTTGGCATTAGATAACCCACAGAGGTTGATATGCTATTAAAAAAAAGAAAACCAAATCACCTTTTTAGTTTATTTGCTTAGTTAATGGTTGTCACCGATGCCCTGGTGGCTGAGCAGTCAATGACATGCAACACTCCACTTTGGCTCTTACTTGGGCTAGACGGGCAGTCGGAGAGGCCCCCTCCAATCAATCGTCTGGTCAGGTCAAGCCCTAGCACCTATATGATTGCGCTGACCTTATTGCCCTTATGGCAAGCCCCAAACCTTTTTATCATATGGATGCTAGAAGGCGGTGGCTGAGGGTCTACATGTCCTGGGAATGACATTAAACTCTATCTGATGGTGAGGTTCCAGTTTGGGAATGGGGAGTACCTCTTTATCACCATTGCTCCCTGGTCCACTCTGACCCGGAGTGGTAGTATCTGTTAGGGTACCATCTATGGGTTAAATAGAAAACATGAGTTTGTAAAAAAATTGAGTATCCATTAAGAATGAATTTATTTCAAAACTTAGTTGGCATTAAATGACCCACTGAGATTGATACGCCGTAAAACAAAACAAAACAAACCAAACGAACAAATAAATATCAATGCCAACAAACATCATTTTATGTACTAGTAGAACTACCTGGCATTATCCAGGAATTAAAAAGTTGAAAAATAAATCTCTTATCTATATTTTTATATAGATTAATAAAAATTATTTGTCTATATTGTTTTGTTATCTTTTTATTCTTTATATATTGTTGTTTTTATTGTCTATTTTTATTATTATTTTTATTTGTATTTTTTCTTTAATTTGTTTTATTATGTTTCATGCTTTATTAATTCATTTTTCTATTTTTTTAATATAGCATTGATTTATACCTTTATTATGTTTTATCTAGCTTTTCCCTATGGAAAATGAAGGCAAACATTTTTTTTAACCCCCTCTTGGATAAAAATAAAGTGTGGATTTTATTGAACTTTGCTGATGTCCATCAATTTTTCTTTATAAAAGGATGTGTGCTTGGTTATTGTTCAAACAAAAATGCAGACATACATACAGAATCTTTCTTTTATATATATATATATATATATATATCTGTAAGAAAACATATTTTTTGTTTTGTTTTTGTTTGATTTAACTTGTTTCTCTAACTTAGTTTCAAGAAAATGAAAATGCTAAAGATCAAAGCATTGATTTGGGGAAAAAAAGAAACAGAATCAAATATGAATACTTTTTTTTTTTAATATTCTAAAAAACAAAATTTTATATTTCAGCAGATTTTATTTAAAAATAGTCTGTTCTTAATTACTTTTTCCTTTTTCTTTTCAGGTAAGTCAGAATTTTCTTTGTTTGAGGATTGTTGATCAGATGAATATTGTCTACATGGATTTATTCAGTTCCAATAACAGTTAACATGATAGAAATGTTCACAAAATCAGAGGTAAGCTTTGAAGATTCTACCTGTTATTGATATTTCACTAACCTTTAGAAGAAAATTAGCTTTTTGTTTTGAAAACAATTGGTAGGGCTGTACTTGTTTATGGTCAATTAAAACTTAGTTTGTCATTAACAGAAAAAAAGGAAATATATTAAGAGACTCCAAGATCATAGAGGAACTGCATCTACCTATCCCTGCAACAAAGCTTGGTAGTATGGGGGCTGACTAAATAGATTTTAGGAACTCCAGGGATTCATAGAGAAATAGTTAAGAGAGAGGTGGGTAAGATGTAATAAAAGATATTCCCTGTAAGGTGAAGATCATAGATGATGCTCTGCTGTACAACTCTAGCATTAAGGGAGCCTTCTATCAAACCTCCGATTTCCTTCATCAATGCATGAAAAATTAAATCGTACTCAAAACTGATTAGACTAAAGAAAAAAAAGACTTGAGGTATCGGTTCACACTGTTCACAGTGCCATTTAGGATTTAAGTGAATCTTCAGAGCAGACTCAACTTGAAATACAGCTGAGTACTGATCTGTATGTCCAACTAAATCCTCCATGGCAAACAGAGGCAGGTCATATACAGATCCTGTACCAACTCCCATAACATAAGTCATGTGATGAGTATATATTGATCAAAGTATCCACACCAAAACTAGCAGCCAATCAGAACCTAGAGAAAAAGCTTGCCCAAGCTGCATAATGGAATATCCCAGCCTGCTATATAAAGCACCTACTAACTCACTCTGGTATTCTTAGAGCAGACTCAACATGCAATACAGCTGAGTAATGATCTATATGTCCAACTAGATCCTACAAGAGGAAAATAATTTAGCAAATTCCTTATCAAATTAAAAAAAAAAAAAAAAAAAAAAATTCCCTGTGAATTCAAGTATTGCAATGTTTGTTTATTTCAGGAATTGATTTTGTTTTTTTGTTTACATTTAAAATCTTTAAAAAATGTAACCTCAAACTGAACTATTTTGGAACAATTTTATTTTGTAAAAAATTTTTTGTACATATGATAAAAATGTAATAGTTCATTATTGCTTGTTGAGTTAAAGTGATAAAAAATGTATTTATTTAATTCATTTTCTTTTTTACCTCTAAAAATGTAACAATAAAAAGAAGCTATGAATTAAATGTGTCCTTATATGTAGGTGGAAAGATTCAAATGAAAATTACTAATTCTATGAATAGTTTATTTTTGTACTAATGATGAACTGTGAAGAGTTCCACAAATTGGTTGATTTTTAATTATTATATCATTTAATCAAGAAAAAAATCAAAAAATTAATTTTAAATTTTCCTTATTATTAACTAGAAACAGCTACCCAGGGTAGAGGGGGGGGGTGGGGACGTAGTGTAATTTAAAAAAATTTTTTTTTTCATCCGGCTAGAGGAAATGACATCACATAACAATATAGTAAGAAATTTTAATTCAATAATTTACAATTTTTTAAGAATAAGATATAAATGAGATGATTAGTTCAATTAATATTATATTTCTAAGCAGAAAATATATATATATATATATATATATATGAAAAATAAAACTAATGTCTCCTATTTAACATATTAAATGAAAAAAAAATTTTTTAATTTATTTTATTAAAAAGAATTTTGAATTTGTTTAAAGGTAAATGTCAAATTACAGTTCTTATTTTATGTACTAATGTTCAAAAAAGAAAATAAGTGATTAATTCTTAAATTGTTCATAAAAATGTGTACAATTAAAAAAAACAAAACAAATCAGATTAAATAAACGATTGTTTATTCCATATGATTGTTCAGTGAAATATTTATTACAACTTTGAATTAGTAAAAATGTAGATTTAATTAATACTTAATTATTGAAATTTTATCATTTAATTAGTTACTAATTTCTTGTGTTGTTTTTCAATATGAATAATTTACAAACCAATATAGTTTTTTAATTATTAAATTGAATATAAAGCAAAAAATCCAGTAATTAAAAACTAAAATTTTATAAACCATAGCTAACATGAAAAAAAAAAATTGTTTTGAGCCTCCATAATTGATTTGTTTACATTTTACCTATAACTGCTGAACATGGCTCAGTAGAATTTTAATGTTATTTTAATTTTTAAATATCTTTGAATATAAATCAGATTATTGTTGTACAAAAAGCTAGATATGGTAATAGTGAATATGTATATATTTACTTTGTCGTTAATTGTTTAATTTTCATAATTTCCTCCGGATACATACATATGACTCCTCTTTATGTATGTATAGACATACTAAAGTGTATGCACAGTTTTAATGCTGAATGATATTTCGTTTCTGAGTTATAAGTCGACACATATGTATCAATACAGGCACAACTCCTTCATATATATAGATTGGTGCAAATGAAAATTTCCTCATTTCTGACGCAGGAAGAAATAGAGAAACATTGATTAACAGTAAATAGAATTAAAACAAGATACTTTTTAAAAAATGGTTTATTTATTTATTTATAAATAGCTTTAAATTTAGACTTTCTAACTTATTCATGATCTGACATGCTCATGATTATTTTAAACACTTAATATGTTGTGTAGATATATATCTACACATATACACATGCAGCGTTGTGCTAAAACTAAACTCTGCTTAAGAAATAACCTGCATCTCCCAAAAGTCTACGAGCCTTGATGTGTGTCATTCAATTAATATCTAAAGAAAGCCCTTTTTGTGTCTTTTGAGTCATCAGTGTATGGATGTATCTCTATACCTTTTTAAAGCAGAGGAGGTTTTTTTTTTAATTCTTTGTACACTTCTCAATTCCTATCTTGTTGTTGTAATTAGTATAGTGCTCTGTGTCCAGTGGAATTATCAGGGCGTATCATGTCATGTTATTAAATCAGTCCAAAGATATTTGACATTCCATCTGTAATTCTATCTTCTTGAATTACTGTCATCAAAGAGACTTCAGTTCTGTTTTGTTCTCAATTTTCCTATTTATGCAGTTCCTCTTAGAAGATGAGGATGAACATTATCACATCTTGAGGATTATTAGTTGATACCATAATTCAGTGATGTTGATAGCTTTTTGATTTAGTGCATCCTGGGATGCATATTTGCTTTGAATGAGTCCCGGGAAAATTTATGGGTCCTAACTAAAGCTGTATAACTCCTACCTTTTAAGCTATCCTGTGTAATTTATTTCTAAGAAACTATTGAAATGTATTTACATTTAGCTTGAAATAGTGAGGGAAGAAAAAAGAAAAACACTGGAATGCATGGATATGATTTTACTGTGTCCTTTTAGATCAGGGACACAGGACATGTACCTGTCAGCATCTAATAATTGGTTAGTTTTTTCATATTTCAATTAATCTGTATAAGGAACTTTGAAAGACTTGAATTTCAAACCTGCTGATTATTTGCTTGTATATACTTTTAAACTCTGTATATGTAAAATAAAGTAAAAAAAAAAAAAGAAAGTAAAGTTGTCAGAGCAGCCTAAAATTGGTATCAGCCAGACAGCAAGGGAGTCTATCCCCTTTTTACTAGCGCTAGACCAAGGAGATTATTTTAGCTTCTGAGTTGGAGTGCAACACCTACCATCATCTCCTGACTTTACTGCACAAATCCCTTTGCTACTCATATGCTGAATTGATGAACCAGGAACCTTGTGATTCCTAGCCTGGGGCGAGGGGGGGTATATGTAAAAGTAAAGTAAAATCAGCATAGTGGCCTAATGTTCATATCAGCTGGACAACATGGGAGTCTATCCCCTTTGTGCTAGACCAGGGAGATTGTTTTTGCATCTGAGGTGGAGCACCACACCTACCATCAACACCCCTGTTTATTGCACAGATCCAAGCTGTGCAACTCATACGCTGAGTTGTGTGTATGTAAATGGACATGAATTCATTGATCTTGTAACTAAGCTAAATTTAGTTATTATATATTATTTTTCCTGAATCCTCCCTTTATTTTGTTACTCATTGTCATGAGACGTATGAGTTAAGGATCAATAGAATATAAACTGTTGCACACCTTTATTTCTGTCTCGATAATCAACTGTCAAACTATGACAAAAAAAAATCAACTGTCAAACTATGACAAAAAGAAAATCAATTTTCAAACTATGGAGAAAAAAAAAAAAAAAAAAGGTCATTATTAGAATAGGCTCAGTCCTAATTAGTGATCATCCTCCACACATTAATACAACAACCTACATTACATTATTTGTTTTGTGTGACATTGTTTATATTGTGTAATGTGTGAAAATAAACTATTGTCTTCTTTTTCTTTTTTCCTTCTTTTTCTTTTTCTTTTTTTTTTTTTTTTTTTTTTTTGTGTCCTGTTTTCTAAACTTTCATTGTTGAGTACAGGTGGATTGGATTTGTTTGCCAAAACCCTTTCTACATATTGTGTATACTCCAGTAATGAACTACAACTTGTAATGAATGACCTCCCTCCCCAATTTTTAGCCTCAAAAAGGTATTCAAGTTTCTGGTCAAGACAATTCAATGAGTCTAGAGACATATTTTTGAATCTCTACCTGATTGTTCGGTAAAAAAAAGAAGGCTAGTTTAGCTCAGTCTGTAGAACATCTGCCTTGAACCACAAGGTTCCAGGTTCAATACCATCCCTCACCAATTCAGCAGTCTACCTGGTCTAGCATTAGCTTTCTGACTGATACCGACAATAGACCATTCTGCCTACTTTACTTTATCATATAGTGCTTGTAATAAATAATCCCTAAATTTTGGGCTTAAGTCATATTGAAAATACGGGTTCCCCCAATAGATTCCTGGTTAAGCAGCAATGAGCTTGTTCACAAATTAGATGGTTGATGGTTGGGCATTTAAGCAACAGCAAGTACTGTAAGCAGCCTGATAACAAAATGTCTTGATTTGGAATTAACTGAGCTGAAAAGGATTGATATGCCGTAAAACAAAACAAAACAAACAAACTAACTAACCAACCTAACCTTTGGTTATAAACAGTTAGTCTACAAAAATATTTCTTCAACATCCTATGATATAAAGAGAAAACATTCAAACAATTATTCATACTTTCAAAACTACTGAAATACAATCAAAATCAATGCAATTCCATAAATAAACCATATAGTCTAGACTTAGTTGATGCCTTAACAAAGGATTTTAGTTAAGATGAAGTATTTTTACATGACTTTGTTTACTATTTATAATATTATATGCACAGGTGTTAAAAGAAAACAACAATGTTAACAACATTATTTTAAATAATAGCCTTTGTTTATGTTTAGGCTTATTCAGAGACAATTTGGATCAAAGTTAGGGCAAGGTTACATTATATATAAATATTACATGATTATATATGGTAATTATCAATGTTTTATCATACATATATACATTGTTACCATAATTTTCCCAAATAAGTGATTAGTAAATCAGTCTGAGTTGACAAAATAGTAAATTATATTCAGTTTTCTATTTGTATTTTGGCTATAAACATACGCACATGTAGAGATATAAACCATATTTAAGCTGTATTTACCAAGACGTAAATAAACAATGAATGGAACTTGTATCTAAAGACAAAATTTAGGATATACTTCTATATTTTACTACACCTCTTGATTCTTTTTTATTGTTGACCTTATACTTTTAGATTGATTTTAATGGCATGTCAACACATCTAGGGTTATTTTATACCTAGAGGTTAAGGAATCATGTTCACTATACATTCATATTTACATTTTTAGTTGTTTTTTTTTTTTTTTTTAAAGAAATTCTTTTGCACAGGAATACAAATAATTTCAAACAGATCTATTTGAGCCATAGATAAGCCTCTAACAAGTACTACCATACCAGGTTATAGTGGACCTAGGAGTAATATCAATGAAGGGGTACTTCACTCTACGCAGATTTCTAGAACTGAAGCCCCCACTATCAGATACAGTTAAGTGTTATACCCTGTTTGCAAGGGATACAGTCAGCATATTCTTGGTTGGCAGCCTTCTGTCTACGAGAGACGATGGAGCAGCGTCAAGGTTTTTTTTGTTTTCTTTTGTATTTTCTTTAACTTGAACTACATAACCTGGGCGGGTTTGTATGGAGGATGAGCTGTTGCCCATGCAGCAAATCCCCCCTCTCCACACTGCCACTGTGATCCAAAGGAAAGGTAAGAGACCAATGCAGTTTGGCAACGGTAGTGTCGCAGGAGTTAATGGTAGCACTGGATTTCAGCATCACCACCTTAGGGACTCCGGCTCCTGATTTATTTTCAGGGTTTACTCTCCCATTGGAGATAGGACTTTTTCATTCAACACCTTTTAAACCATCTATCAAATGTAATTTATTTTACTGTTCACAAATGCAAAAGTATGCCACAATTACAAATGTACAAATTACCATCACCAAACGCTATAAATATCAACAAAAGTTGTTTAATAGGGCCAGTTTAGCTCAGTTGGTAGTGTCCAGAGGTTGCTGGTTTGATACCGGCCCTCGCCAACTTAGTGTATGAGTAGCACAGGGATCTATGCGGTAAAGTAAGGAGCTGATGGTAGGTGTGGCACTCCACCTCAGACCCAAAAACAATCTCCTTGGTCTAGCGCTAGTGAAAAGGGGATAGACTCCCTCACTGGCCGATACCGACATTAGGCCACCACAACAACTTTACTTTACACATATATAAAGGGCAGTAGTGTATATGTATTTATTGGTGTCTGTAAGCAGACCAAAAGAACAGAGATAACCAACCAAGATATCCAAATAGAGAATAGATGACCCGATCCAGCTTAAAAGGAGATTTTTGGTATTTTTTCAGAGGAGTCAGATGTGTCTCCAAGATGGATATTTCTCCCATGTGTGATGGTTAACTTGGGCTAAATAAAGACGTGTGAAAAATATCCACATCTTTGTGTTCGTTACTAAAAACAACACTGGACACAGAGATGAAGAATTCCCAAGAGAGCAGACCAGAAGAACAGAGAGAACCAGCCAAGATATCCAGATAGAGAATAGATGACCTGATCCAGCTTAGAAGAAGCTACATTTAAAGTTTATTGCTCATTGTCCATGTTACAAATTCCATTTTTTCTATCAAGCTGTACATTCTATTCAGTCTAGTCTTATATATATCTTTTCTTTATGCTTATTTCTTGGCCTAGATTTATATTATTAGGGCTGGTTAGCTCAATTGGTAGAGCATTTGTCTAGGAATCTCAATGTTCTGGGCTTTGATACCATTCCTTGCCAACTCTGCACATGAATAGAACAGATGGGTTATCTGATCTGTGCAGTAAAGCATCTGGGGGCTGACAGTAGGTGTAGTGCTCCAGCTCAGCAAAAACATCCTCTTTGGTCTAGTGCTAGCGAAAAGGAAATAGACTCCCTCTCAATCCATCAAATACAACAATAGACCACTTTGTAGACTTTACTTTTATTTATTTGTTAACATTTTCATAATTATACTGGAATGTTTGTTTTTACTGTTTGTTTTTAAAGTTACCTTTACAAGATAGGAACAAAGAAATAAACGGGAGAGAGAGAGAAACAAGAAAAAAATTGCAATTGGATAAAGCTCAATAAACAGTCACCATCTTCATAATCTTCCTTTTGTAATGTATTCTTGTGGGGATAGGGAAACAATACAATAACATCTTATGTATCTTATTTCTTTATCATTCAAAGTCAGACCGGGCCCCACCTACCCTTCCCGGATCCAGCCACCCATCTTTGTTTCCATCGTGCATTATACGAGTTCAATCATATCTGCACCTGTCCATTTTTTTTGTTTCTTCCAGCTTCATTAAACAATGATGGATTTCCTTTTTAAAAGTTAATTTTGGATAATAATTAATCCTCTTTGTCGGATGCAAAATGTTTCTGACAGAAACGTATGCAAAGATTTACTTAGCTTGATTGGCCCAGTTCTGTTTCTTTGTAGATGTTTTCTCTGTCACCATTATCATTCTCTCTTTCTCTGTTGTTGTTATATATCTTATGAAAACCATTGATTGATTTTTAGTTGTTTTATATTGAATCCTGAGCCTTTAACGTTTTAAAGATAACCTGTAGGTCAGCGGGTATATTCTTGCACTAGTCCAAGGAGATTGTTTTTTTTTGCATCTAAGATGGAGCGCTACACCTACCATCACTTTTCACGTTACCGGATAGATCCCTGTGCTACTCATACACTGAGTTGTCAAGGGCCAGTATTGAACCAGGAAATTTGTAGTTCCCAGTCGAATGCTCTACCAACTGGACTAACTGGCTAATTAATGAAATAGCAAAAACAAATTTAAAGATAGGTGTTTATTGTGCTGGGATACAGAGGTGGCTTATTTCATGATACAATTTGCCTCGACTTGTCAGTCATACTCTAGCTTTAAATACTCTGCTCAGTGTACAGTTATGTGTTGTTATGAATACCTTTTTGCAGTTTAAGTATAAACATCTTGTGTAAGCCTGATCTGATCTGGTCACATGATTCTCTATTCACCTTATGCTATAAAGAGATTCTATGATATATAAACATTAGTGTGACTTTTATAAATGCTGTTTTTAAACATTTGATGAGCAAAGCTTTTTGTTACAGACCCTGTAACTTATAATAGATAAAATGTCATTTTGATGGTTATATTTATTGAAAGGGGATATTATATACCAGACAATATTTACACATGCACAAACTTACTTTTGTACGTATGTATGATATATATATATATATATATATATATAGAGAGAGAGAGGGGGGGAGGGGGCATACACAGTCAACAGTGCTTAGTGACAGCCAGTTTTTCAAAAATGCTATTCTAACTTAGAGATATATGCACTATCACTGATATTGAGCATTCTTTATTTATGAATATAGCAAACTATATATATATATATATATATATATATATATATAGATGCTGATAGGTATGTATCCTGCGTCCCTGACACACAAAAATCTAAAAGGACGCTGTAAAATCATATCCATAACTCAGTGTTTTTCTTTTTTCTTCCCTCACCATTTTCAAGCTAACTAAATACATTTCAATAATTTCTTAGAAATGAATTACACAGGATAGGTTACAAGGTAGGAATTAGCTGGCTTTAGTTGGGGCCCATAACCCCACCCCCTGGTGGGGGGGACTCATTCAAGGCAAATAAGATGCACTAAGTCAAAAAGCTATCAGCATCACTATGGGTCCAATGAGAGAAAATCAAATATTTTATAAAAAAGGTCCACAAAATGGATTATGTTTTTTTTTTTTTTGTTTTTTAAATTTATTATTATTTTACATTTGTGACATATATTTCAGATCTTCTGATATCTTCTTAATGCATTAATTAACCTTATATATATATATATATATATGTGTGTGTGTGTTGTTATGGGTCCAATGGGAGAAAATTAAATATAATATAAAAAGGTCTGCAAAATGGATTATGCGGGGGTGGGGGGTGTTGGGGTTCAAATAAAATAATAATAAATTTTAAAAAAAAAGATAATCAATTTTATAGACCTTTTTTATGATATATATATATATGATTAACACAAACTACTAAAATTATGAATGAATTTAACTATTTTAAAAACACAAATAGCTACATTGTTTGTGCGAAGAAATGAGATTATATTGAGTAGTTTTATTTAAAATCCCTAATCACTTAATTTAATGTATTTTTTAAATAACATTATTATCTCTCTCTCTCTCTCTCTCTCTCTCTCCACACACACACTCACACACATGTAAAACTTAAAATCCAGATTGAATTTTAATTGATAAAAACAAATTAAAATCAGATTTCATACAAAAACACTTTATTAGCATTACTGTCAGTTTTATGAAGTGTTCTAGATAATCAGACTGGTAATATGATTCTTTTTGAAAGTTAAATTCACTTTCCATTTATATATCACATTTACAGCTGACTTTGTCACCCCTCCACATATATAAGTTAGAGGTGGCACATATGTGTATAGTATACATGTCTCTACAAATACAAGGAGTGTGCAATAGGAACCAGACCTTTTGAAAACATTGCCAATAAGATGCATACTCATCACTGAAAATGTTAGCATTAATCTTAACATTTTGTGTTTATAAAAAAAAAAAAAAAATGACACCAAGTTGGAAGTACATGAGTTCAAATAAATATAAGTTGGCAGATTAAATTCAGTTTAGTATCCTATTGTGGTATCTGCCTGGCAGAGAGTTATTTATATTCAATAGGACTATTTGCAAAAACAAAACAAAACAAAAAACCCTCTGAAGTAACAGTTACATAAAAGATGTAAATGTGGTTCCCTAACTTCTAGGCATAAAATAACCCTAGATGAGTTGACATGCTGTTAAAATCAATCAAGGTTAAAGAGCCCAGTCTACCCTACTAACCCATAACTGAGGAAGAATAGTTGGATTCATACCATTTCCAAGGGTATTAGCATGATGTGAAATGCAAACAGCCTTGTCCAGGATTTCCTAAATACCTTGTTTGTGTGTATGGGAGAGAAGTGGTTGAGAGAAAGAGGGGTGAGCACTCATGATGGTGCAATGATTTTACAAGCCATTGGTAGTAAGTTTATTCCTGATTTGGATGCTCTACGAATGTGTCTTGGTCTGGGTAAATCAGTTCCTTTCTAAGTGGCCACTCAAAAAAATGAAAACTCATAAATATTTGCATTTACAAACACACGTTACCATTGATATGTTCAGACTTTTATGGAGACTCGTTCTTTGATGTGGAACCCCAGATTCAAGACTTGATGTGGGGCCCCTCCTCTCTACAGATTTGATGAAAGTACCCATGCAAGTGAACTTGTTTTTTTGCCTCATCCAGTGTCCTTGATGGGGGAATAATTCCTTCCATTCACTCCAAGAAAGCCGTGATGCTGCTTGTAGATAGCTGCAACACAAAAAACGGTTTGTCAGAAATGTAACATTTATTTATGCATTTTCATATGTTTTATTCAGCTTCCCATGGAGCTCTGCTTTTTTTCTTTCTTTCTCTTTCCCTACTTCTTCTTTTCAACTTAATATGCTCTCTCTCTCTCTCCTCCACTGCTAACTTTTTTCTTTACTCTCATTCCACCATTTCATCTTCTCTTTTCCCTCATATTTCTTTTCAATTCAATCTCTCTCTCTCTTTCTTTCTCTCTCTCTCTCTCTTCTTTCTCTTTCTCTCTCTCTTTCTCTCTTCCTTTCTCTCTTTTCATATGCTTCTCTTCCTTCCTTCTCTCTTTCTCTTTTTCCTTCCTTCTCTCTTTCTCTTTTTCCTCTTCACTTTAAACTCACCCCTTCTTCCTTCTCAATACTCCTTTTCATATTTTTCTTTCTTTGACTGCATTCTACCCTCACACCCTTCTTTATTTTTTGTCTCTTTATTTCCTGTGTCACCTAATTTCGATTTATCCTCTTCTATTCCCATTTTTTCTGAAGCTTACATCATTTTAATGTTCTTTCGTCCAGGAATGATGTCAACTACCCATCTCTCAGGATTCAGCATTTAAATCAATTGATAGAAAAGGGAAATAATCCATAAAGGTTGGGATGGAGGTGACAAAGGATAATGAAGAACTAACTCATGTTGTTATTTTGTTTTTTTCCTCCTGACCTTCTGTTAAAGAAATAAAGAAAAATAAGCAATTCAAAAC
The DNA here is from genome assembly GCA_023376005.1 of Doryteuthis pealeii. Classification (NCBI taxonomy): domain Eukaryota; kingdom Metazoa; phylum Mollusca; class Cephalopoda; order Myopsida; family Loliginidae; genus Doryteuthis; species Doryteuthis pealeii. Next base: position 50,811,892 of record CM042150.1, read on the forward strand.
TTTACATGGGGCTCATTGTCACAATTCAACCAAATTTCTAATTTTTTTTTCTTTTCTTTTTATTTTAATGTAATCCATGAAGAATCACAGTTACAACAACTGTGATTCTTCATGGATTACATTAAAAGAAAAAGAAAAGAAAAAAAAAACCTGGTCAGATAATTATTTTGCTACTTCGTTTTATTTCAGCATAAACTGCTGAAGTTAGAAAAATTTTTTTTTATCTATTTACCCAACCCCTTCACAAGCAGGATGCAACACAGGTTCTTTTTTTTTCTTTTAGTGGAGTTAAACAGGCTTGAATTCAGAGTTTTCCTTTTCCTAGACCAGTTGCCATACTAAGGTTAAAGAGTCCAGTCTGCCCTACTTGTAATTTTATTTTTCATCAGAATACCTATAATGTGATTTTAACTTGATGTGAAATCTTTCAGGTGAATCAAATGAAGGTTGATGTTCTCTTTTTATATATATATATATATATATATATATATATATATATATACACCAACCGCTTTGCACAAGAAAGATGTGACACAAAGTCAGTTTTTAAGTGGAGGTTAACAGGTTTGAATTCAGTTTTCCTTTTAGACCGGTTGGCTAATCAAGGTTAAAGAATCCAGTCTGCACTACTATTTACCCATAGCTGAAGGGAGAATAGTTGAATTCATATCTATCCCAAGGGTATTAGCACTATGTGAAATGCAAACCTCCTCATCCTGGATTTGAACTTGGTTTGCTGAGTTCATTTTCTATGCTCATAACCATTACACCACAATTGACATATATATATTTTAAATGTGGCAAATAAAAGTGTAAAGTGTGTAAGGGTCATGTTTCAGAAATTAAATGATATTGTTTATTATTTTTGGCTTATTGTCTGCTTGTAATATATGATTTATTTATCCTTTCTCTGTTTTTGCCAGATATTAATGATTCTTTAAAAACAGAATAAAAATCATTAATATACATGACAGCTATTTAAGTGGACTCTCAGTCATTTCTTTGTGTTATTTATATAATTCATCTAAATTTTGTAGCACTTTTAAAATTTTTTATTGAGACTGATAACCTTTTTAGCCAAGACTATTTTTGAAAAATAATTGGGTATAATGAAATAAAATGAAGATATATCATTCTCTGGGTTGGATAGAGAAAAATAATTATATATAATGAAATAAAGGCAAGGCTTGAAGAAATGTCTTGGTTGGGTATTGAAAAATATTTGTATATAATGAAATAAATTGAAAGATTCTCTTGGTTGGATATTGAAAATTAACTGTATATAATGAATATAAACTGAAAATATAAGAGTACTTGGTTGAATATTTTTTAGATGAGGTATTGATGTTTGTCTTTAATTAAATATCTTTTCATTTCTTTAATTGCATCCTCTTTAATATCAATTATATGAACCACCAACTGAGTTTTGTTATAATGCAAGAAGGAAGCAAAATGATGCACATTGCTTTTTGCTTGCGGGTTCTCAGGATTTTTAACACTGGTGGACATTTATTAATTCTTGGCAAGTCTACTGTTTTTTTTTATTTTTATTTTTTTTTATTATCAATAAATACACTTCAGCTAAGAGTTCATCTAATTTAACATCTTCAGACCTATATGTGTTTGTGTGATGCTTTTTTATTGAAATATTTTGTTATCTTTTAAAGAAAACCATTGCTTTCATTGTATTTGTTTTATCCCGAGATGTAGGATATACAAAATTGATAATAAAAAACAGTGAAATATGTTAACATATAACAATATTTTTTAAATTTATTCTCACTGACCGGGAATACAGTGGATGGTTTTGGATACAGTTCAGCTATGTGTATCATACGTGTGATCACGCATGGGGCCAGTCCTTGTTTGCCTGACTGTTCATATTTTGTCTCCCTCCTTATTAGAGAGTATTCAGTTTGAATTGTTAGGGGATAACTCTCCCTAACAGTATTCATGTATGAATATCTGATTCACTGACATCATCAAGGTGTGCCAACAGAACAGATACCCTTGACCCTCTTGCTTTCTCTTGCTTACCATCTATCTATTCTTATCGGTCATCACTCTAGGTAAATCCTCTTGACAGTATACAGTGTCTGCACAGAGCTGATGGATGTAAGTTTATTGGGTATTTACCACACATCCCACAAATGCGAATGTGACACAAGGTCTTTTTAATATGGACCACCCATGAACTGAAGCTCAGGGGATGGTAGGTGCAAAAAATGCGTAGATCCTATTGGTATTTCCCCTCAAGGGAGACCCCAGGCACTGGGCAATAAACCCAGCCCTGTCCTTTTAAATCAAGGGGGCAGGTGTTGCCTGGGGGGATGGCCCCCTGGGATCAGGCTGTTAATTTAACACCGGTCCAGTGGCCGGAGCCACCAGACTCTGCCCCAAAGAGCAGGTTATCAGTGTAAGTTTTTGCTGGTATGCCCATAAGTTGGAGTCCATAGGAAAATATTGCTCATGAGTTCATCCTTTTGGCACAGAATTGACAACTATTTAAAAATTATTATTAGTGATTTATACTTGAAAATACTTTGAAGGCGCTCTAATGGTTACCACTGTAGGAAATGGACATGGTGAGACAAATTCAATTCTGGGACGAGGCTGTTTGCATTTTACATAGCACTAATACACTTGAGAAAGGTATGAATCCAACTATTCTCTCTCCAGCTATGGGTAAATAGTACAGACTGGGATCTTTAACCTTGATTAGTCAACAATCTAAAAGAAGGAAAATGGTTAAATTCCACTAAAAAATTGACCTTGTGTCACATTCTGCTTGTGCGGAGGGGTTGGATAAATATGTATAATTGAAAATACTAGCTATGAACCAAGGTATCCATCGTGATGCAATGCTTAGCAAGCTAGTCTCACAAATCCATAACTACTGAATGCTTCATACTTGTGGCCTTGTGTCACATCCTACTTCTGGTTGGGTAAACACCTACTATGAACCATATTTTAGTAAAGATACTGAAACTATTCAAATAACAGATATTAAAATCCTATTTTGAAAAGTGCAATAATTCAAGGAATAAACACACCTGTGGTATACCTAAAGTTCAATTTGTACCCCAAAATAAAATGTTACCCTCATTTGTTCTCCCCCTCTCTCTCTTTATCTCTCACAGACTAATTCACTTGCACTTTGTTGGCTGTAAATGGAAAACCTTTAATGTCAAGTGACAAAGCTGACAATATAAGGACAAAAATAGCTGTTAGGAGAGGCAACAAGTTGTAAAACTAACACAGTTGACAAATATAGAAATGACTGACCCTATAGCTAACATTTTATTCATTCAATGCCCAAGCTTTTTTTTTTTTTTTTTTTTTTCTTTCTTTGAATGTCCGAGATGAGGCTTGATAATTAGTATTATTAGGACTATTGTCCTCATCTTTATTGTTATCTGTATGTTTTGGCCGATGTGCCCTCCGGCCTTCTTCAGGTATTTCTTGTCGAACTCAGGAACCTTCTTGAACTCGGGAACCTTCCTAACATGATTGGGAGCCATCACAGAACTTCGAAACTCAGCCCTTTATTCAGTCCATGAGGGTCCCCTGCTCTCATTCCGCTAACCATAGCTGGGGTACAGGTGTTAAGCTGTGTTAATTATTATTCTATATTACTGCTGCACCTGACCAGGATTGAACCTGCAGCCTAGAGATAACAGTCACTTAGAACTGTCTTAACCCAACGCCTTTATCCACTATGCTGTGTGTCCATTAAAAATTTTTTAAAAAATAAGCTTAAGGATATTTGAAATCTGGAAAACTTAATCTACATTTTTATGTTAAAAGTACATTGAATTGCAATTATTATTTGGCTGTTCGGGAGTGAAATGGCTGATTTTATTACATATTTCACTATGAAATTAGCCATTATTTTCCAAATAAACTTATACTCTAACTGTTTATACAATAAATTACATCTTCTCATAGAGAATACTTCTTTCCACTACAGATATCTGTGTTCAAATGATTTTAGGATGAGTAGTTATCAAATATGGTTGGTTTCACACAGTCGGTAGAGTGTTTGGCTGGGAACCTCAAGGTTCCTGGTCCGATACTGGCCCTTGCCAACTCAGCATATGAGTAGCACAGGGATCTGTGCGGTAAAGTGAGAAGTTGATGGTAGGTGTGGCGCTCCACCTCAGACGTTAAAAAAAACAATCTCCTTGGTCTAGTGCTAGTGAAAAGGGGATAGACTCCTCGCTGTCTAGTTTTATACTGACTTTAGACCAGCCCGACGACAAGTTCTCAAATAACTCATCTCATGTCTTTTGTTATTTTTCTTCTTACATAATATGGCTGTTTACATTTCACATATTGCTAATACCCTTGAGAAAGATATGAATCCAACTATTCTCCCTCCAGTTATGGGTAAATAGTAGGGCAAAATGGGCACTTTAACCTTGGTATTGAAACCAATCTAGGAGAAAGAAAACTGAATTCAAACCTATTCATTACCTGTTAAATTACACTTAAGAAACTGATTTTGTGTTGTATCCTTCTCTAACAGGTAATACCACTTCAGGTCAATGTGGACCTTGGAGTAATGGCAATGCAGGGATACTCCAGCCTCACCAGCAGATAGAATTTAATGTCATACCTATAACATCCCTTTTGAGGGGTGGTGGTCTTACCCCTCAGCAAAGGATGCAATTGGCATATTCTAATCCCTGTTGGCAAGGCATCTGAATCATTTACAAACAGACTTCATATATACTATTCATAAACAATAATATACTAATCAATGTATTAATATTTATAACCAATAATAGATTATTTTACTATTGTAATTAGATAACAAAGGCAATTGTCTTCCATATTACAAAAAGGCAAGGAAAAATGTTTCATTTCCTTTTGGGATTTTCCCAAGATACTGGAAAGTGCTCTCTGCTTTTTCTGTAGTTTTCTTTTCTGTTCCTCCTCCATAGAAGCCAAAAATATAACTCGTTTTTTTTTCTTTTTCTTTGATCCATTTGAATGTAAAAAAAAAAAAATTGAGCAAACTACTTCAATGTAGATAAGATAACATCTGAATCTGTATTGATCTACTGATGAAAAGAAAAGAAAACCCAAAGTGTGGGGGAGTAGGAGGCACGTTATTCTTTCATATAAGAAACATTGACTTGTTTGCCTACTAGGAATATACAATGAAAGTTTAACCCAATACCTGCTGGATTTATTTGAGGAGAAAATTTTTAACTTTTCTTAAGAATTAGCATGGGAGACCTCCAAAAATAATTGGTAGAATATAAAATATCAATATAGAAATATTTTAAAATATCAATGGAACTTATTAGTTAATAAGAAATTTGAATATTAGATTTTTTGGGCTGTTGTCCTCATCTTTATTATTATGTACACATACTTGGAGACGAGAGTCTGAAATTATTATATCAAATTGCGTATCCAAAAAGTCTTAGCCATGTAAAAGGTTCATTGGTTTTGATTCTGAATTTACGTAGAGTAAAACGTGTCCTCTCAAGTTTGGCATTGATTTACCTGGAACCATTTTTTTCTTTCTTGCTTGTTATTAATTGCAAACATGACATATTCAGTCAGGGGGAGATTCAGCAGACATTTGTGCAAATCTTAATGGGCTGGCTGTCCTAAAGAATTACCTGCTCTTAAAATATTTGTGCTCATAGACCATCAGGGTCATGTCAAAGATTGAATGTTGTTTACTACACTGAGATATTTGTCACCTTGTAAACACAGACATTGTGTGTGTGTGTGTGTGTGTGTGTGTGTATATATATATATATATATATACAGACATGTGAAACTCATTAATTACATTATCATATTTATTACCTTATAGATACATGTACATTGAAGATATATTTAACATGCTTGTATGGGTATCACTCAAATGAATATAATGTATGTATTTGAAACTCAGTTGCTACTCCATATATTTACATATACATACATACATATATATATATATATAGTGCTTCATATTAATGATAGAGCATATGTAGTTCTAAGTTAGACTTGTGTAGATACAGTCAACAGCACTAGGCAAATATCAGTTTATCACCTATAGAATCGTCAAACTAAGAGCTCATGACTGTGTGTCTTAACTCTCTTTCTATCTACCTATATATATATATATATATATATATATATATATATAATATGTGAATGAAGAGTTTATTTTCTTTGCCTATCCATGATTTTTTAGGATCAGTGTGTAGTATCAGTACACTCTACCTTTGATCAAGGTGTTGGCCCCAGGATCAGTGTGTAATATCTGTACCTATAGAAATCTAAATTAAATACATTACAAAATGATAATTAGAATAATCATCTATGTATTCATACATCATTATCACTGTTTAGTAGGTAAAATAATTATACTAGCAGGAATATACGTGAATATACCACAGTATAATTTAATTATTACAATGTTGGATATCTTTACTTAATATTATAAGTATAATAATCTAAATTAACTCTCTCTCTCACTGTTTTTAAAAAAAAATTTTTTTTATCATGTTCATTTGAAACTAATAACGCGCTCACCCCCCCTCTCTATCTTTCCCCTACTCTCTTTCTTATTATATTTTTTGCTGTGTAGTGTCCGTTTTCTTTTTCTTTCTTCATAATAAAAATGGAATGGTCATTATTTAGCTGAGGTGATGACACTAATGAGAAATAAGAATTCTGCGGATAAGCAATGCCAGATAATAAGGAATTAAATGTTTGCATTTCATCTTGGAAGATTTGGATGGTCTCATTTTTAACCAGAAGGTGTTGTAAAATGATAACGGTCGTACTTTTAAGGAACACGAGTATTAATAGTTATATTTTCCCACCTTTATCAGAGGTGGTTTTGAGTCCATATAAAAATCAGGATTTCAAATTGTTGTTAACACCCCTACAGGATGGACTGGCTCATAGCCTTATAATAGTCAACGTAGCAGTGATAGAGACGGGAAAATTATATTCTGGCAAAATCACTGCGTTTGACTACACACATTTGACCCTCCTCATTCTTGTAAGTTTGTCTTTTGTGAGTTGTTTTACTTCTTGGTTTTATGTAATAAGTATCTGTTAGCACCAGAAACAAGTGCTGAATAAATTATATCTCAAGCACACTATTTCTCTGTGTATCTTTTACCACCTCAATGATACAACATAAATGCTGATTTTTCAAGCAGCCAATCCTCTAACCCTCTACTTTGGAAATTGTCTTAACTCTATTTTTTGCCTGGGGGTGGGTGCCTGGTTATGTGTATCCATTTCCCTCTTTACAATTGACCTTTTGCCATTCTTGGTTAAGATTAATAAATATCATCACATCTTCCTATTGTTGATTTTATTGCATCAGTATGTTTGTGTATTAAGTCTTTAATTTAGGAGTCACTTTGACTGCCTGGCATTGTTAGTGCTTGTGTATTTGCAAATATTGATCTTTGAGACTCCTCCATATATATATATATATATATATATATATATACACTACAGCATTATGTTGCTACTTATCAGGAGCCAATGTGTGTTTTTCTTTTTTTAGTTTATTTAGCATTGTGTTTTTCTTCTGATTACTCTCATGATTCCATACGATTTGAATTTGTTCCAACCTATGCTGACCAAAGATATCCTAGCCAATTCTCAAGTGGTGAATAGAAGCTGTGTAAATCTTACCAAAAATTACCCCCTCCCAAAACACTGTGATGTAAACCTTTGGCTTAGAAGGGCAATGAATCTGGCAAACAGTATTGATCTTGTTAAAGAGCTATGTAGGAAAACTAAATCAGTTTAAGGAGAATATAAAACATGTACATTAACTTGAAGTGTTGTTCAAGAAAAGTAAGCAGTTTAATAGCATTATAATTAAATTGGCTAATATATGATTCTTTATTTCTTCTTCTTTATTATTAAGTTTTGATTTAATCAAAGAAAGAATCAAATCGGGTAGAATCATCTGTAGCTCCCAAATTTATGGATAACTTCATCCATTTTGATATTCAATAAATTAAACCAAACAGGCCATAATTAGAGAGTAGGCCAAGTGGGACAATTAGCATGAGCCTATGATTTTGAGATGAACCTACTCTCCTGGTGGTAAGAGCAAAGAGAAAAGGATATTGTAAAGAAAGTCAAAGGTGCCTACAATCCTATGTTGCTTGAGCATATTACCAGCTTTACTCCAACCCGAAGAACCCTGTGGTGATAAGACATTTAAGGATGTTTAGCAAACTAGACTATCCTATATATTTTTCTGACATACAGTTGAGAGAGAGAGAGGGAGGGAGGAGAGAGAGAAAAAAGAGAGAGTGAGTGAGTGGGAGAGATAGAGAGAGATAGAGAGATGTACTCTTATTTTAAGTGGACGGTTTTAAAAATGTTGAACCTGTCCATTTTTATATATTGATGTACTTGGATTTGTGTCCTCATTTTTGTTATTTATCATTATTATATACCAATGTATTCAGGCTATAATAGTCTGAGTACATCAATATATAGTAATGATAATTGTCATCCACCCCCCCACAAAAAAAAAAAAGAAATGTCTATTTATTTATTTATTTATTTGCAAAAAGATTTTTAAGTACTTTTTAAAAAAATGTTATTTGAAAAGATTTTCAAGCAGATTCATCTTTATTGATTGTTGTTAATGAATCAAGCAAACGGCACCATCTAAAAATAAACTCCAGAAAGAAGAATATATAAATTACTTATATTGTTCAATAAAGTTTATTTTGGTGTAGCTGACACTAAATAAAAAAACAAACACATTTCAATTTTTGGAAGAAAATAATATAAGTATAAACATTGATTCATTTCGTCCAACTTTTTTGGCATTCTTTGTCCTTCACTGATGTTACTACACATACAACTTGTAACCACCTCATCAACTGGGTGTTTATTTATATATATATATATATATATATATATATATATATATATTTACAGAGACTCATTCAAATACATGCATCCCAGGACACACTAAATTAAAATTTGAGGAGACCCAACTAAAGTTTCTTAATAAATTGTAGAATTTTTATCTATGAACATCTAAAGCCGTCTAACCCCTACCTTGTACTCAATAGATGTAATTCATTTCCAAGAAAATATTGAAATGTGTTTACAGTTAGCTGGAAATGGTGGGGAAAGGAAAGAAAAGCACTGGGGCGCATGGATATGATTCTTCTGTGTCCTTTTAGATTTTTATGTGTCAGTGACATAGGACACATACCTATCAGCAACTCTGTTATATATATATCTCAGGAATAATTGAAGAAATTGTCTAAATCAATCTAGCTATATAGAGTTCAGTAACCGGAAATATCCACTCAGTCCCCCTGATGAAGGTGTAATAGTAGCACCGAAACCGCGGTCGGGGATATAACTTTTTCTACAACTATATATATATATATTATATATATATATATATGCATACATATACCCCTCCGAATGAATAAGATGTGACTCATAGTCAATTGAATAGTTGGATTTGTACCTTTCCCAAGCATATTAGTGCTATGTGAAATGCAAACAGCCTCATCCAGGATTTGAACTTTGGTTACCAAGTCCATTTCCTAATACGCCACACACCTTCATATTATATTGATCTCATAGATTAAAATTCAGCTAATTTTCAGGCTGCTATTCTGTTCATTCACTTTTATGCATTTGCTTTGTGGACAAATTAATAAAATCGAGCTGAGTAAGTTTTCAGGGTGGCCTAAAGTCAGTATCAGCCAGACAGTGAGGGAGTCCATCCCCTTTTCACTAGCACAATTTAGTATCACCTACCATCAGCTCCTCACTTTACCACACAGATCCCTGTGCTACTCCTACGCTGAGTTGGCGAGGGCCGGTATCGAACCCAGAACCTTGTGGATCTTAGTCGGACATTCTACCGACTCAGCTGAACTGGCCCTTATCTTATGAAAGTAACTGTATTATATGTTTTTGTTGTGAATTGGTTGATCTACTCAGCATCTTTCTCATTGTCACATTGCTCTTGAAAAAGTGATTCATAATTTTGTGAGCCAAGATTGTGATCTATCTAATTTGATTCCTCCTTTCACTTCTTTTTTTCTGAAATAAATTGTGCACCTGAAGAATGTTGCAGAATGGATGTTACAAAATATTGAGCCAACAACTAAATTAACAAAAAAGAATAAGTTTTCATATTGGAAGAATATTTCCTGGAATCTTCATGAATGTCTTATGTGTATGGCTTATAAAAGTATCAAGATATTCATGATTTTCAATTTCCTGTGAGAATGTTCTTTGGAATTATAAAAACACATTAATCTTTCTCCCCCCACCTCTCTTTCTCTGCGTATGTGTGTGTGTGTGTGTGTGTGTGTGTGTGTGTGTGTATATATATATATACACACAAACACACACATCTAAGTAAGGGTATCAAGGACATAAATTCAACAGCACTTGGTTTCTTATGGGATTTTCAAATGAAGTGGCTTGGTTTGAAAATTGTATAGTCAAGAAACATCCAGTTACCCAGTGCTATTGACTTTGTCCTCACTACCCAAACTTATGTATGCTCCAACAATGATATTGAGCACTTTTTTCTTATAAATATGGCAAAGTATAGTATATATATATATATATATATATATATATATCTTATTATAATGGAGATTGTGGGTTTGTCTGTCTGTAACCGAAACTATTTACCATTCAAGTCACAATTCCCTTTGTTATTTACATCACATTCTCCATGATTTTATTTTATTTAAACCTCAATTATTAATAAAATTGTTTTACATCATTAAGACTGTTGACCATATCTACATACTAATAACATGCAATTGTATTTATATATACAAGAAAATAGCGTTTACAGTGTGAATTGGAAGGCTAATTTGCATATTGATATTAAAAATTTGATTTTAATAAATATATGCTTAGTATTATTGATTTCTAATTGTTTGGTTTTATCTTAATGGACATGAGCAAAAATCTCGGGAATAAATCTTAAAAGAAATCCATTATAGAAGAAATAACTGTAATATTATTCTTTACTTCCTATTTTAACTAAATAGTTAAATTAGGAAAATTTACCAATGAAAGACGGGAGTAAGGGAAAATGATGAAGAGTTAGTTTCAAAGTTGTTCTATCTTTTAATCATACCCCTCTGTTCCAAATATTTTTATCTGAATTCTTATTCAGTTTCATTAGCCTTTCTAATTTAACATGATATTTTATTATATTAAAACTTAAATACTTAGGTGCATGTATTTGCTAGTATATATATAAAAAAAAAAGGGGATAAGACAAACAAGAATATTTCTTTTATGTTATTTATTTTGTAATTGTTCTCAACTAGTTTCAACCTTAGTTCATTGTCAGGAAAAAATTTCTTGTGAAAGAAATTATTTTTAGAAAGTTTTTTTAAGTTTTCGAAGCAAAAACCAAAGAAAGAAATGGATGGGAATATATATATATATATATATATATATATATATATATATATATATATCTGTGTGTGTATTTATTTATTTATTTACATTCTCTCTCTACAAAAGCATACTCCTCAATTCATGTACACATTGTTCACACTAGATCACTGAAGTTACATACCGATGAGCCTATTCAATACTTAGATGAATGACCATTTAAGCCACTGCATGTACTGTAAAAAAAAAAAAACAGATATCAAAATGACTTTATTCTGCATTAAATTACCCAAAAAGTGTTGATATGCTGTAAACAAAAACAACCAAACACACAAACTTGTATATGTAAATATGTGTACATATATCCATACTAATATATATTGCTAACTTAAGCACAATTGAATATGTATATGCATATACACATGATTTTTATAATATAACTAATGTTAATGCATGCACACACATACAGTGTATAATGTGTGTGTGTGTGTATTTATATATATATATATATATTATATATATATATATATATATATATATACACACACATGCGTACATCTTGGGGATACATTTCCTACATTCAAGCCTGACCATATATGTTGTATGTGTGGCAGGGCTTGCCTGTCACGGGTTGATCTCTCGAGTCATATGTGGTCCCATGATGACAGTGGACCACATGAAAAACTTGTGTATGAGTGAAAATTAGGGGTTTTGTGTGTATTTTATGTGGCAGGGTGTGTAAAAGCAAAGCTGGATTTTTGAGCTATGCTCACAACTAAACTTTGTAGAGGTGGCCTTCTTCTGTGAAGAAGTGGCAGTCACCATTATATATATAATATATATATATATATATATATATTATATATATATATATATAGTGGCTGTCAACTCGTGTTCGAGTAAGACCATTTCCTGTTTTTTTTTTGTTGTTTTTTTTTGTTTTTTTTTTTTATCATCATAGTTGGGTGCCAGTAGCATTTGACACTCTATCCTTGTGTTTTCTCAGATGGCTCACCAGGCCAGTCCCGGATAGACATACTCTTCTACCTAAACTACATGTTGGAACTTCTCCACTTTGAATGTTGCTGGGCTGAAAATTTCCCTTTCTAGCAGCCCGCTTCAATTTTTGGTGTTTAATTTGGTTGGACTCAAATTCTTCCACAGGAGAATATATATATATATATATATATATATATATATATATATACGCACACATGTCTTGGTGGGGGGGGGTTACACTTTATAAGCATATTATACAGTGTGTAGATACTAAACTGATTTCAGGAAATTTCACGCCTGTTGTTAATTAACTGGGATTTCATTTAAAAAGAATTTATAATTAGGATAGATGAATAAAAAAGAAACAAAAGAATGGCAGAATTATTTTATTAATTTCTATATATCCTTTTAATTAAATGAACTCTGTAACTCTCATTTAAAATACAAAATGAGACTCAGTCAATTTTTGGTCAGGTGCTATTTCCATTCCTTTAATTAATGGGGAAGTCTAACAGATTCTATTTTATTTTCTGTCTTCAACAAATATGCAAAATTGTAATATCTGTGAGTAGGGAGCTGTCATGACTCCAATTATTACATATTACTGCCAGTGGTTAGTGTTCAAGCCCTGGTAAAAGCCAGTATTTTTTTAAGTTAAATGGAAAAAGTAGTCAGAAGAGTGGCCTATTGTCTGTGTAGAGTATCAGCAAGGGAGTCTATCCCCTTTTCACTAAGGCTAAATCAGGGATATTATTTTTGTGTCTGAGGTAGTATGCCACACTTACCATCTTTACTGCACTAGCCCACTGGTGACTAGTTGGAGAGGGCCAGTATAGAACCAGGAACCTTGTTTTTTTAGGAAGTTTGATTGAATGCAGTCTTCCTCCTTCCTATTTAGAATTTTACAATACTAAACTAAGATTTATATATATATATATATATATATATATTATATATATAATATATATATAATGTGCACGTTTAAAATTGAATGGTTAAAAATTACCAGTAAAAATACTCGCAGTAGCGCAAATCTTCTAGACCCAGAAGATTCGCACTACTGCAAGAAACTTAAGTCGGTAGTTTTTAAACCATTCGATTTTAAATGTCTATTTAGCTCTTTATATTGAGCATTTATTAATTGGTTTTAGGAAACAATCCAGAGGTAAATAAGATTTTATACTCATTTGCTTGGTGAATTTAATGGTAACTGTGATATATATATATATATATATATATATATATATATATACACACACACACCAAAAGAATTATTCACTCTCTTATATTTTAATTCTTTATTGGCAATGGAACTTGGCTAATTTAACAAGTCTAGAATTTCTTTGGACAGACATCACTATTTCTCAGTTTATTATACTAACTAGGATTGGCCAACTATCAAACTAAACTAATGATTTTCTTTTTTTCATCCAAGAAAAAAAAATCTTCTTTAATCTTTCCAACATAAAATCAACTCCTTTTTCATTGTTGCTTTAATTTGTCATGAGCTTAGACCATTGCCTTTCATTCATGACAGTTATTTTTTAAAGTTTAAAATATATTACAAACATTATTCATATTCTCATTTTTAGAGGTTTTATTTAGGGTCGTTATTAATTTCATTAGATTATTTTTTAGTTATTTAAAGCAGGGATACACAAGTTCTCCAGATTCTATCTGATGTACTTTGAAATTATCATTTTTCAGATGACGCTTGATAATTTGTATTATTTAGATTTTTGAACTGTTGTCCTCATCTTTATTGTTATATATACAACATTTCAGCTCATGTCCTCTCCGGCCTTCTTTGTATGTATCTTGTCAAATTTGGGAGCCTTCATGTTACCATTCCATTAACCATGACTGGCTACAAGTTGTTAAGCTATGTTAAGTATTTTGTTATTTTTGCCTGTGATCAAGATTGAACCTGCAACCTCCAGATGATTATCCTTAGTACTGTGTTAACTCAACTCTTATATCCATTGTGATATGTGTTCAACGAGAAGGTTCCTGAGTTCGACAAGAAACATCTGAAAAAGGCTCGAGGGCTCATTGGTACAAAACTTTGTGTATATAACAATAAAAATATGAACCACCGTATGAAAAATCTAAATAATATAAACCAAATGTGTTTCATGATTTGGTTTTTGGTTAAAGCCAGAGCCTATCTTTTTTTTATATTATTGCTTCTAGCAATGTCTGGTGGAATATCTATCTGCATTCTCAAGATGATAAAATTGATATTTTTGCAAATATGTTCATGACCAACAGAAAAATAGGTGTAAGCATATGTGTGTGTGTGTATATATATATATATATATATATATATATATATATATATATACCTACTCCTCACCCTCAAAAGAATATCAATCATTTCAGTTTGCTTGTTGATTTATCATCTTCATTATTGAAATTCATTTTTCTTTATTCAGGATTACTTTTGTTGAGTATTCCTGCCTTATGTAGCAATAATAAGGTGCTCGTGGTGTAATGGTTATCATCATAGGAAATGAACATGGTGACACTAGTTAAAATCCTAGTCCAAGCTTCTTGCATTTAACATACCACTAATACTCTTGGGAAAGGTATGAATCCAACTATTCTCCCCCCCAGCTATGGGTAAAATGTAGGGTAGACTTTATTCTTGGTATGTCAACTGGTATTAAAGAAATAAAACTCTGAATTCAAACCTGTTCAACACTGCTAAAAAAAATAAATAAAGAAATGACCTTGTGTCACATCCTGCTTATGGTGGGGGGACTAGGTTATATAGCAATATATAATACACACACACATATATATATATATATATATATTATATATATATATATATATAAGTATATGTATAGCAATAATAACTTCCATGCTTTTTGCTTCTATCTGGCAAAGATATTTGTAGGTCCAGGTTGCAATGATACACAATTGTCTGACTAAACAATGAACAAGGAAATAAATGACTTGGAAATCCTTCTGTTTGGTATACAGTCTCCTCTCATCCCCTCCCCTTGCTGGATGCCTTGATACTTGCTACTTTGTATTGAATCCTACTTCTGTCAAATGTGTTGGGTAAATACCTACATTTCTCCTTTCCCTGCCTACTGCTCTTTTTTTTTTCTTTTTTTCTAAGAATTGAAACTCCAGTGGTTTTCAATTAACTTGTGCATGTCACATTGGATCAGAATTGTAATTGTATACAATTTTTGGATAATTATTTATATCATCCTTAAAATGGTAGTCAAATACAAAGTCATAGCAAATGATTTAACTTGTGAAATCATTTTGAACAGTTTGACTGTTGAGCAAACAAAGTGTTGAAGAACTTATGAAGATCTCATCTAAATAATGAGGACATTGTTTTTGCATGCCCATCAATCCAAGAAGTGTTACAAATTCAAAGTGGAAAATACAACGGCCAAAATGTAGTGTTTTTTATATAACACAATAAAGATCATGACAACAGTAAAACCCTATTGCCCTTATGGCAAGTCCCAACCCCTTTTTTATCATATGAGTGCTAGAAGGCGGTGGCTGCGGGTCTACATGTCCTGGGAATGACGTTAAACTCTATCTGATGGTGAGGTTCCAGTTTTGGAGGTTTGGGGATTGTGGAGCACCCCTTCATCACCATTGCTCCCTGGTCCATTTTGACCTGGAGTGGTAGTACCTGTTAGGGTCCCATCTATGGGTTAAATAGAAAAATGTATTTATAAAAAAATTGTATTATCCATTAAGAATTGATTTATTTCAAAACTTTATCAGCATTAAATGACCCACTGAGGTTGATATGCCGTAAAACAAAACAAACCAAACCAAACCAAGACAACAGTAAAAAAATTTAAATAATACATATCAAGCCTCATCTAAAAAATTCAGACAGACTTAGGATTATGTTAATAAACTCTAAAGTATGAAAAAAAAGTTCCATTTTTTTCTGTTTGTTAATTAAGTATTAATTATTAGTAAATGTTAGTCGTTTCAGTTTTTATGTAGATAAAAATCTGTCTATTATACGGGTGAGTATAAAAATCAACTCTTTGATTTCATGTAGTTATAACGTTAAAATTTATTGGAATCTGTTTATAAATATGGTGACATCACATGCATTAACTCAAAATATTTCTTTTCTCTTCACCAGCAGAATCTCTGTGCACTACTACTGCTCGTAAAAAAATTTGTTTACATCTTAAGAATTTGTAAATAATTTTATTTAAATACAGGTAATTTTTGCCAAACCAAAAAAAAAAAAGATTACCAAATACTGGCCTGACATGTCATCATTACAACAATGGAAATTGTTTTGTTTCATTGGTTCAAATAGAACATTTTTTTAATCTTCTACAAGTTAGGAATCTGTTGTATTCTGTTCCTTTAAGACTTGCCAAATTTATAAAAATAATACACCAGAAAATAAGATACAAAAAACCTGCTCTTCAGGGTAGGGGTCTGGTGGCTTCGGCTACTGGACCTGTGTTGTTAATTAACGGTGTTGATCCAGGGATTATCCCCCCAGGCAACACCTGCCTCCTTGATTTAAAGGGGCAGGGCTGGGTTTATTGAGGTGCTCCCCCTGAGGGGAATACTTATCGGATCAGTGCATTTCTTGCACCCACCATCCCATGGGACTATCATTCATGAGTGGTCCCACATTAAAAAGACCTTGTGTCATACCTGCATAAGTGGGGTGTGAGGTAAATACTATACACCAGAAAATAGAGTTGAAGATACATTTTTTTTAAAGGATAAAAGAATAAAAATCTGCTGCAAGTCTTAGGGATTTCCCAGTTCTTGTAATTGGGTTAGGTGTGGTAGGAGAATACCCCACCCCATCCCGACTGTTTATAATATTTTTATGTTTCTACTCAAACAGCTGTTTCTCTACTGTTTGAAAATTCTCTTTTTTCATGTCTATTTGTATGACTATTCATTTGGCTATTGTGATGTGTCCACTAAGAAACAAGAATTGGTTTTTAGGCCAAAAGCCTTGTAATTTCTACTTCAATGATCTTACCACTTGCCACATTCTAGCTTTGTCCATTTACATATTATTTTTTTCTTTGGTTTACAATAAATGTAACTAACTCTTTTGCAAATAACAGGTCTTTCTTACATTTCATGGAAGTATTAAGTTGATGCAGAATTTCCCAGCACCTCTTTTTACACAATATTAAAGATGACTGAGAAGAATATTTTAAGTTAACTTAGCTCTTTAATACTTGTGCAATAGGGCTGGTTTAGTTCAGTCGGTAGAGTGTCGGACTGGGAACTACAAGGTTCCAGGTTCGATACCAGAGCTGGTACTAAGTGTAGCACTTATCCTCAGAGTCCAAAATAATGTCCTTGATCTAACACTAGTAAAAAGGGGATAGACTCCCTTGCTGTCTGGCTGATACTGACTTTAGACCACCCCGACGACTTTAATTACAATATTGCCCATAAATAAGTACACTATTACTAATTTGGTGTTATTATAGCATGTGGTCTATCTTAGTATTTGAGATCTATCATATGTTTGTATGTGGTCTATTAAAGCATTTGAGTCATGAGTGTTCCTATGCAGAGCCAGTGCTAAGATCTTTTGCCCCTCTTTATGATATGGGACTAAAATATATGACACTGCCCTTTTGGTGCCCCTAAGCAGGTTTGAGCTCCCTTGTTTGAGGGGGTGGTATTGTGTCATTGTCAGTATTATTAGTCATTGATCACCTTTGTATTTAAGTCATTTGTATCATGAGTCTTCTTCCTGTAAGTCATTGACATTCATTTGTAAGATGTATAAACTGTTTTTAAGGGGCCGGTTTAGCTCAGTCAGTAAAAGTGTCAGCCTAGAAACCACAAGGTTCTTGATTCGATACTGGCCCTCGCCAACTCAATGTATGAGTAACACTGGGATCTGTGTGGTAAAGTAAGGAGCTGGTGGTAGGTATGGTGTTCCACCTCAGATGCAAGAACAATCTCCTTGGTCTAGTGCTTGTGAAAAGTGGATAGATTCCCTTATTGTCTGGCTGATACCAACTTTAGGCCACCCTGACGACTTTACTTTTTTTTTTAATAAACTGTTTAGATGCTTTAATATTTTGATTATCTTTTAATAAATATTTTTAATGAATAGAGGTAAATTGTAATAAAATTTTAGTTTGTACTAAATTTTATTTCCTTAAATCAGTTTTGAAAGATAGTGCACACTACAATTGTACCAGCAATGTTTTATAAAAAAAATATTTTTCTTTTAAACTTAGAGATCAGTGTTTAGCTAAAAGGTGGTTTAAGGTTAAAGAAAGCCGAGGAAATTACTTTGATGACTGAATAATGAGGCTATGAAGTTATATGCATAAAAAACTATACAAAAAAAAAAAAATTCAGATAGAAATTTCAGTATCAATCAAATAATTTAAAACTTCAGTTTTGATACTTTGAAAATCTTTTTATTTTTTTTTATAGAATCCCATATTTTCCAGATCTATCAATTTCAAACTTATCTTGTTCTATATAATATTCCTTGTTTGATCAGTGGTTCCAACATATTCAAGATAGTAAAATATCCTCAAAGAATTCATTGAATCAAAATTGGAATCATTCTTTTATGATAGAATACCCATTTTAGCTGAAAGGTATTTTAAGGTTAAAGAAATCCAGGGAAATTACTTTGGTGACTGAATAATGAGGCTATGAAGTTACATGCATAAAAGTGCCAGAAACTTTTGCATCAACAAATAATTTGAAGCATAAGTCTTGGACCATTAGGAAAGTAAGCAATCAAGTTTTTACAAACACTAAGCAGTGATTTGTCATAGGTCTCTTTGGAACTGTCCACCTCTGACTCTTCTTCACCTCATCTTTACTGCCTTGTGAACTGAATATCCAAAGTGTCAGTTAATTAGTCCTGCTGACACTTGGTTTCAAAACTGGCAAATATGAACACTTGAAGTTGTCATCATTGATTTATTCAATATTCAGATTGTCACTTGTTGGTGGAGTTGGCCTAAGATACAACAAAGTCAGACAGAAAAAGATCCTGTAACATTTCTAATCATAATTATCACTGCTAGCAGGTACATGATAGGCTCTAGAGTTCTAGTACTTAAAGTTAAGTATGACACAGCGATGTATAATGTGAAAGTAAGTCTTAATCCACCAAACGACTTTAAAATTTTTAGGAAGGACACAGTATAGAGGAGTTTAAGTTTAAGTAACTCTTGAAGAAATTCTCTTAACCCTTGTTATTCTCATAAGCCAAATATTTTAAGCTGAATTCTCTCTTGCTCTTGGAAGGGTAATGGTTATTTATCATCATAGGAAATGGAATTGGTGAGCCAAGTTCAAAACCTGGATGAGGCGGATAGCATTTCACTTTTTACTAATGACCCTGTCAGTCCTGGGTGGCTGTTATTCTGGTCTTATGCTACTACCTGGATCTAGGTAGCTGAGTAGCTGGCTTCTCTGTTGTTTTTTTTTCTTTGGGCTTTTCATCTTATTTTAATCTTGGGATACCTCTTTATTGTCTGTGTCCATTGCTTGGTTCTTGATTAATGAACACAAGACTTAGACATCTTTTATTTTAATTTATAAACCCAAGTTAGACAAGCATGTGTAGAGAATTGAACGGACAGACCCCCATTGCATCTGTCTCATGTTGTCACCAGCCAAATATGATTTTCTAAACTAAGTTTCTCATGTTGGCTCTGTCCAATCAGACCTGATGTGAGCAAAGGGTTAAAATTTGTCAATCAACTCCATACTTTTCCATAAAACCATTACTCTACAGTACATAATTTATAGGCAACCCATCAGTTTAAAAGATGCTATTAAACTAAACCAAACAAAGGGACCACTATCTACATTGGGCTTACTTTAAAATGGCTTCTCTTGTGTTTATATCTGCGTTTTGCTTGACTAGAATAGCTTGCAATATTAATTTATTTTCTCATGAATGAACAACTTTGCATATACAGCCATTAGGGATTTGTTTTTGATCATCTTAAGAAGTCTTGGATTTATGCTGGCTTCTAAAATTGCCTTAATGATAAAACAATTCATCACACAAACTGAAGATGGAAAACAAATTAATGTTTTTTCATGCATATTAAAGTGAGGATCACATTATGCACAAAAATACAATATATGTTCAGTTTTGTCCAGAATATATCCATCCATTTAGCACTAACAAAAAATGAGCCTACCTAGGATAGTGGTGCTACACCTCTTGTAACCTCAATTATCTATATCCAAAAAGTGGTGTCCTGGGTATGGTACTAAGATGTATAGATCATGATTAACTTATCAAATTTCTTTTCTTTCTTCATTTCACATCATTGATGGAAAAAAAAAAAAGAAATGATAAAGGTTTAAAATGTTTAAGACAAAGCTTTCTGTGGAAGAGAGCTTTTCTTAAATTCTGAATTTTTGTCCAAGAACTGGAGGAGTTTGCTAACTGAAATTGCCAAATAATTTAACGGAATTTTTTCTAAATAATTCTACGATTAAGTAAGGAAAATGTTTGAATTTAAAAATGCAGCTTCAGAAGATATATGTTCATATTAATCCATGTATATAAATATTAATATCCTTTTGAGTGAGAGAGAGAGAGAGAGAGAGAGAGAGAGAGAGAGAGAGAGAGAAAGATAGTGAGAGAGAGTGAGTTTGAAAAATTAGAGAGAGAGAGAGAGTTTGAGAAAATTAGAGAGAGAGTGAGAGAGAGAGTTTGAGAAAATTAGAGAGAGAGTGAGTTTGAGAAAATTAGAGAGAGAGAGAGAGTGAGTTTGAGATTGAGAGTGAGTTGAGAAAATTAGAGAGAGAGTGAGTTTGAGAAAATTAGAGAGAGAGAGAGTTTTGAGAAAATTAGAGAGAGAGAGAGAGTGAGTTTGAGAAAATTAGAGAGAGAGAGAGAGAGAGGAGAGAGAGTTTGAGAAAAGAGAGAGAGAGAGAGTGAGTTTGAGAAAATTAGAGAGAGAGAGAGTGAGTTGAGAGTTTGAGAGAGAGAGAGAGAGAGAGAGAGAGAGAGAGTTTAGAGAAATTAGAGAGAGAGAGAGAGAGTTTGAGAAAATTAGAGAGAGAGAGTGAGTTGAGAAAATTTGAGAGAGAGAGAGTGAGTTAGAGTTATTTGAAGATAATGGTTCAAATAAGACCTGAAATTGCTTTTTATCTGTGTACTGCTACTAACCACAAAGACTAACATTCATGAATCTTTGCTACACAAATGATTTAATGTTTATATTCTGATTTGAGACTTGATATCACTGTATGTAAATGTAATCAAATATCAATTCACCTGGTTCAAGGCAAGATAAGTGTGTCTTTTCTAATTGATGCCAATGATTGGTGTTCAAGCTCAGTTAAAAACCAATAGTTTTATTTGAATGCTGATTTTCTGGTATGTCCTCTCCATTTAAAAGAGAGATGCAATATTATCTTTCTACCTGCATTTACTCTATTTAACCTAGCTATATATTTATGTAAGTATATTTTAAAACACACACTTTTATGGCATTCAGACATTTGAATTTTCTTTTAGTTAACAACCATAGCATAAATATTTTTAAAATAATTTTTGTCCTTAGTAAACAGCTAAAAAGGAGGATGTATGCCAACTAAGTCACACAGAAAGCACCAATTTTCACCAAAGTTAAGCAACAATCAGTCTTCTCAATGCTTTCATGGGTGATCATTTAGTAACAGCAATTTTGGTTTGGTTGTTGGTTTTATGGTATGTCAACCCTTGTTGTGTTATTTAATGCCGTAATCATTTTTTTTTTTTAACCAATTATGGTATTAATTAATAATAATCTTTAGTCAACAATTATAGCTTCAAATAACTATTCTTAACACTAATAATTCATTTGCAGACAGTAATTTGATTTCAAGTATTCCTATCTAAATACTAATGATTTGAACTCAATTATGTTTCTTAGCATTTTAAGCATTTATATGGTTTCAAGTGACTTTTTAATGCAAATAATTTGCTTATGGTTTGATACCAAACAGATCTCTTGGCCCATAAATGGGACAATAACAGGTACAACCACACTGGCCTAAATTTAATCTAGGATTAAGGGCAATGAAGAGAAAACTCCCCACTTCCCAGAGCTTCAGAACTGGAGCAGTTTAGTATCATACTCAGGACCCCCACCCTTTTTAAATACCTCTTTGCATGGGATGTAGTCAACATTTTCTGGGCCCTGCTAACAGGGCAAGTAACAGCAGATACTGTGAGAAATCTAATGTTATTGACTAAGCTCTGTTTAGCCTGGCACAGACTAAACAGAGCTTAGTCAATAACAACTATGTTATATGGATATTTTTTTGTTTATGTATCATTTATGTGCTTCCATAGGTAGACAATTGGTAATATGTTATCATGCTAGTATTTATTGAATCTGTCCAATGGAACTTATGTGGGTTTAGTTGAATACACTTCATTTACAAACTATCATTTGATATCTGATATTATTTTTTTATTTTTTTAAAGATTTTGTCACCCACTTCCGTTCTTGTTTTGCTTCCACTATTTAATTTTCTTTCTTTCTTTCTTTTTTTCTGCTTCAAACTTCTTTTCTTTTCTCTTTATCTATCCTTTTTTACATCCTCTAAACTCTTTCTTCCACTCTTTCATTTTTGATAAAAGAGAATAAAAAAGTGTAGGAGGGGGGGCCTCCTACACTTTTTTATTCTCTTATCTTCCTCTCTTTCTACTCCTTTTAAAAAATTTTTTCGTCTTTTCATTTTCCACAGTTTTTCATTTTTTCACTTTCTTCTTTCTTTCCTCCTCATATATTCATTTATTTTCCTCCATTTTTTTCGCCTTTCCTACTCACTTCGACTTATTTTCTAAACATGCCTATTTTCTACCCTTTTTTTTCTTCCTGTTCCTCCTTTGTCTCATCATATTCTGCCTATGTCTCCTTTTTTTTTCACCAATTCCGCTTCTGTCTCCTTTTTTTCATCATATTCTGCCTCTGTCTCCTTTTTTTTCTGTCTTTTTTTCATCATTCTGCCTCTGTCTCCTTTTTTTTCACCATATTCCACTTCTGTCTCTTTTTTTTTCACCATATTCTGCTTCTGTCTCCTTTTTTCACCTTCACCATATTTGCTTCTGTCTCCTTTTTTTCACCATATTCTGCTCTGTCTCCTTTTTCTCACCATATTGCTTCTGTCTCCTTTTTCTCACCATATTCTGCTTCTGTCTCCCTTTCTCACCATATTCTATATTCTGCTTCTGTCTCTTTTTTCTCACCATATTCGCTTCTGTCTCTCTTTTTCTCACCGTATTCGCCTCTGTCTCCTTTTTTTTCCATCGTATTCCTCTGTTCCTTTTTTTTTTTTTTTCATTGTATTCCTCCTCTATTTCTTTTTATTTATGTTCCTTTTTTTTTCTCTTTATTTGTGTTTCTTTTTCCTAATATTCTTTCTTTCTTTCTTTTTTATGGCATTCTTTTTCTTTTCCCTCATACTTTATTATATTCTTATCTTCTTTCTATCCCCCCTTTTTTCTTGCCTGAGAAAATTCTCAATTACTTTCCATCATATGACCTTGTTCCAAGATAATCCTTCCAGAGTCTGCTATAGAAAAGAAAGGATTTATCCTCTTTTGTATTCTTAAAATGGTTTTCAGGATAGACATGATGACTGTTCCCTAATAGTTTTGCGAATACAGCAATACAATAAATGTTTGTCTTAATGGCACCATCTTTAGTTGTGTGTATTGAATATTCAATACATGTCTTGATTATTTAGAAACTAGGATTTAAAAATAAAATCTAAAAAGATGTTGTGGATCTTATATTTTACTTGCTTAAAAAATGTTATGAAAAGTATCCTCTTTTACTTAGAATGGAAGAATTGATTATTTCTTTAAGACTTAAAATATCAATTTTCCCTATGTTATCATCATTAAAGTGTGCTAACAGCATGGATTTCCTTCATTCTCTCCCTTGATGGCATTCGGTATCTGCACAGCTGATGAATGTAAAT
The DNA here is from genome assembly GCA_023376005.1 of Doryteuthis pealeii. NCBI lineage: Eukaryota > Metazoa > Mollusca > Cephalopoda > Myopsida > Loliginidae > Doryteuthis > Doryteuthis pealeii. Next base: position 50,836,255 of record CM042150.1, read on the forward strand.
TTTTGCTGGTTGGTCCACACTGGTGTGTCTATGTGTAGGAGTCCATAGGAGAATGTTGCTTATGAGTTTGTCCTTACTTCTTCGGCAGTGCCCAGAATTACTTGAATGGTTTGTGAGATGGAAGTCAAGTAACCATACAGCTGCTGTTTTGTAGGGTGCTGCATCCAGGATTTGTTTGAAACTGCTTGAAGCATCCTTGTGTAGTTCCTTCTAGCCTTTTTCCAGGTGTTTCGTTAAACACCAAGTGGCTGCAATCATTGCTTGGAAGAATTTCTGCTTTATTTTATCAGAGATCAGATTCCATATGGTTGTCAAGTTTTACTTATACATATACTGACATCACTTTCAGTAGATAAATATTTAATAGTCTAAAGCTGTGGTTCTCAATGTCATATGTCATTTTTTGGGGTCCTGGTAAGTAAAATATATTTAACTATAAAAATACAATGAGATTTTTTAAACATCAAATGGCTATGGGACGTTCACCAGAGTAAAATAGGAATCAAAAGGGATCCATGAGAAGAAAGAAGAAAAAATAAAAATTGCCAATCACCAGTCTAAAGAACTAAGACAATCATTTCTTTCCAACAATATAACTTAAATAATTAAATGCATTTTTTTAATAAATTGTATTAAAAGAAGAAAAAATTAGTAGTCCAAGTAACCACTAGTTGTGGTAACTTGGACCATCACAAATATTTTAATGAGTTTCCATAAAATTGCACATAGTGCAGTTATTTGTAACTTCTTTATTTATTGCCAAGACCTTTGTAAAGAAAACTAACTAGAGTTTGAACAGATTATTACAAAAAAAAAAGTTAACTGTAAATACATTTCAATAGTTTCTTAGAAATGAATTACACAGAATAGGTTACAAGGTAGGAGTTAGCAGGCTTTAGTGGGACCCATACATTTTCCTGGGGACTCATTCAAAGCAATATGTGTGTCCTAGGACGCACTAAATCAAAAACCATCAGCATCACTGTGTGTGTGTTAAATTTTCTTTAAAAAATGCATGCATCGTGTTTATTCAGATGGGGGGGGGGTCAGTCTGAAGTTTAAAAAATCTCTGGGATTTAATCAGCTTTCAATTTTTTGTATTTTTTTTTTTTACAACAATTACACATTTTTAACAAATGAAAACAGATTTCATTTTCATTTTTCATATAAATACCCCCCCCCATAATTTTTATAGGAATTTTTACTTCATTTTATGCTTTATTAAAATTAGGGTGGCAAGGGTATTTTTCAAAAAATACAGATATGGGTTTTCTTGATTTTCAGAAAAATTTGTATGATTTCCACAACGAAATAAGTTTGGAAACCACTGGTATAATTTAATAGAATTTAGATAAAGTGAGTCTGTCATATTTTATGAAAATGAAACTGAAAAATTTATCAAATATTGATAATAATTGCATGTCAAATATAAGATATAAGAGTTGTATTTAATGTAAAACTGATAAGAATTTATTTGATTTATTAATAATTATTATTACTCAACAGGTTTTCTAAAGTAATAAATTACAGTATAAAATACATTGGTTGTGGTGATATTGGTTATTTGATACTGCTAAAAAACAGAATTCAAATCCAAGTAACATCCAAGTTACCTCAATTTTATTTTAAAAAAAAAAAAAAAACAAACTTTAATACGCTCCTGCTAATGAAAATCTAAGCTCAATACATCAGAAAAACATATTTCAACCTTGTGTTAAAATTTAAATATTCAGCATTGGTTACAGAAATGGGAAAAGAAAAAAGAGAGAAAGAAATCCAGAAAATAGTTTTCTTAAATAGTTGTTGGTCCAAGTTGTTTAGGCAGTTAAGTAAACCGATTTTATGTTACTTAGTGATTTCTCTAATGAATCTAACAGGAAATGGAAGGTGATACACCATATAAACTGAATTTATGAAGATCATATGAAGGTTTGTTGAATAATTTATAGTTTATGGGAAAAATCTGGCAAATATGTCAAAATTCACATGCATTAAATTAACATTGAGTGGAATGCGTTAAAAACACGGATCCTCATCGAAATAATCCACAGAATAATGATAACTACTCAGAATTTCAGACAATATTTAACTCTTCAGATTATATCTAATTATATTTGAATCAATTAACCTGTTTCTGTTCATCTGTTCATCAAAATGAGTAGAATATTTTTTTGTCATGTTATTCCTGCAGAGGCAAAAATTAATTCTTAATTACACAAGGATATAGTGTCAGCCTTAGAAGGTAACATTACTCTTTATGATATGGTAATAAATGGGCAGGTTAATTTAAACAGAAGAGAGGCAGTTCCATTACATAAGAAAACTTTTTTTATTTTTTTATCTATATAGATAAGAGTTAAATGATGATCCAAATTTAACAAGATATTTAAAGTTGTTATTTGCTAGGCTTAATAGCTTAGTTTGGCACAAGGTAAGAATACAGGACACCCAGTTATAATTGAACTCACACCTGGGGGCAACTTGTTGTTTATGGGTGGCGATCCGTGATACTTAAGAATAGAATCTTGGTGTCTGAGCTGTCCATGACATGCAACACTCCACTTTGGCCCTTACTTAGGCTAGAAGGGTGGTCAAAGAGGCCCCTCCAATCAATCAGCTGGTCATGTCAAGCCCTAGCATCTTTATGATTGTCTGAATCTTATTGCCCTTATGGCAAGCCCAAACCATTTTTAACATATGTGTTAGAAGGCAGTGGCTGAGGATCTTAATATCCTGAGTATGACATTAAACTCTATCTGATGGTGTTCCAATTTTGAACTTCCAATTCTGGATCACTGGAAAATGTGGAGTACACCTTCATCACCATTACTCTTAGGTCAACTCTGACCCAGAGTGGTAGTACCTGTTAGGGTTCCATCTATGAGTTAAATAGAAAGAAAATGGATTTAAAAAGAAGTGAGTTTTTTAAAAAATTGAGTTCATTGAAGAATGAATAAAACAAAAACGACTTTGGCATAAAATGACCCAATGGATTGACATGCCATAAAAAACAACCAACCAACAATCAATTTATTAGTGCTATTTGTTCTTACAATGTAAAAATGTATTAACCCAGAAAGTTGGGGATTTAAAAAAAAAAGTGTGAAATAAAAAATAGCAGTAAAATAAAAAATGAATATTCTCATTGAAAGATTTTAATCAATAATATAACTATTTATTCACTTATGTCAGGTTTATTGATTTGTTCTACTTGTAAAATCCATGAAATTCATAAAGTGTTCATTTTGGCAAGCAGCCTCATAAGCTAATGATTTGAGCTGAAGAAACTTTGTGAATCAAACTCAAAATAATATTTTTGTAATTCTTGTATTGCTGATTCTATAGCAGGATCTTTTGTTACATTTGTTCTGAGAAGATTAAAAAAAAACATTTACCAACACCCCTCTCTGCACAAGCAGAATGTGACACAAGGTCAATTTTTTTAAAAGGTGGGTTTAACAGGTTTGAATTCCAAGTTTTCCTTCTCATACACTAGTTGCTATACTAAGGCTAAAGAGCCCAGTGTGCCCTACTATTTACCCATAGATGGGGGAATATATGGATGCATACCTATTCCAAAAGTATTAGCATTATTTATATTGTAACCAGCCAGCCTTTTCAGGATTTTAACTTGGGGTTGCTGTGTCCATTTCCTATAATATAACCATTACACCACAAGCATCTCCTGAGAGAGAGAGAGAGAGAGAGAGAGGAATATGTTGTTGATTTTTTAATGTAAGATTTCAGTGTTATTCATCTTTCTCTTTTCCATGATTATCAGCCTGAACTTGTGAGCACATTGAATTTTTGACTCCATTAAGAAAAGTTGTTTTTTTTTTGTTTTTTTTTGTTTTTTAGTATGCCCAGTCTTATGGATTTTATAATGAAAATCACCATGTAGATAAAGAATGTTTTGTTATTTTTATCCTAATGTCCAATGAATATGTATGTTTGGCAACCAATTGTTTGTAACATATTAAATATCACAAAATTCATTATAAAAGCTTAGTTTTGCACAGGGCAACCAGTATGAAGTACCAAGTGAGAATCAAAGTCACTAGAGTAGTAATAGTCTGTGAGATGAGGTTTTTCACCACTATTTCATATCATGTATGCAAAACTATACACGGTGATGCTGATAGCTTTTTGATTTAGTGCATCCTGGGATGCACATATTTGCTTTGAATAAGTCCCCAGGAAAATTTATGGGTGTCAACTAAAGTTTCTTAATAGATTGTAGAGTTTTTATTTATGATCTGGGGAAACAAAGCCGTCTAACACCTACCTTATAACCTATCCTGTGTAATTCATTTCTAAGAAACTGTTAAAAGTAAGTTAGCTTGAAATAGTCAGAGAAGAGAAAAGTATGCATGGATATGATTTTACTGCATTCTTTTAGATTTTTATGCATCAGGGACACAGGAAGCATACCTATCAGAATCTCAGTATATATATATATGTATATATATATATATATATATATATATTTCATCTGTAGAAATTACATTCATTGGAAAATAAAATGCATTTAACCATTAAATATAAAATTCTGAGTTGTTTCTTTTGTGCTGTTAAGATTTGAGATCATTTGAGTGTGAATTGGTCAAGTTTTTAGATTATGAAATGATATCAACTTTACTGAAAAACCATGTACATCTCATATGATATCAAATTTTTTGAAACACCCTGTATTTCTTTTCAGTTAATTTTCAAATATTTTTCTCTCATCTAAGCTTTTGAAAACTGCAGACATGCCTCAAGTTGACTTTGCGAAGGAATGGACATTCACTTTTACAGAAGGAGTGTGTTCAACTCTTTAAGTATTTCATATACCAATAATTCTCCAGGTCTTTATTATCAATAAGGTTGGTCTACATTGGCTTTTCACTGGGGGAGAGAATTTGGCATTACAAGCAAGAAGTGTTTATGGCATGAGTGTTGCCAACTTAGATTAATCATACTGACAGGTTTTATGTATTCATTTATTGGTTTGTCTCTTTAAATAAAAGAAACAAAACAATGTATATTGTGAATTATATACAAATGTTTCAAAAGGTTATAAATTGTAAATATCAATAAGAAAGAACATGAGATAGCAAATTGGCAGGATATAATAATGAGCCCCAAAAAAGAAGTATTGACTAGTTTTTGTTTTAGTGTATAAATATGAAAAGAAAATGATAGAACATAACTGTAATGTCTTTTAAAATTCTATCATTGTTCAGCTTTATTGAAACATTTATGTTTATGTATTTGCTGATATGCATTCTTGACACAATAAATATAACTTTTGATTCTAGCCTAGATTGTTCTTTAAAAAAAAACTTGGCTTTTCTTTCTTTTTTTTTTTTTAAGTTACATGGAGGCACTAACTGTAAATAGTCTCTTGTCTACTTCAACGCATGAAGGTTCATCCAATTAACAACCTACATAGTTTGTTTATAGTGGTAAAGGCTTATGTTGGACCATCCACACTTTTTGGCACAGTTGATAGGAAGGAATTGGTGCACAAGGAATGCCGCAAACCCAATCAATGACTAACCTCAGGATTTTCAAATTCAGAGTTTCCTTCTCTTAGACTGGTTACCTATCCAAGGTTAAAGAGCCCAGTCTGCCCTACTATTTTACCCATAGTTGGAGGGAGAATATATGGATTCATACCTTTCCCAAGGGTTTCAGAACTATGTGAAATGAAAACAGCTTTGTCTAGGATTTGGCATGGGTTGTATAATACTTGTCATTGTAGATAATGGATACGGTGACCAGAGTTCCAATTCTGGTCAAGTCTGTTTATATTTCACATAGTACTAATACCTTTGAAAAAGGTATGCATCAAACTGTTCTCCCTCTAGCTAAGGGTAAATAGTAGGACAGACCGGACACTTTAATGGCAACCAAAAGAAGGAAAACTCTGAATTCAAACCTGTTAAGCTTCTCTTAAAAATTGACCTTGGTGACCTGTTTGTACTAAGGGATTTGTAAATACATACATAAGACCAGAAGTTAATAGTAAATTATTTTTAGAACCTGTTTTCCAAGTGACATCCAATTATCCAACTGACTGATTATTATCACAGTTTTTATCACAGAAAATGGAATTGGAAACAGGAGTTCAAATGCTCAAAGAGGCTGTTTGAATTTCACTTCATGGTAATGACATTAGGAAAAGCATGAATCCATCTATTCTCAGCCAATCTATGGGTAAATAGTAGAATATACTTATATTTTGCCTTGATTAGGCTACCAGTCCAGGAGAAGGAAAACTCTGAATTAAAACCAGCTGTACTCCGGTTAAAAATTGACTTTGTCTCACATCCTGCCCGTAGGGGAGGGGTTGGATAAATACATACAAATAACGGATAATAGATATACAACCAGATTGAATTTTATGCTAAATGATTTTTTAGAATTTTATTTTGAATATATTTGATATTGACAGAATAGTCAGCGACTGCTTAATGTAGAAATTTATTGCTAATATTTAGAGTGAAACCAGGAAACACCAGGAAATAAAAGAAAAATTCACCCTAGTTGTTTGATTAAATGTGTAACCTATGGATTTAAAAAAATCTGAGAAGTTTTTCACCAAAGTTTAGAGGTGGGGATCCCTATGGCAAAGTCAAAATGAGCAATGATTAAAACTATAATCCTTCATCTTCAGATCAATTTTTGAACTGCCTAAAATATCTTTTTCTTCAATATCAGTTTTTAGATATCTTAACGCTGTTATCTTTAGAACTAACTATCCAAACTGAAATAGGGAAAGTATGTCATTCTCTAAATCAGGATATTTACTTGGAAAATTAATTCTAAAAATATTTTTGTTTTGATATCTATCCACTTATTTCAATAACAGTTTTCAATAACTTTTCTAATATTAACTTTAATATTAGAAAAGTTATTGAAAACTGTTTTGTTTAGTGATTTCACTTTATTAGTCTAATGTTTTCTTTTTTTTTTAGTTTTTTTTAAAGACTTGAAACACTTTTTCATTTAGAAACCTCCTCCCAAAATTCACTATTTTCTAAAAAAGAATTGATAGGGGTGTACTCATCTATGGTTGATATAGTGCCTCTTGTTTATTAAATACAGTGAAATCTTTTTAAAAAATTTAGATATTTTTTTAATCTATTTATTTATCTCCCACCACCCCTGTTTCCAGGTACAATTTCTAATTCACTTTCTATACCAGGGATTCTAAACCCTTTTTTTTATTAGTATTATTTGCGTTATTCGGACTATTGTCCCCATCTTCATTGTTATTTGTACAACGTTTCGGCCGATATACCCTCCAGCCTTTTCAGGTATTTCTTGTCGGACTCGGGAACCTTTTTTTTATCCATGGATCCCTTTGATTACTTTTTTTTACTATGGTGCACCTCTCTAGCCATTCAATGTTTAAAAATCCAACTGTAATTTTATGATTAAATATACTTTGCTTGCCTGGACCCCCACCTCCCAAGTTATATGGTCACTGGGGAGCATATTAAACAGAATATTTCTATTTCAGGGTTCAATACCGGCCCTCACCAACTCAGCATATGAGTAGTACAGGGATCTGTGTGGTAAAGTGAGGAGCTGATGGTTGATGTGGTGCTCCACCCCAGACACCAAAACAATCTCCTTGGTTTAGTACTAGTGAAAAGGGGATAGACTCCATCACTGTCTGGCTGATACTGACTTTAGGCCACCCCGACAACTTTATTTCTATTTTTACTGAGCATTTAGATTTTGTCTTATTTGCCTGCAATTGCACCAGGAACTACAAATAATAATAATCCTTAGGTGCTCCACAAAAAGTAGCCTTGTGTCAGATGTTGCTTTGTTTCAATAATAACTATATGTAGAATTCAATACACATACAGTGGTACTTAGACTTATGAGTGCCCCAATTTAAGAATTTAAATAATCTTGGCATTTTTACTATCCTAATAGAAATATAATTTTAGTAATTGTGAGTTATCCAAGTAATGTATTTAATTTCTGTGTCTTTTGAGGCCCAAAGAACATATTACAATGTAAAAAAAACAAAAAAAACTCTTTTTTATATTAGAAATATATTGGTGGTTCTAAATTAACATTTACTCAGATAATATTGTCCCATTCTAATGGTTTTATTGACTAAAAATGTTTACTTATTCTATATCTAAAACTACATTATCAGGTTGTAGTGAAATAATTCTAATTTATAATTTGACTTTAATTTGAAAGTTTGTAACTTCAATGTGATTGCATCATATCAGGATTTGTCTGTTGCTAATGAATCTCATTTGGAATCATAATTGCATGATCATATCCTTACTAATTAAGGCAACTTGTATTAAATGATAATTGCTAATCAAAGATGAATTGATTGAATCAGGTGGCTGAAATGAAATATTGATTTAAACTTAGTCAAAAGAAAAGATTTTCTTTGCTCAAATACATTTCAAAAGTTAAATTCAAAGAAAATTTAATATCTTTTTTATTTTCATTTATTTATTTTTTCATTCCTCCCTTCCTTTATATATATATATATATATATATAGATAGATAGACATACACACACAGATGCTGATAGGTACGCATCCTGCGTCCCCGATGTACAAAAATTTAAAAGGACGCAGTAAAATCATATCGACGCTTCCCAGTATTTTTCTTTTTTCTTCCCTCGCCATTTCAAGCTAACTGTAAATACATTTCAATAGCTTCTTAGAAATGAATTACACTGGATAGGTTACAAGGTAGGAGTTAGTGGGCTTTAGTTGGGGCCCATAAATTTTCCTGGGGACTCATTCAAATCAAATATGTGCATCCCAGGATGAACTAAATCAAAAAGCTATCAGCATCACTGGTTTACTGTTAAAACCATAAAGTAAAGTTTTACAGAGGTTTTTTTTCTCTCCTTTCAAATAATATAGAAATAAGGCTTAAGAGTATCTTTGCTTTATATCTAAGAGAATGGACAGTTTCATACTAAATACTCTATCCCATGCATAAGGCGTCCCATCATGGTGTAATGATTAACAAGCTAGTCTCACAGCAGACAGTACTACTGAATAGTGTGTTTGATCTTCACTGGATGCCCCATACTTGTCACCTTGTGTCACACCCTTCTCATGGCAAATGGATTAGGTAAATATCTACTCTATCACACGCATGAATAGAATCTTGATAAATAGACCACTTTGCTTTACATTATGTTTCTAAATTTATAAAGTAAAATTTCATTGTTTCACATTAGTAAGTGTGTATTGACATTTTCATTTTTGTTAAATCTAATACAATGTATCCCTGATTCTGTTGATTGTCTTTAGGCACCAAAGTGAACAACAGTGATAGTCCTTTGTTCACTGACACTTTGGCCTTTTGTATTTCTATATTTATTTATTTTCTGATTGATTGATGAAATAAGAGGAGCCATTGCCTTTAGCTAATATCCCGATTGTTTTTGTCTCAAAGTTCCAATCCATGACTTTAGTTTTAGAATCTCCATTAGGAAACATTACCGATTCTTGATAGAGAACAGTTTTGCTCAATGGCAAACTATTCTTATCTTCTAAATGCTATTATGACTGACATTTGATCTGTCATATTGATCTTTAGTTTTATTTATTTATTGTATCATTTGTATCTGTATTAGAGATTGATACTTATACAGAAAATTGAATTACAACAGAATTATGCTATATTATTTACTGTTAAGTAAGAAAAACAGTATGGTATAAATATTTGAAAGAAAAGATATATAAACCCTGTCTAACCATGAGGAATAGACCATAGATTTTGAGCCCTGACAAACCCTGAGATAATAGAATCATAGCCAGTTTAGCTCAATCAGTAGAGCATTCAGCTAGGAATCACAAGGTTCCTGGTTCGATACTGGCCCTCACCAACTCGGCATATGAGTAGCACAAGGATCTGTGTGGTAAAGTGAGGAGCTAATGGTAGGTATGCTGCTCCACCTCAAACGCCAAAACCATCTCCTATTGTCTAGTGCTAGTCTAGCGCTATTGAAAAGGGAATAGACTCCCTCACTGTCTGGCTGATACCGACATTAGGCTGCCCCAACGACTTTACTTTTTATACCCTGATATAGATAATAGGAACATAGATTTGAGCTCAGCTAAACCCTTAGGTAGAACATATGACCATTGATTTGAGCCCTACCTAACTCTGAGAAAGGTAATAGGGCACTTTTAAATGGTATTTAAGTGAGACATCAAAACTAACTTAAAAATTATAGATTTTTGTAGATTTAATAGTTAATCTTGAAAAAGGAATTTATCAACCACTTAGATAAATTTAAAAAAATTACTCTATACCCAGTTATTCTAAACCCCATTCTCTTCCATCAAGAAAATACCACAGATCATTAAATAATCTTTCCAATATAACTATTTTTAACATCACAAAAGAATGATATGAAACAGCTCTGAAAATAGTAAATTCTCAATGACACTAACATTTAACCCTTATAGAATAAATAAAAACAACAGGAAAAGAAACACTATTTGGTCCAGTTCACCATACAATAGAAACATCAAGATAAACATAGGCAAGATACTTCTAAAATTGACAAACATTTCCAACGATCAAACTTGTGCTCCAAAGTATTCAATAGGAAAATTGTCAGTTATTGTTGAACAGAAGAAGTCACAAATCACCGGGGTGGTGGGGGAATCATGAGCACAGCAAACACAAATACAGCTTGTAACTTCAGATCAAAGTCTCCAAAGCTCTTTAGTTGAAAACTGTCTCCAACCAAGTGTAATCTGCCAATCTGCTCTCAATGTTAAAGATAAAGAAATGGTTGACATCAGTGCAACAGAGGAACCCTGAAAATAAAGCAGCTATTTCAATAAACTGTCTATCACCAGTAGGAATTCTACAAACAGCATGGCCCTTTTCAAGTATGTATGGGACCTCAGAAACAAATGCACTCAAAATATAATGGAAAATAAGGAAAAAAAATGGACCAGCATATAACAATATATCAAAGCACTTGTATCTCTCGTTTGGAGGAGAAACTAGCGATCAGTACATTTCCAAATCAACAAAATCTTTTGAATAAAAGATCAGAATGCAAATATGAGAATAAGTTTTTTCTTTTCTTTTGCTATTTACCACATGCTAATGGCTGAAATGTTTAGAAATGGCAACCATTAATTAAAAATATTTAAAAATGTAATAATTAAAAATTTAGAAATCAGTTTCATGAAAATTCTAACATGAGCAATACTAACAATTAAGATGCAACAAAATGCCAACATATATGAAAGTAAGTTTAGCAAAATGCTAATATATGGAAATAGGTTACTATTAAGCTTGTTATTATACCAGTATAACATTTTAAAATGTTAAAGAACAAAAAAGTTAACCTTAGGAATTAAAGGAATTTTAAAATTTGCAGTAAATTACAACCCACATAGAATTTAAAAAAAAGATATTTTAACTAAGTCTATTGTTCTATAGATTTCTTGGGTCTTTCATAATGTAAATCCAATTCTGTTTTATATTATATGATTTCTATGGGCCACCCTCTTGTAACACTTGGTAAGTTTCTATTGAACATATTATTGCTTGATGGTCAGGAGAATATACATTGTTACTCTTGTAATTTGTGGTTTTAATTTCCATGTTATAATTTATATAAACACAGATGCACACTTAGATACTGTCATATAGAACTTAAATAATAAAAATGGAATCCTCTGTTTTTTTTCTAGAAATAATGTCTGACAAAACTTTGGAGGAAGGAAACAAAATCTCACAGGACTTGTTAATTCAAATTATCAATTGCTAATTACTCTGTTCACCTTGTATCTTTGCTTAGTAAACCTTTTCCCCTATCTTTAGTACTTGTGTGTGTTCCTATTATTTTTCTGTTAACTCTGATACTCAAGTTATAACACATACATTATAAGAATTTTAGTAATATAGGAAAAATAATCTTATATTTTTTATATAATTTTTTCTTTTTTATATACTTGATCATTAAGTCAAATGTTATATACACTGTAAGGACTATGATACATCATGGAATTTGATCAATTTTCTAATTTTGATTTACCTTTTACTTAGGCTAAATTAATTGCATTTATTTATTTGCTGATATTAAAAGAAAAGGATTGCATTCATGAATGGATATTACAAAAGGCTGACTTATAAAATTTATTGACTTCCTGATTAAGATCACTGATTTCTCTAAGGAAACAAGCCAAATCAGTAAAAGAAAAAAATATATATATATGATTAACTTGAATATACTTTAGTGACTTATATTAAACTGGCAAATCCATTTGTCTCTGTCTCCTAAGAACAGATAACACTTAAAAAAATGTAATGTCTCTTCATAAATCAAAATTGAAAAGTATAATTTTGGAGATCAGTGTTCATTTGATGCATTTCTTTAACAATTTTAAGTGAAAATATTTTTAAAATTATTTTTTGTTAGTTTTATATCGATCTCCTGATTCATTTGATAATTATTTACCTTAAAAAATATGTTGGTTATTCAATAAATAAGGGGAATTTTGTCTAAAGAGTTGCCTATAGGTAACACTGTTTACAGTTGCATTTTTTTTCCAAAGAAAATCAATAGGGATGGGTCCTTTCATGTACCAGAAGACTGCCAGCATGACCTTCTTTATTGACTGCTATGCCTGGAACTTATAATTTACTGGGGTGTCCATGGACTGCCTTTTCAACTCAGGCTCATGGTGAAAAATCCATGTTTTGCCCAATTATAAACATTTTTTTACTAAAACATGCTTCTCCGTACAAACATCACCCATTATAAAATTTCACATGTTTTGCACTTCTGAGCCACTAAATATTTGATGGCAGACCACTGTTCAAGCTTTTAAGCTTTTTGATTTGCCACCATTTTTAAATAGCCGCAAAACAATTATTTTTGTGAGATTAAAATAACCAATTCCAGAGAATGCAGTGTTTACATGGGGGGGTTCTGAAAAAAAATTATTTCACTTTTTTTTTTCTTTAAAAAAATTTTTTTTTTTTTTTTTTTTAAAGATACCCCTTTTTTTTGTTGATATTTTGAAAATAAATTGATTATTAATTGTATGAAATTATTATTGATTATTTAAAATTAATTATTTAATCTTGTACAGATGCTGCTTTATTTTAAAGCCAATAAACAGATGCAAATATTTACAGATTCTATATACAAATAGAAACATTTTAAAGACTCAAATAACACTTCCATGTTTGTATTAGTTGTTACCAAAAGTGATGATGTCATTCTAAAAGCACCAATCAAGGTTCCTTACACTCTAGGATACAATGATGTAACTTGAAAAGCACAAACTAGGACATTTCTCTATATGTGATTGTTTGCTGGAAAATTATACCATTTTAAAAATACCACTAGAGACTTGGCTTACTTGAAGGCTTTGTGACTTGATAATTAGATGTTTATACATAAATTGTCTCACACTTGATTAGTATTTAAATGTTCTAATTACACTGTACATGACATGAACAAAAAATTGTCCAGAGTTTTGATGGCTGCGCCCAGGTGTGGACCTAAAATGAGCATTTTACTAAAACTAGTTTAATTGAAACAAACAAACAAGGTTCTTCTACTGAAAAATCCTAGTCTTATCAAGGTAAAGTTTTCTTGTCGATTAGAATTACAATGTATTTTGCCAGATATAACAATTTTATATAGAATTCTCATAGCTTTTTAGCCCTGTTGGCTGGACTTGGAATATGCTAACTATATCCCCTGTAGAGAAATAACCCTCCCCTCAGAGTGTTTTGGACATGATATTAAACTGCATCTGGTGGCGAGGCTCCAGTTCTGGAGAGTGTGGAGTACTGCTTTATTGCCATTAATCTCAGATCCACTCTGACCTGGAGTGGTAGTATCTGTCTAGGTCCCATCAATGGGTTAAATAGATCTGTTTAAAAATTATTAATATTCAATAGGTCTCTGTGTAAAAATAGAATAAGTTAAAACTCTTTAGAAACAATTACACAAAAAAATGTAAATATGAATGTACAATAAACATGATTACCTAACCTCTAAGCATAAAATAACCCTAGACAGGTTGACATAGAATTAAAAGTAATCAATCATTTCATAGCTTTTAATTATCATTATCAGTATCCAAAATTAAGATTATCTGACTTTGTTTGGGATTACTATAACTTATTATTATCATTAACTCCCTTCCACAAAAACAGAATGATTCTAAGGTAATTATTCATTCATTAGTTACACTTTGAATTATGATCATGATTTTATCAATGAATATTATATTCATTCATAATTTGTTTAGCATTCAAATGATATAATATTTGGAGGTGTAATGGTTATCATCAAAGTAAATGGACTCATTGGCACAAATTCAAATCCTGAATGAGGTTGTTTGTGTTTTATATATCGCTAATACCTTTCGGTATCAGTAAATAGTAGGGTGAGTTGGTACAGCAACTGGTTGAGGAGAAGGAAAATTCTGAATTCAAACCCATTAAACTCTTCTTAAAAAATTGACCATGTGCCACTTCCTGCTTGTGTGGAGGATTAGGTTATTATTATTATTATTATTATTATTATTATTATATATAACCATTATTATCATTAATAATTATAGTAATACCAATAAAAGTCATAATATCTTATTTCTATATTTTGATAATGCTAATTAAAAGATATGATTGTTCTAGTTAAAATTGTTATATCTGGAAAAATGCATAGTAATTCTAGTTGATAGGAAAGCTTCACTTTTTTTCTTAAAAACTTCTGACTTCATTTGATTTACTATAACTATTATTATCATTACCCCCTATGCCCCCCCCCCAAAAAAAAAGAATGATTTCAATTCAATTATTCATTCATTAGTCACACTTTGAATAATAATCAGGATTTTATTAACTAAATGTTATATTCATTCATAATTTGTTTAGCATTTAAATGGCATCATGCTTGAAAGGACCATTATATAAATGTCGGTTATGACGTATGGTTGTGAAACATGGACATAGACAAAATCACTAGAAAAGAAACCCAGTCACTCATTGATCAATGGAAAGTGCAATGCTAGGAATAACTAAGAGATAAAAATAAGATCAACATGGATGAGAGAGCAGATCAAAGTCAGTGATATAACAGAAGTTCTTAATGAACAAAAATGGAAAGGAACAAGAAAGGAGGATAACAAATAGTACAAAAGAGTAATGCCCAATAAATAAATTAAAAATAAAGCAAAGAGAGCCAGAAAGAGGGAGAAAAGACAGCAGGCCCAGAAAGCATCACAGTTTGTGTCACTCAGAGATAGGCCTATACAGTCACTTGCGCAGATGCAAATAATTTATTTTTTGGATACTTCGCCATAGTGGATGGAAAGGTGCTAACAACAAGTTAGTTGGTGGCACCCATGGTGTAATGGTTATTATTGAAAGAAAATGTACATGGTGACACGAGTTCAAATCTTGGACGAGGCTGTTTGTATTTCATATGATGCTAATACCCTTGGGAAAAGTATGAATCTATTCTCCCTCCATCTATGGGTAGATAGTGGGACAGACTGAGCTCTTTAACTTTGGTATAGCAACCGGTCTAGGATAAGAAAAACTCTGAATTCAAGCCTGTTAAACTCTGCTTAAAAATTGACCTTGTGTTACATCCTGTTCATGTAGAGGGGTGGGTAAATACATAAATAACAAAGTAGGAAAGGAACTAACAGAATATAGAGAAAGTCTACTGGTAAAACATGGCAGAGGCTAACACAATCAAACTGTCACAAAATGATTTGAGAAAGGCTTTTGTCAAGGAGTGGACTTAAAATGGCTGCTGCTACTGCATTAAAATTAAAGTATTATAGTTTTAATTGGTTAAAATCTCCTGTCTTGTTGAATTACAATTTCAGTCATCTTAATTAGCCATTACTGCCATGGCCATGTCAAAACAGACCTATCACAAAATTTTATGGAAAAAAAATGTCTTGCTATCACAAATGTAACTAATTACTTTGGATTTTGAATTTAAATTATCATTACTTTGAGTGTTATTTATGATAGTTAATTAATATTACAACAGTTTTAAATTAGTTTTGTCACTTTTAATTATTAACTTTTTAAATTTGAACTAGAAAAATATTTAGGTAACCATAATTTCTCTGAATTTTTGAGATGAGGGTTGATAATTTGTATTATTTAGACTATTGTTCTCATCTTTATTATTATCTGTACAACATTTTCATGAAGGTTCCTGTGCCCGACAAGAAATACCTGAAGAAGGCCAGAGGGCACATCGGCCGAAACGTTTTACAGATAACAATAAAGATAGGAACAATAGTCCAAATAATTCAAATAATACTAACCATAATTTGTTTGGAAGGATCTGAATTAACCCTGTCACATTATTGAATTCTATTTATTACTGCTTTTAATTAGAAGCATCTTAAATTTTGAGTTGAATACTTCTTTTATTTATTTTGTTTGAAAAAAAGAAAAGATTGTAATTATGCATAAGAGAAATTCATTTTTCATGGTATAAAATAAGATGGTTTTATTTTTACTATTTGGAAATTTGACATTGCATACTTTCTAGTCAACAATGCAACTAATTATTTTGCTTAGCACTTCTTTTAATCCTCCCTCCCCCCCCACACACACACACACACTTCAGCCAATGATATTTAATTTTTTTGATGTAACATGCAGGGCTGTAGAGTCGGAATCAGAAGCAATTTAATGGATCACTGGAGTCGGAGTTGGTAAAACTATACTGGCTCCAACTCCAGTTGAATTTACACTTTATATGGCCCTAATTTAGTCTGTAAAGACATACAATATACTCTCCTTTTAAATTAATTATTTAAAAAAATAATGGCTTTATATTTATTTGTAGGCTATAATAATTAAATTACATAAAGAGGTGGTGGTACCAAAATTGGTGTCATATTCAAAGGTTTTTAGGAGGATCAATTTTCTGCGATCACCCATTAATCTGAAACAGAATCTGGGATGTTTAATATAATTTTCAATAAGAAATTAATCAATAGATTTCTTTTTAAATTTTTTTGTTTTAATTCTTTCAAAACTTAACTGATCTTGTTAGAAATTTTAATGAATATAACATAACCTAGTTATTTTCTTGAATTTTTATTTTACAAATATTAGGTATTTTTCTTTTTAATACCAGGAAAAGAATTCAGAAGTTTTTACATAAAAAAAGTGGATCATAGATTTTCTCAGAAATTGTTTGACTAGACTATTTTTAAATACTTCTTTTTTTTTTTTTTTTCTAAGAAAGAGTAATGTATCAAAACAGATAAAAGTCAGTGATTTTAAGTGGAAATATACAATAGTTTGGATGTAGAAATGGGAAGTGGGAGATACAAAGATAAAAAAATTTACAAGTAAAAGAATATAAACAATTTTTAACCTTGATTTATGAATATCATGAAAGAAAAGTAAATGCTATCACATGACCATACAATATATTTTTTAATGTTTAAGTGGAAGTTGTGCTATCTAATATTGAAGAAAAATCAGGACATCAAAAGAGGAATTACTTTTATGAATAAATTCTTCTTCATTACAAAAAAAAAAATACTTTATTAAGAAGTTTTAAATGAATGAAATATTTTCCTGTAGTTTTTATCTGTTTAATTTACTACATTTATTTTGTTGTATTGTACGTACGTACGTGTGTGTGTGTGTGTGTGACTATTGTATATTATTTGTATATACTAATGCAACTGGAATTTTCATGGGTGCAGCTAGTATTTATAAGTACCTATTTTTGCCCAATGCATACCACTAGTGCTGTAGTGCATAGGATTTGATCATAAAGGGTTTTCGCATTGATTCTATTGTAGTCTGAAACTATTGTTGCCTTTATTGAATTAGGAAATTTTGTATTTATTTATAAAGTTCACTTGTTCCCTATCTGAAAATGTTTTCTGGTTAGGTAGCTAATACATTGTATTTGACTTGTGTTGATTAGTAATACATTAGTTATTTTGAATGGAATATATTTTCAGATCTTGGACATCTACTAAAATAATATTTATTTTAATTGTGTTGCAATCAAGTGATTTATGTGGAATCTAGCTGTAAAGGATGTTTTCTCTATCTTCATTGTATTCTTAAGCCATAGTTAATGAGATAAGAGTTGTTTGTGATGCTAGGGGACATTTTTAGATCTCTCTTTTAGTTTTGTAAAAATATCTGCATGTATGTATTTACCCAACCCTTCTGACATTGATTTTATTGGCATTTCAACCTGTCTAGGGTTAGTTAATGCCTAAATGTTAAGGAATTACACTCATTGGACATTCATATTTAAGATTTTGTTTAGTTGGTTCTTGAGTTGGGTTTTTTTTTTCCCACAGTACTAATATGAATGATTTTTAAACAGATCTATTTGACCCATAGGGGAGACCCTAACGGGTACTACTCCTCCAGGTTAGTGGACTTCAGAGTAATGGCAATGAAAGGGTACTCCACACTCTCTAGAACTTGAGCCTCATGAGGTTATTGCCATAACCAGGTCACCCATTTTCAGGGTCGGGGGGGGGGGTCTTACCCCTCTGTAGGATATAAAGTCAATGTATTCTAAGTTTCACTGAGAGAGCTACCACCATGAGCAAGATGTTACACAAGGTCAGTTTTTTGAACAGAATAAAACTGATTCGATTCAGAATTTTCTTTCTCGTAAACCTATTGCCTAACCAAGACTTAAAAATTACCCCCCCCCAAAAAAAAAAAAAACAACAAAAAAACAGTTTTTTCTACTATTTACCAATAAGTGGGGGGAGAGCAGATGGATTCATGCCTTTCCCAAGGACATTAGCATGAACTGAAACACTAGGTCTTATGCAGGATTTGAACTCAGGTCCTTGTCCCATCTATGGGTTAAATAGAAAACCATGAGTTTATAAAAATTGAGTATCCATTAAGAAAGAATTTATTTCAAAACTTTATCAGTATTAAATGACCCACTGAGGTTGATATGCTGTAAAACAAACCAAACCAAACTCGAGTCTTTGATTACATTTACTATGATGATAACGATTGTGCTAAATGTGCCTTTAAAAAAAAAAAATATCTGCATGTATATTTACAATTGAAAGTCTGACATACACAATGGATGGTTGAAAAGTATATATATATATATATATATATATATATATATATATATATATATATAGGCAGGATGCAACACAGGGTCAATTTTTAAGTGGACTAACCTTCTCGTAGACTGGTTGCCATACCAGGGTTAAAGAGCCCAGTCTGCCCTACTATTTACTGATATCTGGAGAGAGCCTATTTGGATTCATACTATTCCCAAGGGTATTAGCACTATGTAAAATGCAAACAGCTTTTACCAGGATTTTAACTATTCACCATCTCCATTACACTATGGCACCTTTGTAGCTCTGTAGAGTGTGGAGATCACCTCTTCATTGCCATTTCTCCCAGATTCACTCTAACCAAAAATTAATATATAGATAAGGAATAAGAGGGTCTTTTTATAAAAAAAAAAAAAATACTGGTTAATTGGAAAATATGTGGCAAATATATTCACAAAGATAATAGTTTTAAAAACACAGTATTATCCGCCTTTGAAATTAATTTAATGCCAGTGTTCATTTGTTAATTCTTTGTAACATATCTAATGTAGATATTTTCATTGTAAATAATTCTTTGTCAGTCCTGCATTGGAACTGTAAAAACTTACTGATATCCATATCTAAATAGCATACTATTATTTCTATTACCAAAAAGAAAAAAAATGCTGATGAATAAATGCTTGAGGTGATGTCTGCTCTTATAAATGTATGTGTAGGTGGAAGTGTCAATTATCTAAATGAAACCTCTTGAAACGAGTAAAATGTTTTCAGACTTTTTTGTATTTGTGTCTACTTGCAGAATTTTTTTTTTAGATGAAATCAACTTTGATTTGTTGCATTTTATATCTGAGTCAAAAAATAAAGATCTTTGGTTTCTTCTTAGAATTAATTGGATTATCAAAATCATTCATTGCACTATTTACATTGTTCTCCCATGTTTCAGCCAACTCATTCTGTGGCCTTCTTCAGGATTTGGATAATCTTCTTAATTTCTCTTTATATTCTCTGTTCTGTCTTCTAATATTCTCTTAGCTGGGCCAGGTCATATTATGTGTTGTCTCTTTCTGCATCCATCTTAGTTCTTAGTTATGAACATGGAGACTTATTCATTTAGTGGACACAATTTTTTTTTATTTCCCTATCCCACTTTAAGAAGACCATGTGTAAGAATAGCAAAATACAAACATACCTTTAGTCACAAGTTCTAACTTTTAAGTTTACCAGGGTCCATCTGACTTCTTTAGCCAATCAGAGAGTACTTAAACCCTATGCACATACTGTACTTAGGTAAGAATCAGTATCAACCTTCAGGGTGTCACAATTCTATTTTCCATCAGAATAGCTATAATGTAATTTTAACTTGATCCCAAATGTTTCAGATGAATCAAATAAAAGTTAGTGTTTTCTCTCTCTCATATATACACACACACACACACACACACACACACACACACACGCACACACCTTCTCCACACAAGCTGGATATGACACAGTCAATTTTTTAAGTGGAGTTTAACATGTTTGAATTCAGTTTTTCTTCTAGACCAGTTGCTATACTAAGGTTGAAGAGCCTAGTATGCCCTATTATTTACCCATAGCTAGAGGAGAATAGATAATTCTTAAGGGTATTAGCATTTTGTGAGATGTAAACATCCTCATCCAGGATTTGAATTTAGGTCACAGTGTTCATTTCCTACAAGGATAATAATTACACCATGATTGCCTTTATTTATATATATTTATATATGCGCACACGCACATACACAATTACACTGATTGGCAGTTACTTTCACTGCTGTATTTCTTTGTATAGTTCTTTGATTATTGTCATCTTCAAAGATTGTTTGCTTAAGGTTTCTAATATAAAATGAGAACGATGTTGAAATATGAGCTATATATGAGATAGATATCGTTTGGAATAAAAAGCATTAAGAGAGGAATAGATATGAACTGAATAACTTAAATATGAAGAGACTGATGTAGATAGTCACAATTAAGTCCATATAGATTGACAGATATGATCAATTGGAAATTGTCATTCTGTAGATCTGTCACTCTGTAATTATAACAGACATTTGGTGGACATATATGTGTATCCTTATTTTATTATTATTGTGAATCCTATTGTAAGAATCAGAGTTGCAGTCTTTATAGAGAGGCAAGTGACCAGAATGTAGGATAGGATTATTTTCTTGTCTCAAGCAACCAGCATCCATCCTTTTTGAAACTCTTCCACACCAGCTGCATGTTCCATTCAAAATAGCTTCTTTCTGCATTGTGGATCAAACACCCTCATCAATGTTTTCCTCCCAGCTAGAACCTTGAACTTTTTAAAAGTGTCTTATCCTGTCTTAATGTGGAATTCTGCTTTATTGTCCCTTTGTTGAATTCTTTAATTATATCCTTATCCTTCATTTGTCATTTTGTTACCCTTCTAGCTAGAGTGGTTAACTGGTCTTGCTTAGGGTGACTTTGAGCAAAAAGATATTCTCTCTTTCTCTTACACATACATATTCACATAGAGGATGTTCATGGGTTATAATGCTTGTCATTGTAGGAAATGGAATTAACAACTTCAAATCCTTGACAAGCCTGTTTACATTTACTTAATATTAATGCCTTTAAGAAAGACATTAGTCCATTTATTCTTTCCCAGAGAAAATAGTAGGGCTCACTTTTCATGGAATGACAACCAGTCTAGATGGTAAACTCTGAATTCAAACCTGCTGTACACTGCCTAAAATTGCTCATTGCAGGATTGTTATGCAGAGATGCTGATAGGTATGCGTCCTGCATCCCTGATGTAGTAAAATCATATCCATGCATTCCAGTATTTTTTATTTTTTCTTCCCTCACCATTTCAAACTAACTGTAAATACATTTGAATAGTTTCTTAGGAATAAATTACACAGGATAGGTTACAAGGTAGGGGTTAGCCGGCTTTAGTTGTTTCCCCAGATCATAAATAAAAACCCAACAATCTATTAAGAAACTTTAGTTGGGACCCATAAACTTTCCCGGGGACTCGTTCAAAGCAAATATGTGCATCTCAGGACACACTAAATCAAAAAGCTATCAGCATCACTGTTAAGTAAAAAAACACATTAACAAAAAATAGATGTTTTACTTTGGTTACTTTCCTCATTTCAAATATTCTTAATATTTAGAGAGAGTAGATCTTTCTAATTTTGGGGGGATATTTCCCAGTATGCAAATATATAACTGCATCATTGTGCTTAAAAACTGTAGTCTACTTCACCCCCACCCCCCCCAAAAAGGTAATTGGTTGTCAATTTGAAGTTAATTGTTATTGTAGTCTAGCAACATTTTATAAAATGGTCTCTTGTATTTAGTTCATCAGAGCACAAAAAGTGCTAAAAGCCATTTACACTTGACACTTAAATAATTATGTAATTTTACAAGCGGATGATGGTCATTGAATTAACATTTTAATTAAATTTTTAAAAATTTATTCTAATTTCATTAGATTTAACTAAAGAGAAAGAAGAACTGAAATCCAGTCAGATAAGACCATTATAATTACACAGAACATTAAACTGAAGAATATAAAACCTTGACTTGATTCATTTATTATTAATTTTCTTTCTTTTTTGACTAGTATTTCATCATCAGATTATCATTCTATAATTGTTAGAAAGCAGTGTTGGAAAATAAAGAATAAGTGGTTATTTCCTATAAGTCTAACATAAATAAAGGGGAACCACTCTTGACTGATAAATTATTTATTTTCCCATTAAACTAACCCTAAGCCAGTCTTCTCTTTTCCTAGTAGATAAATAAATAAATAGATAATTTATCTGTCAAGAGTGGTTCCCCTTTGTTTATGTTAGACTTATAGGAAATAACTGAATAAGTCTCCAATGAAAAGCAACAGAAATTTGAGGAAAGAAAAAATTGGTTAAATTGACAATTCTTCATCTGAAGAATATGGATACTATTCATGCTACTATTAATAGGGGCCGGTTTAGCTCAGTCAGTAAAGCACTTGCCTAGGAATTGCAAGGTTCATGGTTCAATACAGGCCCTTGCCAACTCAGCGTATGAGTAGCACAGGGATCTGTGTGGTAAAGTGAGGAACTGATGGTAGGAGTGGTGCTCCACCTCAGATGCTAAAAGCAATCACCTTGGTCTAGCGCTAGGGAAAAGGGGATAGACTCCCTCACTGTCTGGCTGATGCCAACATTAGGCCACCCCGACGACTTTTTTGCTTATTAATAGGGGTGATTCCTTGTGGCTAAAATGCTGGATTGTGACATTGTTGTAAGCGAGTTCAAACTCCAATCGCACTATTACATTTATTTTTTACTCATACCATTGAGAAAGGTATGAATCCCTTCATCCCTCCAGCTATGGGTTAAATAGTACCACTACTGTTCTTCTACAAGGATGGCTTTGATATTAGTTAACCCATGAAGGTTGATATGCCATTAAACAAAGGAACCAAAACCTACTCTTAATAGTGTAACTGATTAGAAAAAAAGCATCCAAGAATAGAGCAATGGAAATAGAATGAAAGAAATCAGAAGCTTAACTGTTGCCTATATAAGCTACCCCTGACTTATATTCTTACCCTAACCCTAACCCTGCCCCCCTACTGTTTGTAGAATAAACATTATACCTTCACAGGAAGGCTGTGACTAGCATCCAGTCACCAGACAAAAAAGACAAGAGAGTAACCGAATACACTCTGTAGCAACTAAGAGGACATGGTCAAGTGTTCAGTTTATATGGATACAAATATACACATTAAAACCACCAGCCAATCAAAATGCTGGAAATAGACTTGACCATTCCACAAACCACTTACCAAGTCTGGATTCAGAGAAGCTGATTCAGCTTGCAACAGTTGGATACTGATCAGTTTACACAAATCTCTACACTGTGTAGCTCTCTACTTACTGTGAGCATGACCCAATAATTGTTTTATACACAACTCCGTTGTCATTGTCGTTTATACTAACAATACACTAACCATTAACATCTTCAGTTGGATCTATTAAGTCTGAAGATCTGTCAGCTGGTCATTGTCATTGTCAATTGTATTTTCTATGTATCTTGAGATGGAAGTGGTTGTTGAATTTCTGTTGAGTATTTATAGTTATCTCATACTTTATCCAACCAAGACTCAAAAGAGTTTAAATGCCTTTTAATGGTAGTTTGTTCCAAGATAGATTTTAATGGCATGTTAACCCATCTATTTTATTTTATGTCTAGAAGTTAGGGAATTGTGTTCCTATCAAATACAAATAATATTTAAACAGATCTATTTGATCCCTAGTTGGGTCCCTAACAAGTACTACTACTGTGAATCAGAGTGGATCTGGAAGCAATGGTAATAAAGGGATACACCGTACTCCAGAGAGATCCAGAACTAGAGCACCACTATCATATGTTGGCATGGGGTCTTACCTCTTCTGCAGGGAATACAGTTGGTGTATTATAAATACCAGCAGGGTAATTTTTCCTAAGAATCATCTATCCTATTACTAAAATATGTTGTCTATTGGCTGTCTTGCAGTATCTTTTGAAAAGTCTTATTTCTGTTCCCTAGTATTACTTCTGTTAGGGGAGATAACTCTCCATAACAAAGTTGATACTGGTATGCGCAGTCGCAAATCAGGAAGTGAAGAACATGACTGCTTGATGAACACATCACATGGCCAATAGCTGAACTGTTTTATCCAATTCATACTTCTGTATTCCCAGTTGGTGAGAAAAAAAACAAAAAACAATATTGTTATATGTTAAACATATTTAACTGTTTTTATTATATTTTGTTATTCCTAACATCTTGGGATAGAACAACTTCTTTGATTAATGAGTAATACTAGTAGGTTGGTATTTGGTGTATATGCATATAAGATCATGTTGAAATAATAAAAACAAAGTAGTCCAAAAAATAAATTTATATGTAGATGGTAATGTTTATCTTGAAACATTTCAGTTTATTATAAAACCTTCATCTGGACATTAGGATGTTTAAACAGTGTTTACAATTCTATCACTGTTTAGACAACACTATGCCCTTATTCAGAGAAATACCACTGTTCCCATCCTAATGTCCTGATGAAGGTTTTATGATAAACTGAAACGTTTTAACATTGACTTTACCATCTACTAATAAATGTATCTTTTTGATTACTTTGTTTTTTCTTGTTTCTAGATACTGTCAGGATTTATTTCCATATTTCCCCACCCATATAAGATTGTGTGTATATTTATAGACTTAAATCAATGTTTCATCTAAGAAATTCAAATAATACATTTCATTTCCATGGATTTGGGAATTATTCAATTTTAAAAGTATTAAAATGGAGATTATTAGATCCAGAGATCAATCCTTTGTGGAGTTGTTAAAAGAATCTATTTGATTTCATGGAGAGATTTGAAAATATGAAAACTTAAAACTATTTATTATAAAGTTTATTTATTACATGTTATTTTGATTTTAGTGTTTTTTTTCTTCTTTTTTTGTACATATCTATAGGATGATATATATAATATATATATATATATATATATATATTCAGGGTTTCCACTCATCCTGGAAAATGAAATGTAATTTTTCCAGTACTGAAAAACTTGGAAAAAGGTTTGTTTTTTTCCTCAAAAATCTACTTTTTTATATATGTAAATATATATATATAATATATATATATATATATATATATATATATATATATATATATATATATATATATACCTGGGTCTTGAAGTACAGAATGGTTTTAAGTTTATCAGAAGGTCAGTGATTCATACTCAGACACATCTGATTGGCTGGTGCAGACTGGTTGGTTTATTACCAACGTTTACATCCTGTTTAATCCACTAGTCTTGTTCATCATGATTTAAAGGGAGAATCTCACAAAATATGAAAGACTTCATTTATGCATAGAAAGGTTAATTCAATTATATTTACCTTTTTTAGAAAAATGTTAAAAGCTGTTTATAAGAGATATGGATTTGTGCAGAAGATATAAAATTTCACTGGCACTAGTTTCTTTTCATTTAGTTAAAAAGAAATGTTTTGCACTAAGACAAGTGAAGATTGTCATTGTTCCACATGATATTCTGTAATTCTATGAAATTTGACTTAAGATAAACTTTAATCTATTTCATGATAAATCCTGATAACTATAGTTATATAGTCATCAGGATTTTAGTAAAATGACTAAAGTTATATAGATGCAAATATAGACCGATGAGGACTATAGTTATATAGATGCAAATATAGACCGATAAGGACTATAGTTATATAGATGCAAATATAGACCGATGAGGACTATAGTTATATAGATGCAAATATAGACCAATGAGGACTATAGTTATATAGTCGCAAATATACACCCATGAAGACTATAGTTATATGGTCTCAAATATACACCCATGAAGACTATAGTTATATGGTCTCAAATATACACCCATGAGGACTATAGTTATATGGTCTCAGACAGACCTATGATCATGATAGTTATATAAGCCCAAATAAGTGAGTATTGATCTATGAATTCTGTC
>CM042150.1:50867878-50930127 GCA_023376005.1 Doryteuthis pealeii
CAAGGGTATTAGTGCTATGTTAAGCACTCTTGTTTCTTTTCTACTTTGGCTCAGTCAGTAGAGTGTCTGACTAGGAGCCACAAGGTTCCTTGTTCGATACCAACCCTCACCAACTCAGCGCATGAGTAGCACAGGGAACTGTGCAGTAAAGTGAGGAGCTGATGGTATGTGTGGCACTCCACCTCAGACACTAAAAACAATAACCTTAGACTAGCAAAGGGATAGACTCCCTCACTGCCTGGCTGATACCGACTATAGGCCACCCTGACGTCTTTACTTACTTTCACCATTATTTAAAGATCTATCTGCAATTGATTTACCCACATCTTGAGCAGGTCACCCATTGCAACTACATCTGGGTTGTTTGATTTAACTTTTTATGATTCAGTATTTCAAATATCCAACAGTTATTTACAATAAGAAATACTAGTTGAATGCTACTACTTTTTACATGAGAAAATATAATTGTTGTCAATGCTTGTCTTGTATGTCTGCAAAGAGATCACAATTAAATACTTAATATTTTTTTTATCAAAGTAAAGTCTTTAATTAAAATCTGTAAATTTTACTTTTAAATGATTGTTTTGAATTTTGATTACAAGAGTCAATGTTACATGGAGCACATATTCACTTTTAACATAATTTATATGTCCCACTATATATATAATATAATATAATATAATAAAATAAATATATAAAGGTTTTACATATCTATTTATTTGGTGACAAAGGAACATTCACGGCCATATTGGTTTCATGCGATGCAATCGTCAGGTGAAGATGTTACATCTTCACCTGACGATTGCTTCGCATGAAACCAATATGGTCGTGAATGTTCCTTTGTCTCCTAATAAATAAATATGTAAAACCTTTATATATTTATTTTATCATATTATATAACAGCTCTATTTTATATTGAGCACTCTACCAATAATACTGCCTTTGGTAAAAGCTGAAACAGTGACCATCCCACACTATATATATATATATAGATAGATAGATTGATAGATAGATAAGACAAACAGGAATTTATTTTATGTTTATTATTCTCAACTAGTTTTGACCTTAGGTCATCGTCAGGAAAAAAATTCTTGTTTGAAGAATTTGTTTTTAAAGAGTTTTTTCTTTTTTTTTTAAGAGAGATCATTATTAAAAAAAATTATTAAAATTAAGATTTTTTGAGGTTTTGACAGGCCACTATAATCTGGGTAGAGAAGTATATTAGTAGTAGTGAGTCTATCTGTTCCATGAAAAAAACTTCCTTGAGTTGAGTTCATATATATATATATATATATATATATATATATATATATATGTGTGTGTGTGTGTGTATCCACTGTTGATGATTTTTTTGACTAATGAGAGCCAAGAATTAGAATACCAATGGAAGAAGTTTGTGGACCACAAGAGAGAATGATTTGAAAGATAAACCTCATTTGGTCACATTCCATGAGAGTATCTTGGTTGGTCTATGAACTTTTCAGCCAACCCTGGTAATGTATGACGAGAGAATCTCTGATTTGAAGTAGAGCAATTTTGTCTTTTAAATTTTAGAAAACTGAATCACTTTATGAACAGTGATTTTTTTTTTCTTTCTTTCTTTATTTATTTATTTATTCACTGATGCTACATTCATTCTTGGATGAAGAGGTGAAATGCTAACGTTTGGGGTGGAGGGTGGGGGCTGGGGGTTTGCTTACATAGACTCTTGTCAATTGCTGGTCTGTTCTTAGGGATAATTTGGACATTTTCTTTCCTTCCTTTCCACCCTCTTCTCTCCCCCATCTCCAGTTTCTTGAATTAACCCTTTTATTTCACTGATCATATAAAAGCTTCTTTATAATTAATGAATCACAGATCATGAATAAACAGATGAATTTTTATGAATTAACTTGAACTAATTTTGTTGTTGATATCTTTTTTAATAATCATTTTCATTGGTTGGTTTTATTGAAATTTTTTTTTTTTTTTTTTCATAGAGCCTGTCATTTCTCTCTCTCTCTCTCTCTCTCTCTCTATTTATTAATAACAACAAATCTATTTAAGTTGCTGT
Organism: Doryteuthis pealeii; assembly: GCA_023376005.1. Taxonomy (NCBI): domain Eukaryota; kingdom Metazoa; phylum Mollusca; class Cephalopoda; order Myopsida; family Loliginidae; genus Doryteuthis; species Doryteuthis pealeii. Next base: position 50,869,932 of record CM042150.1, read on the forward strand.
AACAACTTTGATAAAGTAGTTTAATTAGCATTGATTAGTATTTAGTTTTAATTATAATAGCGCCTTGTATTTCAAATGTACTGTATAAAATAGAGTATCAATCTGATACTATCTGGGTCTATTTACTAACTTTGACAGCTGTAAATTTTAGGCATACCAGTTGGCCTAGGCCTAACTTCAGCTAACCATTTACACACATAAAGTTTGTATCTCACATGTGGTGGGACCACCCAATAGGCTAAAGTTAGGTCTCAGAAAGTTAGATGATATTGGTATATGTGATAGGAGTTAATATAGAACTGAAGCTTGATTTAGACATTGAGGAACCTGAGACATTTCTGATTAGACGGGCCCTTCAAATTGCCACAACGTAGAAATTAGGTCCATGAGAAATTTAAAAAAAATTGAAATAGAATAAATTTATTTTTAAAAAAAAAAATGTGTAAGCTATGTTCTGTAGAAAATGTTTGATTTGATTTTTCTCAATTATATTGCCTGTCAAAATAACCTTTACTACATTTTTCAATTTGTATTATAGACAGATTTAGAAACAGGGAGAGGGTATCTCAACCCATGGGCCTGTTTCACCCCACCTTCACTAAATTATTTGTATATGTTATATTTATTTTTTCAATAATAAAACTAATTTTATAATTATTACTGCGACAGGGGAGCTCAGGGCAAATCCTCCCTTTGCCCCATTATAAATCCAGCCCTATACAGAACTCAAAGCAATAGAAATTCAAACATTAATTGATTTTTGATAATGTATGCATGCAAGTATAACATTTTAAAAATTCAAATATTTGTCAGAGATATTTTAGAAGTATGTGAAAAAATGAGAACACCTAAAAAACAATTTTTTTTATCAATGTTCTGTATTGTATTTTTTAAATGCTCGTCTTTCAGACAAAAATTGTATTATTAATGCCTGACATTTTTTTTCTCTCTCTTTTTTTTTTTTTAGGTAAGTTTTAATCAGCCTATTTTGTTTGATGGTGAGTTAAAATTCAAAATGTGTCTCACTTGAAACTCAGACTGGACCATGAATAATCAGGAAAGGGACTTAACTCTCAGGTATATTCAAGAACAAATCTTATTCCTCTGCTTGGAATTGTGTTGCTTTTATGTTTATTCAGTCTGTTTTGTCCTGAGGAGGTGTTTTCATACAAATAGCATTTTTCTTTTATGTCTTCAGAAAATGTAATCCTGTTTCTTTACCACATGCTGGCATTTATATAGCTATTTGATAGCAGCCATATTTGAATGTCTTTGAAGCACACAAAGCTAGACTGTAGCCAATCATTAGTGTTCTTCTTTTTAGAGAAACTATGATGTGCTTAGGCCATATTTTACTGAAACTGTGAAACTGGCTTGCTTGGTTATTAAATTTATGTTGGAGATAATCACAGTTTCCAAGAAATCTAAAGAAAATAATTTCATATGCTCATAATTTACTATAAATATAATTCTAGATGTTTTCTTTTTTGTTTTTTATCTATTAGTGATTTAAAAAAAAAAATCAAAGCATGTGAATCTGCCATAATATAAAATTCTATTTCAATTTGTGTTTAAATTGTGAATATTATTTTTTTATTTTTTGTAAACATCTTTAAATAAAAAAAAAGGCCAAAATCAATACTTTCTCAAATATTTTCAATAAGCAAACACCTGTGAGAGAAATAAAACTTGCATGTCAGTTATTCATATAATTGAAGGTTTCTCTCTCTCTCTCTATCTATCTCTCTCTCTCAATTTTTTTCAGTACTTTTTACTATAAACTACCAAAAATATTTCCAACTGAATTACCCCCAATAAATTTTTGTTTTAAGGGACTTAACTCTCAGGTATATTCAAGAAAAAAATTTTTTTTTTTTTTTTTTTTTTTTGCTTGAAATTATATTGTGCGCTTTTATGTTTTATCTAATCTGTTCAGAATATTTCAGAATTTATGAAAATCAAGTTTTTAAAATGTTCTGCAGAGTTAAAATTAACTCGCTGTATTCAGTGAATACTTGATCAATCGGCTGGTCACATCAAGCCCTAGCACCTATATAATTGTCCCAACCCTATTACTCTTATGGCAATCCCCCAACTCTTTTTAGCATATACGTGCTAGAACGTGGTGGCTGAGGGTCTTCATGTCCTGGGTATGACGTTAAACTCTAACTGATGCTGAGGTTCCAGTTCTGGATGTCTGGGGAATCTGGAGCACCCCTTAATTACCATTGCTCCCAGATCCACTCTGACCCAGAGTGGTAGGACCTGTTAGGGTCCCATCTATGGGTTAAATAGTAAATGTGTTTATAAACAAAGAGTATCCATTAAGACTGAATTTATTTCAAAACTTTGTCGGCATTAAATGACCCACCAAGGTTGATATGTTTTAAAACAAACAAACAAAATAGGATCGTGTGCCTAGACTTTTTATAAGAAGTGGAATCATTAATCCAAGTTCAAATCCTGCATGAAACTGTTTGCATTTCCTTGGGAAAGGCATGAAGCCCTCTCTATCTTCTCTCAGCTATGATAAGACTAGGTTCCTTAACCTTAGTAAGGCAACAAGTTTAGGAGAAGATAAACTCTGAATTTGAACCAGCTGTAATCCACTTAAAAACAATTGGTTATTTATTGTATCCTGCTTGTGGTGGAGGGGTAAATATATACTTTGGAATGAAAATTAATTTTTAAATTGTCACTTGAATCCAGAATTATCTCTCTTTTTGATTTACATCACTTGATCCTGCAAGATTATTATTATTAAAATTATTAGTTGTTAGGGTACTAGAGTATGTATTTACCAACCCCTCCACATGAACAGGATGTGACACAAAATCCATTTTTTAAGCAGAGTTAACAGGTTTGAATTCAGAGTTTTCTTTCTCCAGTTGCCATACTAAGTTTAAAGAGCCTTGTCTGCCCTATTATTTTACCCTTAGCAGAAGGGAGAATATTTGGATACATACCTTTCCCAAGGGTATTATCGCTATGTGAAATGCAAACAGATTATTATACTGAGTTTCTGGAACAGAAACATATCAGTACTACTGTATGGTTCCTCCACTGCGATGTTAATGAAATGCTTGGAGAGAAAAAAATATAGATTAGGCAGCCTTGACAACTTGACTTTATTTACTTACTTAAACGAGAATGCTGCATACTGTTTTGACCAAATCCTGGAAGTAGCAGGCTTCAAAACAGCAGCAGTACAGCCATTCTTGCAACCATGCTGGGCATTAATGGCAAAGCAGGAATAAACTCATAAGTGATATTCTCTTATGGACTCTTGTACATGGATACACTAGGTGCTGTACCAAAAGTTATAGTAGATAGACAGATGACAAGAAAAAGAGTCAAGAGTATTGAAGTCAGTATACTGTTGGTTTGGACAACAGCAATTGGCTAAGCACAACTGAACTAGTGCCCAAGACAACTGGTATTTATGAAAATCAAAAATAGTCCATTCATGTATTTGGGTGATTCCATTCTTTGAGTCTTGATTGGCTCCTTGGTTTCTATGATGTTATGAGGCTTCATAAATACTCTGACATTCTGCAGTAGGATTGCAACAAGATTAGATCCATATTGAGTTACGGCTACTTGTTGCCTTATCTTACCAATTCGATGGTAATTGGAACTTAGTATGATTATTCTACAAAGCCTATTTGTGTTGACAGCATGCCTTGATGATAATGAACTTCAAATTTGCTGTGTAATCTATAAAAATATGTTTAACCTTATATGACTTTATTCAGAATTGTGCAATATAGCAATACATGAAACGAAGAAGTAGAGTGAACTTGGTTGATCTCAGTCAAGTGGAACAGACTTATGATTAATGAGCCTCTGGTGATTCTGACAAGACAAAGAGACTGAATCCACATAAAAGCAACAAGCATTTTTGTCAGAAGAGTCGGACAGCTAGCCAAAGGATATAGACTTAACCAGGATTTCTGCTGAGATAATTTACTACCCCCTCTCTACTCCAAGTCTGTGTTAACTCGGTGCGCCAGTGTTGCTGAGAGTAAACTATATTTGGTACAGTTTGACATCTAAGATCTTTTTTACAATAAGTGCTTTTTCTAGACAATTTTGGACATTTCATTTTATGTGTCCAACTATGAGCAATGATCAAAGAAGCTGCAACTGCAAACCAACCAGATGCTAATGTCCTCTTACCATACACCATAGAATTATTAATCATACTTCATATAATAAATACCAAAATCCCTGTCTTTCTTGTTTGTTAATGAAATTTTGACTATTTGCAATGATATTCTTTAGAGATAATTTCATCATTTTAGGTTTGTGTGACCTTTTAAAGAATTTCACATCCAGTAAGTAACGAAGGAAGAAAACTGTGTTCAAAATTTTTTTTATATAAAGCTGGAAAAATTTTACTGAATTTTTTTTTTTGCCTTACAGAGTGCTTGATTTTATTTAATTAATTTTCTTTTTTGCAATTTTTGTTAAATTAAAAAAAAATTCATTTATTTATTTTCATATACTTGTCTCTGAAATTGTCAGTTTCACAACCTTCATCTGATAAATTTAATTTTTTGGTTCGTCTCCAAATATTTCAAAAAATTGATATCCTTTCATAATTCAATAACTTGACCAATTTTCATTCAAATGATCTCAAATTTTAACAGCATGTGAAGAAACAATTCAAAATTTTTTTTAATGTTTTTTTCTTTTCAGCTATTGTTAAATTTGAACACAATTATAGGGGTAGGGGCCGGGTTAGCTCAGTTTGTAGAGCGTTCGGCTAGAAACCACAAGGTTCCTAGTTCGATACCGGTCCTCGCCAACTCAGCGTATGAGTAGCATGGGGATCTGTGCGGTAAAGTAAGGAGCTGATGGTAGGTGTGGCGCTCCACCTCAGACGCCAAAACAATCTCCTTGGTCTAGCGCTCGTGAAAAGGGGATAGACACCCTCGCTGACTGGCTGATACTGACTTTAGGCCACCCCGACAACTTTACTTTTTTTTTTTTACTTTATATTATATATAAAAAAGTTGTCGGGGTGGCCTAATGTCGGTATCAGCCAGACAGTGAGAGAGTCTACCCGCTTTTCACTAGTGCTAGACCAAGGAGATTATTTTAGCGTCTGAGGTGGAGCACCACACCTACCATCAGCTCCTCACTTTACTGCACCCCTGTGCTACTCAAACGCTGAGTTGGCGAGGGCCGGTATTGAACCAGGAACCTTGTGATTCCTAGCCGAACGCGATACCGACTGAGCTAAACCAGCCCTTAATATGATATTATAATTTAATTTGACAATTATAGAGGTATTATATTATAATTTTATATTATACCCCATAGATGGGGTATAATGATAATAGAATAATAATTAACACAGCTTAACATCTGTACCCCAACTATGGTTAGTGGAATGAGAACAGGATACCCCCGTGGATTGAATAAAGGGTTCTGTTCAAAGTTCTGTGATGGCTCCCAATTACGACAAGAAGGTTCCCAAGTTTGAGAAGGTTTCTGAGTCCGACAAGAAATACCTGAAGAAGGCTGGTGGACACATCAGCTAAAACATTGTATAGATAACAATAAAGATGAGGACAATAGTCTGAATAATCCAAATAATACTAATTATCAAGCCTCATCTCAAAACTTCATAGAAATACAATTATAGAGCATCAAGTATTGCTAATATAAGTAATTTTCATACAGATCTATTTTACCAATAAATGGAACCCTAACAGGTATTACCACTCCAGGTCAGAGTGGACCTGGAAGTAATGGAAATGAAGAGCTACTCCACACTCCCTGGAGCTGGAGTTTCACTATCAGATGCAGGTTAATGTCATATTCCAGACTCCACTTTTGTTGATTTTTTTCTCACCCCACTGTATATTTTTACCAACTCCTCCTCCATGAGTAGGATATGGCACAAGGTCAAGTTCTTAAGTGGAGCTTAAACGGTTTAAATTCAGTTTTCCCAACCCTAGACTTTTTTTTTTTTTTCAGTTATAGAAATTTCATTCACTAGAAGTTTAATTTGAATGCAGGTGTTTAATTATTAGATATAGAATTTTGAGTTGTTTGTAAATCAACTGTTAAAATTTGAGATCATTTGAACGTGAATTAGTCAAATTATTAGATTAGGAAACAATATGAATTTTTGTTTTTTTGAAAGACCCTGTACATCACAAATGATATCAAATGTTTTGAAAAATCTTTTATATCTAGAAATTTGGATCATTTTGAACTTGGTAACTGTCCAACTGTGGCATTTAATACACTTTATTCGCACATGTAATGTTAAATGATAGGGTTTTTAAAATTGTATGCAAGATTATTGTTCAGCTGTTACATTTAAGTGGCTATATTAAATTTAAAGATTTGAAGGTGAATCTTTTGACACTGTATTATCTGCAAATCGCAGTTATCACTTGTTAATCTGTCATCTCTTGAGTGGTCAATCTAGTATTGATTCTTCCATTCTATAATTTATCCTGTATTGACCTACCATATTCTATCAGTCATTTTAAGTCTTGCACAGAACCAACCTCAGTTATTAATGATACTAGTTTCACTGCTTTTTCTTTTATTCATTTCAAACTCTACAAAGCCCACATTCTTTGTACCCATAATTTCTTCTTCAACAAAGGCTGATGCTCTTGCTGCTACCTCAACAAATAATGATTTTTCTTCCAATTCCAAACTCTTTATTTTCTCCCCACTGCTTATTTCTTCTGTTGCATTCTGGGATTTGTACTTGCAGTTAGGGATCAAGTGGAAAGAAAAGGACAGTGGAGTTGAGGCTGTCCTTTCAGTTTCAGTACAGTAGAAACAATTGCGCTAAACTTGTCTTGTTACTTACTTACTCCAAAATCAACATGTGTGGAGGTGGTGGTGTAATAGTTATCATCATAAGAAATGGACATGGTGACATGAGTTCAAATCCTGGATGAGGCTGTTTGCATTTTACATACTGCTAATACCTTTGGGAATGGTATGCATCCAACTATTCTCCCTCCACCTATGGGTAAAATAGTAGTCATGACAATCGGTCTAGGAGAAGGAAAACTTTGAATTCAAACCTGTTAGAATCCACTTGAAAATTGGCCTTGTGTTTGTTTGCTTGAGCAGAGGGGTTGGTGAATACAAATTACCTAATCAACATTTTTCTTCTCTGTTTCTTTCTTGCTACAATAACCAAAGATGACTTTGTTCTTGATGATATCTTAATATAAATCTATCAATAATATAGTTAAAATATACCAGATGACCAGTGATCCTGTGGAGTTCCCTTTATAACAGTGTTCCATAATGATATTAATGCTTCTATTTATGAAGGAGCAAAGCATTTTTATTAGCATTTCATAGTATCTCTATTTTTAGCAAAAATTCAAATCAAAAAATGATTTTCAACATTGACTGGAAATTTCTTCTCTAATGAAGGATTTAGTTAGACACATCAGCAAGTTGAGTCTGATCTGAGAATAACAGTGAGATGATAGATTCTTTATATAGCAGACTGGGATGTTTCATTATGCAGCTTGGGCAAGCTTATTCTTTGGGTTCTGCTTAATGAAATTGATCTTGTGAAGGGGTTGGGTAAATATGATTCTGTGTGTGTGTGTGTGTGTGTGTGTGTGTATGTGTGTGTGTGCGTGTGTAAGTAAGAAAAATGGAAAGATATGTTGAAAAGATAATTGGAAGAAAAAATATATACATTGGTGTAGATCAGGGATCACCAAACTTTTTTTCATGGTGGGCTGGATAATTGAAAAAATAACGAGCACAGGCCACATTATTATTGTGTTCAATACTTACTTACCAGAACGAAAGCTCTAAGAAACAGATGTAAAACAAAATTTATCTTTCCATGTTATATTCATCGATGAGTGGCGTAAGATACACAAAAACAAATTTAACCAACATCTTTATTTTCAAAACATTATCAAAAACATTACAAATTCAAGTACCATTGGCGGGCCTGATAAAATGCCTTTGGGCCATAGTTTGGTGACCAAAGTATATATATTTTTCTTTCAATTATCTTTTCAGCTTATATATATGTATGTATATATTGTTAAATAATAGATTAGATGTATATATTATTTTGAGAATGATGTAGAATTTGAAAAGTAAAATAGAAATTGTACTCGGAGACATTACGTCAAATCATTTTGAGTGGCAGGCGATAACCCCAAGGTCAGTTTGATAACTTGGCTCGGATAGGATGGTTTTAGTTATGTGATAAAAAGTTCTAGAAGTAAGAAGTATAGTTCTGAATTTAATTAGTTGGTTCTAAGAAGCTAAGATTCACACATATGTGAGACATTGTTGCATTCATGTATCTTAAAATGGCATCAGTTCCCCAAATGAAGTTAGGTTATATAAAAGAAATTCTAGCTAAGTAATAAAAGAAGTGTGCACACAAAAATGTCTTATCTTTTAATTCTTCCCAATAAAAAATGGCTCCGTGGATGTTACAGCAGAAAAGTGTGGAAGTCTGCTGCTATTGAAGAAGGAAGTAAAGGAAAGAAAGGAGATGTGCCACCCCTGGGCTATTTAAGGTATTTACCTCGCATCCCACATATGTGGGTATGACACAAGGTCTTTTAATGTGGGACCACCAATGAACCGAAGCTCATGGGATGGCTGGTGCAAAAAATGCATCAATCTCATCTGCATTTCCCCTCAAGGAGGCACCTCGGGCACTGGGCAATAAACGCCTGGTGGGATAGCCCCCTGGGATGACTGCGTTAAGTTCAGTAATAGACACAGGCCCCTGAAAGCGCATGTTATTAATGTGTTTCGGTTATTTAACAATGTGAGACATGTCTTCAAAGTACAGTTTCAACCACTTGCTAATCAGATATGCTTATGACTTTATAAATAATACAATGTGCATATATTACTGGCACTTTTTTTCCATGTAATTATTCATATATATATATATATATATATATATATATATATATATTATATATATATATATATATGTGTGTAATTTTTATTTTTTATTTTTTTGTGGAGAGAAATTTTATTTATATAATTTTAATTAATCATGACAAGCAAATTCGGCGAATACCATGTGCGACATGAGGAACACTGTACAGCTGTTGCGACCTAATTTTGGTCTCATCAGCAGTGTATACCTACGATCTCCCCCCGACAGAGATCGAACCGGCGAACCCAGTATACACTGCTGATGAGACCAAAATTAGGTCGCAACAGCTGTACAGTGTTCCTCACATCGCACATGGTATTCGCCGAATTTGCTTGTCATGATTAATTAAAATTATATATGTATATATAGGATCAGATTGTAAAATGGTTATGGTAATTAGGAATCAAAATAGAATTCTCCATATACTGAATTCTGAAAAAGTTAATTTTTTTTCTTCTTTTCTTTTTAAACCTGGGCAAAATTTTAATTTGTTCAAGATTTGAAAAGTTTTTTTTTTTTTTTTCATTGACACAATCACATTTTGGCTACTGTCCCAGTCTTTACTTAATTATCAGGAGGGATAAAAAAACAAAAAAAAAAACAAACAAAACCCATTGAGCTGGTACTGTGTTAACTTCTAACATCAACAAAAATTATTTTAAAACATGTAAGCTAATGCTTAATTTATTCTCAGTGCTTTTCTTTTTCTTTTCTGCTTTTGCTTTCCTTGTAAACTCAATTCAACATTTGGTGTGGAATGAAGCAGCATTTATCTTGGCATTTGTTTATCGGATGTTCTCAAAATGTACAAAACTGGATCGTTATGAAAATAAGATGTTATGTAGCAATTCTGAATGGTGCAGTCTATCGAGAGAGAAAAAATAAATCGGACTGAATAACTGACACACTAGTATTTAACTTCCTTTTTTTTTTTTTTTTCTTTCTTTCTTTTTAGAACTTTTTTTTTCTTCTTCAAATTGAAAGATAACATTAAAAGGAGGAACAAAGGGAAATAACTTGTGAAAATTCCAATTGTAAAAATTTCAGCCACCACAAGGTGCTAACAGTGAAAAGTAGTAGTGACATAGATTCACCAGGTAATTAGGTAGGAATAAAGTGCTTGGTCTATTCAACACAAATCTTTGGAACAGTTCATTTCTCATATGTAGTGTGGCATATGGCATTCTCTAATGGCTAGTGCGGTCTATACCATTCTCTAAATAGAAATTTTAACATTAATTATTTAACATAAGTGTAGGCAAATCTCTGTTGACAATACCTTTATAACTGCCTGCTTTATGATGATGATGATGTTTATTCCTCAGAAGGAACCATGTGTGCATGAGTGGATTTAGGTGGGTAAAGGATTGCTTGGGTGTAGACCCATCCTCTAGTGGCAAGGTTTGATCCTGGACTACTTGCAGAGAATTACTGAATGACCAGATCAAGCTTGAATGCCAAAAAATGTCCCACTTGCGCTTCACAGCACATGTGTGCTAGATAACCATTGTTTATACAAGAGAATTAATCCACCCTTTGACAGGTCTTATTTTTTCATCCTACCAAATGTCTAGCCATCCTTTTCATAAGGTACACCTGTTAAGAATCAATCACTTGACCCTGCGGGTTACATGATACCAGCAGCCATCTTTGAGTGACCTGACATATGCTTGATTTGTACAGGTATATTAATTAGGTGCCTACAATCACATGACGATCAGCATGCTTGCTCCCCAGACCAAGTAGGTGTTTGATCTTCATGGGTATGTCGGTATTGTGATCTTGTGGTAGACTAAGCTTTATTTAATAAGTGTATTTTATTTGCTTGGTGTCTGTTTTAGTATAATGGTTAGTAATCTCATCTGGCCGGTGATGGATATTAAATTGAATTTTTTCTTCACAGGTCTGCTAAGTACTATGACATTGTGCCAGACTTGTGTTTATTTCATAACTAATCACAGTACCTAATTAAACCCAAAGGTCTCTTAAGTTTCATTTACACTTTGTTTTTAAACTTGTAAAGAAAGTAGCTTTGACAACATTACTTTTAATTATAGATTGTATCATATAGTGCAGTTCAATAATGAATGAAAGACAATCACCAAATTTTTATTCAGGTCTACCTGGGTCATCAGAAGATCTTTCTCTGTATATAGACAGGAAATTAAAAATAAAAAAGAGAGAAAAAAACAAGACAAGTTCCCTATTGGAAGGTGGCAAGTCTTTTGAAATCAACTCAAAAATAGCACAACAGTATCTTCATCACATGATCCAATAAAGCCAAATAGAAGAGAACCACATTTAGCAGAGGTCAGCTACTTGAGTCAGCTTCACATTTTAAAGCCATTTTTAAACTGTCTTTAGTTCGTTTGTATCAGACATATAACTATATTACTAAAAGTTCTGATATTTGCTTGTGATTGATATATATAATATATATATATATATATATATATATATATATATATTCTCAAGGCATGTGTTATTAAACAATACAGAGTATTCCTTTTTCATTTTTTGTATTAATATTGTTTCCAGTCTTCTGGCGATCTTTTTTGAGTCTGGATCCAGTTGATTTATGATATAATATATATATATATGAGTGTATCTCTGCTGAAAGTTAGCACTGGGTTACATGGTACCTACAGCCAACATTGAGTGACCTTAATTTATGCCTGATTTATGCAGGTATATTAATTAGGTGAATACAATGACAATCGGCAAGATTGCTCCCAGGACCAAGTTGTTAGAGTTTGATCCTCATTGGTACTTTAGTATTTGTAAATATGTGTGTCTATCCACATTTTAGAGCCATCTTTAGTTAATTGTGCCAGAAATATATTGATTACTAAAAATTCTCACTGTGTTTGTATACACACACACACAAGCTCTACTCAGAGGTACATTGGGGACTTTTTTTTTTCTTATTCATTTTGGGTAGAAATTTTCCAAATGATCTAGAAAACTTTTTTGAGTGCTCAAGAATGATCAGAAATCATTTGTTTAGAATGAAATATCTTCTTTTTTTTTTTCCTTCCTCAAAAAAATATTTGTCTCTCTTGTGTCATTTATGGCCTGTCATCATTGTTAAAAATCTCTCTCTCTCTCTTTTATATATATATATATATATATATATATATATATATATATATATTCACTGAATTTCTTTCACAAGTGCATTATCTTGACAATAAGTAGCGAACATGCTGCTTTGATACCAATGGTAACAAATGTATTGTGCTTTATAACAAATATATATATATATATATATATTATATATATATAAAACGTATTGGGTTCTTCAGCCTTGGTTTAGCAACAAGTATAGGAGAAGGAAAACTCTGCTTAAAAGTTGACTTTTTATCACATCCCATCCATTGTGGAACAGATGCTACAGAAAATATTTTGGAATTTCAACTGAAATATTTTGAACTCATCTTTAGTGGTTGTGAAAGTTTATTTTTTTATTTATTCATTTAAAAAAAATAATTCTTTGTTTTTTTTTTTTTTTTTAATAATTAAGTCTCTTATTTATGTCTATTATAATCTTATTCTGAGCATTCCTTTCTACACGCTTCAATTGTATTGTCCGTATGGTAAGTGAGAATCTCTTTTTCTGTCAGTCTAAAACATAATGATATTGTAAAAAAATTTGATTGAGTGCGTATATCATGTAAATTGTAAAATCATCGTGAGTTATCCAAATAAATTCAAGAAACTTTACACCTGTTTTCTTTTATTGTTTCCAATTGATTACCATTGCCAATCATATAATCCAGGTGAGTGTACCTACGTATAATCATTATATCACAGTGAATGTTATCTCACCAGTCCTTTGTCTCTGGCAATAGGGATCTCATTCTATTTGGAGAAAATGCAGAGATTTTCAGATTGTGGTTCTTTGTGAAATTGAGGCGGTGAGGATGAGTCATTCTAGCCATTTCTTAAAGATTATTTTTCTAAAGATGAATGTCTATCTTCAGGCATGTTTGTCACTGCTTATTCTGGGTTTTTTTCTTTCTTTCTTTTGTCTCCTCTTTCAACCAACCAAAGTTCCACTTTTATCTGTTCATTCTTAGAGAATATTGTCCAAGATTGGACAGTGTTTTTTTTTTTTTTTTTTTTTTTTTTTTTTTTGGTTTTTTTTTTCTTATCTACAAAAAGCTACTGGGTTTTTATAATCTTGATAGATTCTTGAATACCAATTTATTTTTTGAATATTTTTTCATCCTTTTTTTTTTTTTTTTTTTTTTTTTTTTTTTTTTTTTTTTTACAACTAATATAATCACTCTTAACTGCTTTTCAACTCCTAAAAATGAACATTTTAATAAAAAAAAATCTAAATGACACTAGTTTAGAATTGACAGCTGTTTTTGAAAGGAATCATTTAATGCTAAATATGTTAAATTTGTTTGTTATTCTGTTGTTTTTTTCTTTTCTTTTTCTTTCTAGTTCTTATTGGAGTGTGTCAGATGTTTTAGAAATAAAAGCAAAGCATAATAATTATTGTTAGGACATTAACAAATGCACACACACACACACACACATATATATATATATATATATATATATATATATATATATATATATAATGACCACAAGCATTCATTCCATTGGCTAAAACTATATCTTCAAATGAATAACTGACAAACTAGAAGATTGGATTTGTCACTTTTGGAAAGAAAGAGAAATAATGATGAAATGCAGTTATTTATTGAAATAGAAATTGTATTTGTGTTTGCATGCCTTTCTGTTCCTTTCCTCTTATCATATGTAAAATAAATATCTATGACATTGCCATACATATCTAAATAGTTGATCTTATCAAAATTTTCTCTCTTATCTGATGATCATTGCAATACACCTTTTGACCACATGAAACTTTAAAACCACAATGATAGTATTTATTACCCATCCCCCCCTTACTTTTTACTACTCTGCTCATGGGCATTTGGGCACTTAGATTTTTATTGCCAACATTTGTTTTTGGCATTTCTTCTTTTTCTTCTGTGCATACACACTTGTGAATGTGTATATATAAATGTATATATAATATATGCAGAGATGTTGATAAGGACATGTCCTGCATCCTCGACACACAAAAATCTAAAAGGTCGCAGTAAAATCATATCCATGCTTCCCAGTGGTTTAAAAAAAAATTTTTTCTTCCCCTACCATTTTAAGCTAACTGTAAATACATTTCAATAGTTTCTTAGAAATGAATTACGCATATGATGTCATATCTGCTGTTGCTGACTTTTTTTAACATTGGGATCTAAGCACTGCAACACTGTTGGAAGAAGTGTGCGGACTGCAACAGGTACTATACTGAAAAATCAACCCATTTGATCATATTCCATCAGAGCATCTTGGTCAGCCTATGAATGTACTTTTCAGCCAACTCATATATCGGTTGAAAGCACTGGTTCCTGGTAGGTCACCAAAGTTAAGCAGCAATGAGCCTGTTCAATACTTAATTGGGTAACCACTTAAGCAAAAGCAGGTACTGTAAGCAACCTGGGTCCTTTGTTTATCAATATAACTTTATTTGGCATTAAATGACCCAAAAATAGTTGATATGCCATGAACCAAAACCAAATACTAACATCATATGTGTAGACGTAAAAACTGACTTGTTAAACCAAATTCACATTTCCCCTCAAGCTACTTGTATTCACTTATCACAAATGCCTCTGTTGAAAGCATGAATCCACTTGTCCCTGTGCTATGATATGAAAACACAATTGAAAGTAAGTAAGTAAAGTCATTGGAGTGGCATAAAGTCGGTATCGACCAGACAGCGAGGGAGTCTATTCCCTGTTCGCTAGACCAGGAAGATTGTTTTTCCATCTGAGGGAAGCATCACACCTACCATCAGCTTCTTATTTTACCACACAGATCCCTGTGCTACTCACATGCTGAGTTGGCGAGGGCCAGTATCAAACCAGGAATCTTGTGGTTCCCAGGCGGATGCTCAACCAACTGAGCTAAACTGGCCCTTGAAAAAATCACCAAATATTTAGGAAAGAAACTGCAATGGGCTTAAAACTCAACAATTCTTTCACCTGATTACATAATCACTAATGGAAGGATCTCTATTACAGACAAACAACATTAACTGGAAATGCTCTTTGTGTAATGGTTATGTCATAGGAAATAAACATGGCAACTTGAGTTCAAATCTGAGATGAGGCTTTTTTGCTTTTCACATACTGTTAATACCTTAGGAAAGGGTATGAATCCAACTGTTCTCCCTCCAACTTTGGCATAGAAACTGGTCTGGAGAAGGAAAACTCTTAAACTAAACTTATTAAACTCTGCTTAAAAATTGACCGTGGGTTGCATCTATCTCGTGTGGAGAAGTAAAGTTTTTTTTAAAAAACATCTAGGAAAAATTAACTAAAACTAGATATGAGAACAATCTAACCCCATAGATTGAATAAAAAGTTTGATTCAAAATTTCTATGGTACCAACTACTTCAGACATCTGAAGAAACCATTAGTCATATTTCCTAAGAATTTAAAGTCACAAATTACATAATTTTGAGAAGATTAACAATTTTACTGATCACATGACTTTCTCTCTGAAAAATAGAAAAGAAGAGAAACAGCATTAAAAAAATCCAAGAGAAAAGAGGCAGCATATAGAATTCTATTATTATAAATGTTATTCTATTATTCTGATAGGATCTTTATTCATTTTTCTGTTCATTTCCCTTTGTGATCCTTAGTGATTTGTCAAAGCTGGATGATTATAAAATTCTTTTTGGTTTCAATCAAACTTGACTTGATTTATCTTTGACCCAATCTTCAAACCCTCAAAACCAACTGAAAACAATAGAGAATTAAAGCAACTGTTACAATTCCTTACAGGTTTAACTAATTAAAAGTCATATGCCTTGATTTGTTTGTCAACTTTACTGTTATCATTTAGACTCTGCTTTTTAAAAACCCACTTCAATCTTTTATTAATGTTTGAGTGTTCCAATATTAACAGCTGAATGATGACTACCATATTTAAATAGTCCAATCATAAACACATCAAATTGTTTGAATCTATTTTTATAGTTAATAAAAAGAAAGATTTCTTCAGTTAAGGAATATTATCATTTGAGGGTATTTTTTTTTTTGTTTTGTTTGTGTGAAATAATTCAAACAATTTGATGCCTCTTAATAAATTCTATTAGATAGATATATCATATCAAGTTAGTATTGTAGAATTACATGTACAAAGTTCCAGGTTTGATGCCAGCTCTGGCCATCTTAGCATGTAAGTAGCACAGCTTGGATCTGTGTGATAAAGTAGGAAGCTGATGGTTGGTTTGGTGCTCACCCTAGATTCAAAAACAATCTCCCTGGTCTAACACTAGTGAAAAGAGGATATACGCTCTTGCTGTCTGGCTGCTACTGACAATGTCTGCCTGCTACTGACAATAGGCCAGTCTGCCTACTTTACTACTGAATATATACAAGGTGTGTCAAAAAAGTATTGAATTTTTTGTACTTTTTGACACACCTTGTATTCTGAAAAAAAATTAACATTCCATTCATTGTTCATTTCTATTTTGGTAAATACAACTTCAATCTCAATACTTTTATGACACACTTTGTATATGTATATAATATTGCAGACTATGAATAGCTTATAGCCAGGATAAAAGGAAATAGATGCTGATAAACATTTATCAACCACAAAAGAATTAATTCAAAATTTAACTGCCCTGTTAGTGAGGCTTCTAATACACTGACTTGATTCTTTGCAGAGGAGAAAGTCTCCTCCCACCCCTCCACTTCCAGTCAAAGGTGCCAAAAGTAGCAGAGTTGAAGTCAAAGGTTTTGTATTCCAACTCCACAGCCCTGGTGTCTTGAGTATGACCCTAAACTGCCTTTCAGACCTTTCAGGGTCCTGTGTGTTCAGTGACTTTGGACACTGAACCTGTGAAGTTAACGACATGATCTGAGGGGCCACACCTAGGCAACACCTATCCCCTTGATTTAAAGAGGCAGGGCTGGGTTTATTGCCCAGTGCCTGAGCTGATCCCCTTGAGGGGATCAACATGTTTTTTGCACCTGCCATCTGATGAACTTCGGCTCGTGGGTGGTCCCTCATTAAAAGACCTTGTGTCATACCTGCATACGTGAGATTTGAGGTAAATATTCTAAACTGCATCTGATGATGAGGCTCTAGTTCTGGAAATGTGGCGAGTGTGAGTATCCTTTTATTGGAGTATGGAATTTAGAATCTTCCAGGTTTCAAACTTAAAGTTTGTACAGCTTTGAATCAGGCTGTATTTTTTGCAAAATGTATTGTGCTAATTTAATTGCAATACTTACTCTATCTCGGAATGGTAAAAAAAAAAAAAATGCTGTGTAAAAGGGTTTGTGGCAATTATGAAGAATAAAAAAAGGTTTGGTTATTTCTTCATATTCTATGAAATAATGTCTGAAACTTTAAAATATGATAAAACATTGTTGTATAATGTTGTGGACTAGCCTAGCTTATCTTTTGTAGAGAGTGAATGGACTGGTCCAGGACTATTAATACACTACTGTTTTAGGACATCAGAATGATTACTGAGACTGCGAAGATAATGGAACCATTACGCAACCTGTCTACCTCAATATTTTAGCACTCTGTTGTGAGTTACTCTATGCTTGATGCAAACTGTAGTTTAATATACTAGTATACTGAATATTATATGATCCAGTATACAACATATATATCTGTTGAATATCATCAAAATGATTTTCTCTGAGTGTATATTCATCAAGTATTTTTATGTTTAGTTGATGAGTGTTTTTGTAAAAGCTGAAATCATTTTTTGATTGATTTACTGGTACATTTTTTCTGCTTTCTGATCAATAAGAATATTGATTCCTATTAATAGATATAGTTATTAATTAACTATTGGTTATCAATAATTCTTTTACTAAAAATGTTCTCATAATTGTAAGTTAGTAGTAATTTAGGTCCCATGACCACCTCCGGAGAGAGAGAGAGTAGCTACCTGTTTTCCTGGCCTTTTAATATGAATGGTCTTAATTTGAATCCATTCAGATGATTTTCAATGAAAATTACCTCTGATCTTCCTGTTGTCTAGACTGCAAAGCAACAGCAGGTACTGTAAGCAACCAGAATTCTTTATTTATCCAAATTACTTGATTTGATATCAAATGACCCAAAAGTGTTGATATGCCATAAGACAAAATAACCAACCAGACTTAACTCTGAACGTTTGAATTATTCGGACTATTGTCCTCATCTTTAGTGTTATCTGCCGATGTGCCCTCCAGCCTTCTTCGGGTATTTCTTATCATGCTTGGGAACTTTCTCAAACTTTGGAACTTCTTTTCGAACTCGGAATCTTCTTGTCGTAATCAGGAGCCTTCACAGAATTTTGAACCTAACCCTTATTCACTCCTGTTGTCATCCCCGTTAACCATGACTGGGTGTGATTGTTAAGCTGTGTTAATTATTTTATGTTACTGTCACCCTTGACCAGGATTGAACTTGCAAATGTCACTTAGAATTGTATTAACTCAACACCTATATCTACTATGCCATGTGTCATAAATTCAGAGAAATAGTATCCCTCTGAACTTTGAAATCCTATCCCCCTCCTTTTTTTTTTCTTCTTGAGATACTGGATGTCATGTTTCATTTTCCCAACATAGATTTGTCTTGAATTAGAAAACTGTCTGAATTTACTTTCATCAGACCATATCATTGATTACCAAAAATTGTCTTTCAGGGAAAATTCTTTGGTCCCATGTTCAATCTTTCCTTCTTATTGATATTAGTGATCATTGGTTTCTTTCTTGCGACACTTTATTCATATCCAAGATCTTTTAGCACCATTCGCAGACAATTTTTCAGACATATTAATCAACTCGACTGAATCTCTTACAACTGAGCAACAATTTTTGATGATTTCTCTTTTAATGATTTCTCTTTTTCCCATTCAGAAGAATTCAGTGGTTGTCTTGGTCACTTTTTCAATTCACAAAGACTTTATTCTATCTTATCTCTTCAACATATTGTTCAGAGTTTGAAGATTGAGGTGGAAACATATTGCAATTTCTCCATCAGACTTTCCACATTGTTGCCATCCCATAATATTTTCTATGAGTAAAGTTATCATTATCATTTTTTTTTCTTGATGTTTTCATGATCAAAACTCAGAAATGTAATGTTTGATAAATTTAATATTATCCTTTATTTCAAATTACTTACTTTTATAATGAAATAGAAGTGGCTACCTGGCATCGCCTGTGTTGAAAGATGTGTAAAAAAGTTAGTCTTGCAGTTCCATTATTGTTGAATCGCAAGTTTGATCCTCACATGATGCTTCATTAAAATCCTTATATAAAAAAGACATTGCATTGATCCAGACACTCTGGGGAAAAAAAATATCTTCTATTTAAAATATTAAATACAAAAACAAATTCTGTGCTGATATCATTTGAATTTTATTTTTTAATTATCTTCACAGAATAAAAATCAAATCTTCATTACTTTTGCTCAGAAACCGAGCCCTGGTGATATTTAATGTGTAGATATATTTACATTGTTGTCAATTGTTTTATTTTCGAAGTTTCCTCCAGACATACAGATTCACATAACTGCCCTGTATAAATAAATATATAGATATAGATAAATGACATTTTAAGTTCACCTTAAAAACAAGGGATCATTCATTGCACCAAATACGTTTTTAAAATTTGTATTATTTGAATTTTTCCAACTGTTGTCCCCATCTTTATTGATATACAACGTGTGTCAAAAAAATATCAAGATTTTTTGTACTTTTGACATACCTTGGATTCTGAAAAAGGAAAAAAAAAGTTCCATTATTTTTTTCTTCAGAATACCAGGTGTGTTAAAAAGTGCAAAAAATCTCTATACTTTTTTGACATAGCTTGTGTATATATATATATATATATATATATATATATATACACACACACACCCCCACAAGCTATGTCAAAAAAGTATAGAGATTTTTTGTACTTGATTTGAAGTTTCATTAAGGTTCCAGAGTTTAACAAGATACATTGGGTGTGTGTGTATATATATATATATATATATATATATATATATATATATATATATATATATACTCCAATGTTTTGGGCAATGTACTCTCCAGCATTCTTCAGGTGTATCTTGTTTAACTCTGTAACCTTAATGAAACTTCAAATCAAACCCTTTATTTAATCCATTGAGGTAGATAGTTTTCATTCCATTAACCATAACTAGGTACATGTGTTACAAGTAAAAAAAAAAAAGGATGGAAGACACATTGGCCGAAATTGTAAATAACAATAAAAATGAAGACAATCTGAAAAATAAAAATAATACAAATTATCAAATCTCATCTCAAAAATTCAGACAAATATTTTTGAAATGTTGAAACATACTTGATATCTAGGCCTAACCTTGCCTTAACTTTGGTCCTGTGCGTGTATGTTTCTTCCCACCATACACACTGCATTGCCTATACCTAAAGTGGTTCTTAGTTAAGATAATATAGTGTTTACTTAACATTGTTTACTTTGTATAACATCTCCGCATGTAATTTATACAAATATTATAAATAGTAAACAAAGTTGGATAAAAACTTCATTATCTTAACTAAAGACTTTAGTTAAGATAATTAAGTTTTTATCCAACTTTGTTTACTATTTATAATATTAGTATATATTATTATGTGCAAATGTAGCTAATGAGGTATTAGCTACATCTCAGTTGGTAGAGCATCTGCCTAGGAATCCAGGTTCAATACTGGCCCTCACCAGTATGAGTAGCACAAGGATCTGTGCGGTAAAGTGAGGAGGTGATGGTAGGTATGGCGTTTCACCTCAGATGCTAAGATAATCTCCTTGGTCTAGTGCTAGTAGTGAAAGGGGATAGACTCCATGACTGTCTGGCTGATACTGACATTAGACTGCCCCACCGACCTTACTTACTTACTTTACATCTAGACTACATTATTTAAGGTATTCCATTGATTATGTATTACAGAAGTGTTGAAAGCATACATATGCGTTTAAATGTTTTCTCTTCATGTCATTGAATGTTGAAGAAATATCTTTATAGCCTAACATAGTCAAAAGTTATGGATATCCATTAAAAAGATATATAATAATGGCTTATCGTTCATTTTCTCTCCTCTCTCTCTCTCTCTCTCTCTCTCTCTCAAATTTTAAAATTTACATAATTGATAAGATGTATGTATTTACCCAACTCATCTGCTACATAAAGTTTATTCTTAACAGCTGGTTTGAATTCAGAGTTTTTCTTCTTCTAGACTGGTTACCATACCAAGGCTTGAGAGCCTATTCTGCCCTACTATTTACTCATGGCTGAGGGAGGAGATGGTTTCATACTTTATGCATGTAGTGCATCCCATCATGGTGTAATGGTCAGCAAGCTAGTCTCACAGATCCATTGCTACTGAATAGTGAGTTCGGTCCTTGCTGGATGCCCCATACTTATGTCCTTGTGTCATATCCTACCTGTGTTAAATGGGTTGGGTAAATGTGCCTACCTTATGTATATCGTAAGAATTTTTTTTAAATGATTTTTTCACAACTTCCTTCTTTTGTCTGATAAATAACAAAAAAGATAAGACATTAAGTTGATGTTGTTTGAAGGAATTTTCGGATGCGGATACAAAGGATTGTGAAGCATGCCCCTCCTCCGTTTTTTTTTTTTTTGTGTGTTTGTGTTTTGTGCCTGAATGTAAGTGAGGGAAACTGGCCAAGTTGCATGGCTTTATTCAATAAGCAGTGAATCAATTATTGATTATGAGAAACTGTTGAAATGCTCAGTGCAAAAAAAGCCTAATAATTGCTAATAATGTTTGCAATGGCTGTTATTAGAGGAAAGAGAAGAAGCAGAAAATCAGCTGTTAAGTGGAAATAAAATGCAGTTAGCTATCAAAACTGTCAGTGTCGGTCTTTGTTAGAGAATAAAATATCTTTGGGACATGTGTTCAGCATTCTGGACATTCATTATTTTATTTGGTGCTGCAATGGAAACATTATAGAAAAGGAAATAAGATTTACATTAAGTGGTTTAATATTTATAAGGTGAGATACTTTTCACATTTGATTTAATGCCCTCTTTTATCCTGTGCTTCTTGGGATTCAGTGTGTGTGTATGTGTATATATATATATATATATATATATATATATATATACATATACATACACACACACACACACACACACACACCAACCCCTCCGCATGAGCAGAATGTGACAAAAAGGTCAATTTCTTAAGCGGAGTTCAACAGGTTTGAATTCAGAGTTTTCCTTCTCCTAGACGAGTTGCCTAACCAAGGTTAAAGAGCCCAGTCTGCCCCTACTATTTATCCATAACGGGAGGAAAGTAGGATTCATACCTTTTAGTGCTAAGTGAAATGCAATTACCACATCCAGGATTTGAACGGCGACAAGTCCATTTCCCATGACTTTAACCATTACACCACGCGCTTCCTTATATATATATATATATATATATATATATTATATATATGCACCAACCCCTCCTCATAACATCAAGCTCTAATACCTATATGATTGTCCTAACCCTATTGCTCTTATGGCAAACCCCCACCCCTTTTTATCATATGTGCTAGAAGGCAGTGGCTGAGCTTCTTAGTGTCCTGGGTATGACATTAAACTGCATGTAGTGGTGGTTTGATTCTGGATCTCTGAGAAGTATGGAGTACTTCTTCATCGCCATTACTTCCAGGTCCACTTTGACCGAGAGTGGTAGTATCTGTTAGGGTCCTATCTATGGGTGAAATAGATTTAAAAAAATAAGTGTGGACCTCCCTGAATTAAAGTAGCTTAAAACAAGGATATACTTGTCTACTAATCTTTGACTCTTATTAGCAACGAACATTGGTTTATTACAAACATTAAAAACAAAAGAAAACAAACAAAACTAATAAGCCTTTCATCTCCATTTAGAAATCCTTCTTTTTCTCTTTTATTATCTACTAAAATCTGAAGATCTCCCTAACCTGTTTAGGTATCTTTTTGATACTGCTATACACTCACATCTATGTACATGTGTGTGTGTGTATGTATATATATATATATATATATATATATATAAAAGTAAGTAAAGTCGACGGGGCGGCCTAAAGTCGGTATCAGCCAGACTGCGAGGGGTCTTTTCAATAGCACTAGACCAAGGAGATTGTTTTGGCGTCTGAGGTGGAGCACTACACCTACCATCAGCTCCTCACTTTACCGCACAAATCCCTGTGCTACTCATATGCTGAGTTGGCGAGGGCCGGTCTTGAACCAGGAAACTTGTTGTTCCTAGTCGAATGCTCTACCGACTGAGCTAAGCCAGCCCTTAAGGGTATATATATATATATATATATATATATATATATATATATATATATATACATCAGCATCATGTTAGCAAACTCGTGTTCGAGTATTGCCATTGCTTGATAAAACAAGCAAACAAAAAAAAAGTTCAACGGTGAGCTGCGCAAATGTGGCTTTTTAGTCCAGCTAAAGTCTTGCACATCTTCCCACATTATATATATATATATATATATATATATACACACACACACTACCTATGCTTTCAAACAACCATTCAAATACACTTACACCCGTGCATATATATATATATATATATATATATACTACACCTATGTACACAAACCCATACTGATGTTGATGCAAATTAAAACTGAAATTATACATTGATTCTTTCAAAACAACTTTCTCTTTATCCTCTTTTAACAACTGTCCAAAATCTTTGCTAAACATACCATAGATATGAAGAGTCTTTGGAATCTTATAACAAGAGAAAGACAAGACATTAGGTTTCATTTCTACTAAAACACTCTGTCCAAATCTGTGTATGGATAAAAATACTGGTAAAGCTCAAGTAGTTTCCTGGTCAGTTCAATCTCTGGTCATGCAGAAATAAACACCATCTGAGTGGACAGACATATTGGCATCATGAGGAGGAATTTTCAGTTAGAAGGGCACCAGACATGGTAAGTATAGGAATGAGAATAGCCTATTCCCATGAATCAAAATTTTGACATTTTCAGGTTGCTGAATGCAAAGGACGCCAAAGGGCAGACAGTGGGTACAACGGGTAAAACCTTATGACAAGGATAAGAAAGAGAGTGGTCAGGCTGAAAAAATTAATGTGCAGTATATATGAAATTCACTTATATATATATTTGCCAACCCCTCTGCACGAGTAGGATGTAACAGAAGGTCAATTTCTTAAATGGAGTTTAACAAGCTTGAATTCAGACTTTTCCATCTCCTAGACTGGTTTACTATCTAAGGTTAAAGAATCCAGTCTGCCCTACTAT
This sequence comes from Doryteuthis pealeii, assembly GCA_023376005.1. Classification (NCBI taxonomy): domain Eukaryota; kingdom Metazoa; phylum Mollusca; class Cephalopoda; order Myopsida; family Loliginidae; genus Doryteuthis; species Doryteuthis pealeii. Next base: position 50,894,227 of record CM042150.1, read on the forward strand.
TTACCCATAGCTGGAGGGAGAGTTGTTGGATGCATACCTTTCCCAAGGGTATTAGTGCTTTGTGAAATGCTAACAGCTTCATATTATCTGCGTTATTCGGACTATTGTCCCCATCTTCATTGTTATTTGTACAACGTTTCGGCTGATATACCCTCCGGCCTTCTTCAGGTATTTCTTGTCGGACTCGGGAACCTTCTTTCCCGAGTCTGAGAAGTTTCAGAGTCCAACATGAAATACCTGAAGAAGGCCGGAGGGTATTTCGGCCGAAACGTTGTACAAATAACAATGAAGATGGGGACAATAGTCCGAATAACGCAGATAATACTAATCTTCAAGCCTCATCTCAAACATTCAGAGAAATAGCTAACAGCTTCGTCGAGGACTTGAACTCGGGTCGACGAGTTCTTCTTCCTACGACTCTAACCATTACACCACACACCTCCAGATTCGCTTATAAGTAAACATTAAACTATTAATCAGATTAACCAGTTTTTGGTTTGTTAATCAAATATTAATTTCTTACAAGGTTTTATCAACGGGTATCAACACTGAAGCTTTAGGTTTCTTTTGATTTTTAAATTTGATTGAAAATTTGGGCATAACTGAGAAACTTTTACAATAATATAATACTACTTAAAATAAACCGTGCCGTGCATTTGACTGTTTGTTAGCACCAGCCAATCAGAGTTCAGTAGAGAGTTTTACACTCATCCAAAATCAATAAAAGCCAAATGTTTGTCAGCATCTCAAAAGTTGGTGGGTGGATCAGAGTTTGATCATCTCTAATAGGGTTAGCCTGGCAAGGGGAGTATGATGTTGAAAGACTCGAAACTTTCCAGTGACCCATGCATACTATATCACTGACGATACCTAATAGTGCCCCAAATGTAGAAGCATATATTTAAAGTATATTAAAACATACAGACTGCTGTTTAGACATTTAGATAAGTCACTGAAAATTTGAAAAAGTTATGAAGTCTGCTACTTGTTGAGTTGAAGTTTTTGGCATAACATAGAGTTGTGCCAGTGTATTATCCTCCATACTCACCAGAGCTTCCCATGACTTTTTCTGATTTCCTAAACTGAAAATTCATCTCGAGGGTAACATTTGGAGATATAGAGGATATTAAAAGACACAGTACCACACCATATCAAAAGAGAAGTTTGGGAGATGCTTTGATAAATGGAAACTTGCCAGACTAAGTGCAAAATTACACAACTAAATCTTTTTTTCCATTTCAAACAATATGACAATTTTTGTCTGATATACTTAGACTAATGTATATCATGATATACTTAGACTAGACTTGAGGATACTAGAACAAGTACATCAGTGAATAATAATAATAATAAAGTCACACTGACAGCACAGATACCCATGACACTCTCTTGCAAACCATCCTCTCGGTCATTTCCCTGGCAGGTCCTCCACACAGTATCTAGAATTGACACAGAGCTGATTGATGTAGATTTCGGCTGGTCAGCTTACACTGGTATGTCCATGTGTAGGTGTCCACAGGAGAACATCACTTATGCGTTATAATAATAATATGGTTATTACACATCCCACATGATTTTTTTTTTATTTTTTAGTTTCACCTGTTAGAATATTTTGCTGGTCCTGCTTGTGATTAATTATAAAATAAATCTTTTTTTTTTCTTTTTTTTTTTTTTTTTTTTTCTTTTCAGGACAATAATAATATTAATAGTGAAATAAATAGATCACTAATTAGTACTGAGCCTATTCTAGTAGTGACTATCCCAAGCGGATTTAACAGGTTTTAATTCAGTTTTCCTTCACCTAGACTGGTTGCCTAACCAAGGTTAAAGAGTCCAGTCTCCCCTACTATTTTACCCATAGCTGGAGGGAGAATATATGGATTCATACCTTTCCCAAGAGTAGTAGCGCTATTTGAACTGTAGCTTTGTCCAGGATTTGAACTCGGGTCGACGACTCCATTTCCTATGACTCTGACCATTACACCACGCACCTCCAACTATCTATTAAATAAGATGAGCGAAGCAACTGCAAGAAAATATTTGCTGATGCCTTAGCTTTGCCTTTGGACATGGTCAAATTATTTTTATTAACTAGAGGAATTACCTTGCCATACAGTTTCTGCCTAAGTTTGGGAATCCTAGTAAAATTGTTGGCAGAGCTAAAATGAAATTTGTTCAAGATGTAATTGGCAATTAATCTGAAATTACTGCAGACATCTGTGACTGATGATAGAGTTAAAGTAGATACTAGTAGAATTTCCAGAGCCAAAGATAGGAAAGCTTGAGAGAAGCCATTGCTCTGCTGTAAAACCATTCAAATAGCATTGGTTTCAGTGACAAGATGGCATATGATGGAAGTTGTTGTGGTCATATGAAACCAAAGTAGTTTGGCCATAATTCAAAATATTATAGGGTCATAAATTGGCACATATCACCACCCCCACAATTGAGCATGGGAATGGATCTGTGAGGTTTTTTAGCTATTTCTCTGTGTCTTCGATATGAGTTTGTTGCCACAAATGGAACAATAGTTCATGTCACGTATTTCTACTGCAGTAGTGTCCAATATTAGAGAATGAAAGTTTGGAAAAAATCAGAAATGTCCAATTCTTCAGATGGTAAAATAATTATTTGAAACTGAAAATGTTCAGCTTATGGCACAACCCACCCAAAATCCTCATCTCAATCCAATCGAGAATATTCTGAAGATCATTGGTAATACTTCTAGGTTGAGGAAAATGATGACAGTGACTGAATTGTGACTGGTGTCCTGGGTATGACACTAAACTGCATCTGAGAGTGAGGCTCTTGTTCTAGAGGTCTGGGAAGTGTGGAATACCCTTTCATTGCCAATACTCCCAGGTTTACTCTGACCTGGAGTGGTAATATCTATTAGGCTCCCTTTTATGGGTCAAATAGACCTGTTTAAAAATTATTTGTATTCAATATGAAAAAAAAAGATGTACAAAAAAAGATGTACAAAAAAAAACAACACCAAAAATGTAAATATAAATTTACAATGAACACAAATTCCCTAACCTTGAAGCATAATATAACTCTAGACAAGTTTACATGTCATTAAAATAAATCAATTAATCATTTGTGTCAGATCCAGCAGTAGGAATGGGACAAATAAGGAGATTGTTTTGGCATCTGAGGTGGAGCGCTACACCTACCATCAGATTTTTACTTTACAGTACAGATCCCTGTGCTACTTATACGCTGAGTTGGCGAGAGCTGGTATCGAATTAGGAACCATGTGGTTCCTATTCGAACACTCTACCGACTGATCTAAACTGGCCCTAGTTATACTTAAATAATTAAAAGTTCTACTCTGTATACATAATATTTAGTTATTTCCTATAAGTCTAACATGATCAAAGGGGAACCACTCTTGACTGATTATTTATTTATTTATTGATCTACTAGGAAAAAAGAAGATGTGGTTAGGGTTAGGGTTGTTTAATGGGAAAATAAATAAATAATTTATCAGTCAAGAGTGGTTCCCCTTTGATCATGTTAGACTTGTAGGAAATAACCTAATATTCTGTATCAATATTAAGTCAATAATGTTACTATTTTAATTTATTTGTGTATTTTTAATTTTGAAAGTGACATTTTTTTGTTATAAACATTTTCCGTTCTATAATTCTTTTTATTCATTTTTATTTTTCATGAAAATTTACCATAGTGCAGAAAAAAAAATTTAAAGAATATATTCTGCAACTTTCATCACATCAGAAGAATTGAAATTCTTTTATTTGTAAGCCGAGTTCTCCAAGAACTTAGAACTTAAATATGGATCTCTTTGAAAATCTAAAGATAAAAGCTCAAACAAGTTGTACTTTTCAAATCACCATAAAATTTGTTTTAATTTGAAAAGAATTGCATAGAATACGTCAGGTTTTATGTAAACAACTTGTATTCGCCTCTGGTTAGTGAATGCAGACAGTTGTTAGAGAACAGTTGTTGTCTATTAAAAATTACATAAGAACTAGAGAATAATTATAGAGTAGAGGTGTAGTGTTTTGCAAAACATGTTTCTGTAAATCTAATTTCTGATAAGAAAATTGAAGTTAATCTTTTACTAAAGATCTTTGTCTTTGTTGGCAACTTATGTACAAAATATGTTATTTGAGAAAGATTCATGGATAACATGCAATTTTTCTCTTTTCTCTTTGCAGAGCTTAGATGTATATGTGTATATACATATATCATAGAGAAAACTGTGTATAGATACATATATCTTTGGGTGTGTATGTATATATAATAAATTGATGTGTGTTGTGTGTGTGTGTGTGTGTGTATATATATATATATATAGAGAGAGAGAGAGAGAGTAAGGCTAATGAGTCAGAGGATATCTACCTCGGTTTCTCCTAACGGATCATCAGGATAATTAAGTCAGAATTATCCTGATGATCCGTTAGAAACTGAGGTAGATATTCTCTGACTCATTAGGCTTACTCTGGTCTTTTCTTTTTTTTTTTTTATATATATATTTTTTTCTCCAGGCAAAAGTTTGTATTGTGTAATTACAAACTATAAAGCCGGGAGTTTAGTCAGAGTTTAGAAATGAATATATATATATATATATATATATATATATATAAAGTCATCCACAGACATGTGTTTCAGCGTTTCACGCCTCTTCAGTGTGGCTAGACGCAACAACTAACTCCGACCAGAAGTGAACCCCAACTGACTTTACGCCTGTCCGATCCGTTAACCTCTAGGCCATTGCCAGCTGCTGTTTAAGGAGGGGTGTTTTAACTGTTTTAAATACATTTATCTGTGTATATACTTTATGATCACCAGAGAGATCAATCTGTAAACAGATGATCATTGCATTATGCTGGCGGTGAAAATTTATTAAAGTCGCTCCTAAAGAGCTCTACCAATTACGGGAGCATATAATAAGTAACATTACAATACATTACATACATACATATATGTATGTATGTATGTAATGTATCTGGGCTTGGTTATTGAAATAATAACTTGAATTGTAACTTACAAATGAAAAGGGTTTATTTTAACAAGACGTACAAGAATGTTTTAACAGTAGTATATTACTAGATATTCTTGTTAGGAATATGGGCCCCTGAGACCAACAACGTGTATGTTTCTGTTTAAAATATAACTTTCCATTCAATTCAAGAGGTGTATTATCTCTTCTGTCCAACAGTATGTTTATATATATATACAATCTTTATGGCTGTATTCATCTGATTGGATAGATATATATGTTTAATTGAATTAAATTATCATGCACTTGTCATGAATAATTACTCAAGTTAAGAAGTCAGTTAATCTTTATAAAGTAAATTATCAAGAAAAGTCTTATCACTTTGAAATAATATATAAAGGTAATATACTAATAAGATAAGGTAGAAATATATTTAACAAACATTTACACAATTTTCACTCAGATTTTTTATTTAAAAAAAAAAAAGAAAGTTAAGATTAAAAGGGGTATTTATTGTTTGAATATATATCATGCGCACACATACAGACACTTGGCAGAAATGGTGAAATAACTTAAACATAGGCAAGATTTCTACCGCCTACATTGTCTATTATTCAATGTGTCTTGTAGAAGTGTCCCTCTCTCTCTCTCTCTTGCACATATATACTGAGGTTGAAAGGCAAAGGAACAATTATGTCTAATATAAATACAATAACAATTTACTGAATTATAGATTAAATTTAGTACATTAAGTTACAATCTGTAATGAATTGTTAATCTTTTACTACTTATGTCTAATAATTCTTGTAATTTTCTCTATCTTATCCAGATGGTACATACAAGGTGTGTCAAAAAAGCATCACTATTTTTTGTACTTTAATCTTGCTACTTGTTTTACACACCTTGTATTCTGAAAAAAAATAATAAATGGAATGTTATTTCTTTTTTCAGAATACAAGTTGTGTCAAAAGTACAAAAAATCTCAATACTTTTTGACACACCTATATATATATATATATATATATATATATATATTATACACACTTGTATGTATATGTGTATATATATATATATATATATATATATATATATATATATATATGCACACACACACACACACACCTTGTATGTATATATATATATACAACACATATACACACCTTGTATGTATGTATGTATGTATATACACCTTGTATGTATATATACACACCTTTAATATGTATACACATATACACACCTTGTATGTATGTATGTATATACACCTTGTATGTATATATACACACCTTTAATATGTATATACATATCACACCTTGTATATATATATATATATATATATATATATACATATACACACCTTGTATGTATATATATATATATATATATATATATATATATATACACACACATACCCACATTATGTGGATTATTATGGATTATTTGTAATTGCTGTCAACAAGAAAAAAATATGTGAATGTGCAGGATACTAAGAAAAAGTTTCAATAGAAATATTATGTATATAAAAATTGGTATTTTTCGAATTACAAACTTATTACTATAAGCTTCACACTTGTATTCTGATCTTCAAAGGATTATTTTTGTCTTTCTGGAGATTGCCATACAAGTGTGAAACTTTCAGCAATCATCTAGTATTGTAAAATACTTGCTTTTCCTTATATACTAGCTATATCTATGGATATTAAGGACTCTTTTTCTTTTACTTCCATCTCATCATTTTTCCTTGCTGACAACAATTATAAATATTAAACCAACAGTGTATGTGTGTTCGTGCATATATATATATTATATATACAATGAAGATGATAGCTTTTTAATTTAGTGCATCCTGGGACACACAGATTTGATTTGAATAAGTTCCCAGGGAAATTTGATGACTCCCAACTGAAATTTCTTAAATTGTAAGGTTTTTATTTATGAACTAGGGAAAGAGGACAAGAAAGTTTTTTTTTTGAAACATCTAAAGCCATCTAACCTCTACCTTGTACCCCATCCTGTGTAATTTGTTTCCGAGAAAATATTGAAATGTTTTATAGTTAGCTTGAATTGGTGGGGAGAGAAAACACTAGAAAACAAAATGATGTTGGCTGTGGAAATTTCTTGTTAAAAAGAAAAGAAAGGAAGCTACTTTCTGTCAATTAGTGGAAAACTTAGATTCTTGAACTGTTATAGGTTGGTTGTGTGTGTTAGGTTTTTTTTTTATAGAAAAATTGCATCCTTAGGTAAGTCCCTGGGATGCCTGGATATGATTTTATATATATATATATATGATGTATGTATATATTTAAGGGGTTTTAGGTCTGGCTGGGGAGCAATTGACATGATATTTTCAGCCAGGAGCGCAGGAGAAGTGTATTGAGCAATGGGTCCCTCTGTATCAGGTTTTTGTCTATTTGATAAAAACTTTTGATACAAGCAACAGAGAAGCATTTTGGATGATACAGGGTAAAGTAGGGTGCCTACCAATATTTGGAAATCTACTCATGTGGTTGCAAAACAGTATGAAAGCTAAAGTTGTCATAACTGGTAAGTTGTTGGAGGAAATTCCAAAAGATGACAGGGTTAAGCAGGGAGATATCTGGGGCCCCAATACTATTCTCAGTATTCTTTTCTTTAATATTAACTCATGAATTCCAGCATTGTCAGAGGGGTGTTCTATTTAATCCAAACAGAGTAAATAAAGTTTGATTATTATATATATATATAATATATATATATGGTTGCACTATTATCTTGAAGAACCGGTAGTAATCCAACGTACAGTGTTTATTAGAAGAGTGTCGCAGAGCAAAACCAATGGTAGCAAATTGTTCCAAAGATAATAAATATAAGCTAAAACTTTTTATATATTTTTTTATATATATATATATATATATATATATATATATATATATATATATAGCTTCATTTGGTCTATATGTATTAAATATTTTTGTTTTGATTTTTCTTTTTTATCCATACATTTGTGTACTTAGTTCTTATTGCCTTTTTATTTTTACTTAGCCTTCTTCTTTATATATATATGTATATATATATATATATATATATATATATATATATATTCTAAAGTCAGTTTCTGATGGAATTAATTTTGGATCCTAGATAGGAAATCTAAATTAGATTTTAATGGATCAGATTGTATTTAATCACAGCTGATAAAAATTAACTATAATAGCAGATTATCATCAAGTGTCTACAAAAAAAATGACACTACATAAACACACACATTGTATGTCTGTGAAGCTTAGTTTGCTTATAACAAGACATTAATCAGTTATCAAGTGAGATTGAACTTATTTCATTAAAGAATGGGTCTATAAGCCAAGTTTGCTATTTGTAGAGATTTTGTGTGTGTGTGTACGCTTATGCATATAGTCTCACCGGTGATACAGATTATAAAAAAGTTAATTTTCTTGTAAACCAAAAATCAATTGATTTTTTTTTTCTTTCTTTTCTAGCAGAAACTTCTACAATCAAAACAGATATATTATGTATTATTTATTACCAAACTCATCAAAAGTAAAACTATGTAACTGAAAATATGGATATATTGCTGTCCAAAAAAGAAAACACCTCTTAGATATTTCTATACAATTTATTTTTGGTTAGAAGTGCTGCAAGTGTTAAATAGTTTGTTAATAGATAATGTCTAATATTTATTTTGATTGTATGATGTTTCACTAAAAATAAAACCATTGTATTTTTGGTTTTACAAGAAAATTGAATTTTTATTTTTTTTAAATGGTAGTAGTGTATTTATTGACTATATATATATATATATATATATATATACTAGCCAAAACGTAACCTGTCGGGTCACCTATTGAACTCTGGGTAGATAATTGAGATTTGGAAAAAGTGAGTTTGCAAAGCAAATTGAATTTCTTAAATAAATATGGCTGGACAAAACAATAAAATCATTTCGTAAAATTTCTAAGAAAGGCATTGTTTGACCTAATTTAAGCAATGGGTTGCTGCTTATGAAATTTAACATACAAATACATTTCAAATTCTCCCATCTCTCTCTCTACTCTCCCAGAAAAACTAACATATATAAGGAGGAGGTAATCAAGATATACATAGAAGGGAAGAAAGTGATAGGCAGAATGTAAAGTAAGAGATTGGACAGTTTTTGACTTAATCGGTTGTCTAGTGAGGATATTTTCTGTCTTGGTAAACACATTTCTTATATTTAATTTTCCTCTGATATATGTGCATAGATATGGAGGCGTGTTGGTCTAATGGTTAGTCATAGGAAATGGACTTGTTGACCCGAGTTCAAATCCAAGACGAGGTTGTCTACATATCTCATAGTGCTAATACTCTTGGGAAAGTTCTGCATCCACCTGTTTTCCCTCCAGCTATGGGTAAATAGCAGGGTAGACTGGGCTCCTTAACCTTGGTTAGGCAACCAGTCTAGGAGAAGGAAAACTGAATTCAAACTTGTTAAACTCCCCCTAAAAACCTGACCTTGTGTCACATCCTGCTCATGCAGAAGGGTTGGGAAATATGTATGTACATAGATATGGAACAGCATGGTTTACAAGGTAAAAACAAAACATATTATTATTTCAAATATCTATTTGTTTACACCTTTGTCCCCAACAATCACTTACATTTCTGTATTTAGAATAAAATCTAACTCCACATCTTTTTCCATAATCTGTCAACACTTAGTCTTCATTATACACTCCCACCACAATTATATCCTAACTACCCTACATAGACAAGGCGTCTCTTTATCTTGGACTAATCTCTGGTTGTCTATACCTTATCTCTTATTTTCTCTATTTAGTGCTTGGCTTTCTACTTTTCAAAGCTGATTTAAAAGATGTTTAGATCATAAGGTGTTGAAACCACAAGGTATTAGGTGCGGATTGCTTTAGATTAATTATGTGGAATTTAACTATAAGTGTTTCTATTTATGTCTTAACATTTTTTTTTTTTTTTAAACCCAAAAGTTGGATCTCAAATGAATAATTCTAACTCTGCAGTGTGGTCAAAAGAAGGGATCTAAATTTATAGATCCTAAGTAAAAAGTGTTTTTGCCAAAAAAAGCTTAGGAACTTGTTATGAATTTAGTGGCGGTCAGAATCACACACCTCTACCCGTAAAATTTTTAATTAGTACTAAAAAATATTGATGATAGGGATTTAAACAAACAGAAAATGTATTTTTATTGTTTAAGATTGTAGAGAAAAGGATTTTTAGCAGAATGTGGGGATCCAAATTTGAAAGCTCTTCCAAAAAGCAATGTGAGTCCACCTTTTCAGTCTGGAATAGAAAATAAATTTTTGGGGTCACAGCGTAGCAATTGTCTGCCCCTGCTGGAATGGACCTGTGTCCAAAAGGGTTATCTTCCTTTACCGCCACCCTGTCGGCTGAGGCGTTAGAATGCACCAACTACACTTCTGCAGAGGGATGAGACTCCCCCGGACCCTGTTGGCTGTGGGTGGCGACCCGTGATGCTTAAGGATAGAACCCAGGTGGCTGAGCAGTCCATGACCTGCAACACTCCACTTAGACCCTTACTTAGGCTAGACGGGCGATCGAAAGACCCCTTCCAATCAATCAGCTGGTCATGTCAAGCTCTAGCACCTATATGATTGCCCCAACCATATTCCCCAACCCTTTTTATCTCATGGGTGCTAGATGGTGGTGTCTGAGGGTCTACATGTCCTGGGAATGATGTTAAACTCTATCTGATGGTGAGGTTCCAGTTTTGGAGGTTTGGGGAATGTGGAATTCCCCTTCATCACCATTGCTCCCTGGTCCACTCTGACCCAGAGTGGTAGTACCTGTTAGGGTCCCATCTATGGGTTAAATAGAAAAATGTGTTTATAAAAAAAACATCCATTAAGAATGACTTTATTTCAAAACTTTATCGGCATTAAATGACTCACTAAGGTTGATATGCCGTAAAACAAAACAAACCAATCTTCCTTTACCGCGAGGGTTTTCGCTAATAGGTGACACTACTAGCTGGGTATTTAAACTCAGATTAAAGATGGACTAGATGCGTGGTGTCTGTCCATTAAGTAGATGGCTTTGCCCCACCAACTATCAGTAAGTGACTCTCATATTCTTTATGAACTCTTTCATACTTCAAAAGGACTTTAGTCTTATCTGTTTTGTGTCTTGTCATGTATGTCATTTGTCCACGTGCTCAGACAATAAAGTCTATATTGTTATGTTGTACTGTACTTCTTTGTTCAGATTCATTTATGTATGTATTCACCCACGTTGGAAGGTTACTCTGAGCCTATAATGTATTATAAGAACCACACATTCCATTCTTATAACAGTTTAATTCTATTCTTTTAGAAGATCATTTATCAGACATATTGTATTCAGAACCACAAACATAAATAACCACATGCTTCATTGGAATAAAATTTGTTTTTTCTTGTATAATATTCATTTGCCAACTCCTCTGCATGAGCAGGATGTGATAATCGTTCAATTTTTTAAGCAGAGTTTAACAGGGTTTTTCTTCACCTTGGCCAGTTGCTATACCAAGGTTAAAGAGCCCAGTCTGCTCTACTATTTACCCATGGCTGGAGGGAGAATAGTTGGATATAAGGGTAATAGTGCTATGTGAAATGCAAACAGCTCTGTTCAGTATTTAAATTTTGGTCGCTGTGTCCATTTTCTATTCATGATAACCATTACAAAATGAGCAACAAATTCTATATATAACATTAATATAACTATTAAATGCTAATTAGAATTCTTCTCTCCTTCTTAAAAAGAAGTTTTAATATTATTACAGCATGCTGTAACAATCAGAACCCTTCTGATTCATGAATCAAGTTTAAAGAGCCCAGTCTGCCATACTATTTCCCAGTAACTGAAGGAAGAATAGTTTGATTCATACTTTTTCCAAGGGTATTGATGCTATGTGAAATGCAAGCAGCCTGGTCCAGGATTTGAATTCATGTCACTGTGTCCATTTTTAACAACGATAACCATTACCCCACATGCTCCTCTATTTTTCTTGAATAATGATTCCATTTTCAACTCTGAAAAACCAAGAAATTTGAAGTAAAGTGTTTGTTCCTTTGAATACTTATGAGCAGTACTGTATCCAAACAATTGGTATGTGCTTTACATCAGAGAAACCACAATTTTAGATATTCAAAATATTATAATTTTCTCTACTAATGTACTTTAATATGTACATTATATAAAGTGTCTAGTATGTAGGTATATATTTACTTTGTTCCATCACATGCAGAATGCGACACAAGGTCAATTTTTAAGCAGAGTAAAGCAGGTTTAAATTTAGTTTTCTTTCTCCTATAGTGGTTACCTAACAAAAGCTAAAGACGTCAGTCTAAGTAAAGATAGTTATCAAAAATAAATAAATAGATAATTAAAAATAACCTCCAAAATGGTGCATCATTCCAAAGACAATTTTCCCCACAAATGGCAGATGTCCGAACTTCATAGAGATGGAAATTAGGAAACCTGCCAAATGTTTGGTGCCAATAATAATTCTGTCACTTATTCATTCATTCACAATCCACATTTATCTATCAAATAAGCAAACAAAAACCCTAAATGTTCATTCTCTTATCTTTCTCACAATTACTAGATTGTATGCTTGGTCAGTCTCTTCGTCCACTTTCTTAATTCTTATGCAAATGACTATTTCCTACATGCTTGGCCAAAGTGTAAGGTCTCGTGCATTGGAGATGCCATTCTGACTGCCATAAGGAATAGACTGACCGCAGAGAGGAGTAGTGTAAAAAATAATTAGTTTTTATAAATTTCCTTTTTCAATTCATCCTGCCATGAACACCTCTGCTTTCAAACTGTCTTTATCTTTAATTGTATTTTCTTTAGTTATTTTTTATTTATATTTTTTATTTATATTTTTCACTACATTTATGACTAATAGATTCCCTTACTAATGTAATATTGTCAGCTAATCTTATAGAAGATTATTGCATTAATTATGCCTTCATCAATTCTTTTTCTTGTCTCTTTTCTTCTTCCCAGCTAAAAATTGTTAGCTTCCTGCTCACACTATATCTCCATTGTTTCTTGGTCATTCCCGCCCTGTTGGTAGGACTTAGAATACACTGACTTGTATCCCCCTGCTGAGGGGTAAGACCCCCCCTCCTCCCCACAAAAAAAGGATGTCCTTTGTGTGACACTAAATTGAATCTGATAGTGATGCTCCATTTCCGGAGATCTGGTAAGATATGTAGTACCTCTTCATTGCCATTACTCCCAGGTCCACTCAGACTCAAATTGGTAGTACCTGTTTGAAAATGATTTGTATTTGATAGGACTGTGTGCAAAAAAAAGACAAGCAAAAAACAAACTCTTAAGAAACAAGTACACAAAAATGTAAATATGAATGTACAATGAATGCAGTTCCCTAACCTCTAGGCATAAAATAACCCTAGATAGATTGACATGCCATTAAAATCATTTAATCAATGAATTATTCTAGGATACCAGTTATCTCAACTTGAGTCTTTGCTTAACCCATTCCCTTTTTGGCAGATAATGTGCAGTATTATTATTTAGATAAAACTTTGGGGAATCAAATAACCCTAAACAAGTTGACATGCGGTTAAAATCAACCATTTCATCAACATTCTTAGTATAGGCTTCACTCCTTATCAGTATTTTGAAAAACGCCTCTACTATCTTATAACTAAATTTTTTTTTCTTTCTTTTTTTCTAAATTTTCAATTCAGGATTTTTTTAGGCATGTATGTGTAGGTGGGCTTCTTCAGAGATAAGTGACTGATTGATACATAAGGTTCACAGATCGAGTGATCATCAAAAATTTTTCTCTACCTGTATTAGTCTTTTTCTCTCGCTGTCCCATGTCTCCTGTTTAAATGTGGAATGTAAGCAGGGATGAGAATGTGTCTACGCCTTTCTATAAACAGACAAAGAAGTCTATTATTTTATGGTTGAATGCATTTTCTTTTAACAGTTGTTCAAGGGCTTGAAAGACATTTTTTCCAATAATGGTTACACCTTGTCCAAGAGTAAGCTGAAATTGTTTAAAATAGTAACAGCCCATTTCATAATCCCGCCTTCTTCTTGCTCTTTCCTCCCCACCCACACACACATATATATATATATATATATATATATATATATATATATATGTGTGTGTGTATGTAGTGATGTTTGTGTGTGTAAGCATAACCTAGTAAAACTGGCACATCACAAGATTTTTATTAGAGCAATATACCTATTAAAAAAATCTAACAGAATAAAGCTATTTCCATCCCAATTTGAAAGTTTTTGGGGTCTGCATTCATACTGAACATAAATTTTGATCATCCAAATTCTACATATTACAGAGATAATAACAGGAATATATTTTTAATTTTCAGAATTTGAAATATTTTATATAGTAACTGTCCATTTCATAATTCATCTCTTCCCCCCCTCCTTTCCTTCATATATATAATGTAACCATAAGCTGGCAAAAATGGTAGATAACAAGTTATTTATTAGAGCAATACACTTAAAAAGTTCTAACAGAATAAAGAAATTTCCAGTGTAATTTGAAGCTGAATGGTAATTTTCTGGGGTCAGCATTCATATATTGAACATCATTTTTTAATCATCTAAATTATATATATACCCAACCTCTCTGCCACAAGCAAGATGTGACAGCAGGTCAATTTTCTTAAAGCAGAGTTAACAGGTTTGAATTCAGTTTTCCTTCTCAAAGATCGGTTACCAATAGCTGGAGGGTGAATAATTGGATTCATACCTTTCCCAACGATATTAGCGCTATGTGAAATGCAAACAGCTTCGTTCAGGATTTGAACTCTAGTCATTATATCCATTTCCAATCATGATAACTATTACAAAATGAGCAACAAATTCTATATATAACAGATAGCTATTAAATACTAATTAGAATCTTTCACTCCTTCTTAAAATGAAGTTTCAATATCATTATGGAATGTTGTTACAATCAGAATCCTAAGCACTCATGAACCATCTAGTATATTGTGTATGTATGCAGAGATACTGATAGGTACACGTCCTGCGGCCTGAGGCACAAAAATCTAAAAGGACGCAGTAAAATCATATCTGTGCATCCCAGTGTTTTTTCTCTTTTCTTCCCTCACCATTTCAAGCTAACTGTAAAAACATTTCAATAGTTTCTTAGAATCGAATTACCCAAGATAGGTTAGAAGGTAGGAGTTAGATGGCTCTAGTTGTTTAACCAGATCATAAATAAAAACTCTACAATCTATTAAGAAACTTTGGTTGAGACCCATAAATTTTCCCTGGGACTCATTCAAAGCAAATATGTGCATCCGCGTCCCAGGATGCACTAAATTAAAACCTATCAGCATCACTATGTATGTATGTCTATGTACATGCTTAAAAGATAAAGTATTGCATGTTATAATAAAGGCAGATCATGTGATTTGTTAGTAAGAATACCAAACACAATTATAACACTTGTTATTTGTTAGGGAAATAGCTTAGTGAATGGAAATCATGGAAGCTGCATCTTTTTATTATGATAAATATAGATATAACAATCTTGCCTAAGAAGATATCCATAATAATTTGTTGCCTACATAAAAATCTAAGTTAATTCCTACCCTTTTTTTTCAAAGATATCTTGAAGAGCATATTTATCTCAAGTGAATCCATAATCAAAGGCAGTGCGAATACAAATCTGTTCGGTCCACAAAGCTTTTCTTCTGCTTTTCAAACCTCCACACTCTCTCACTCATTTGTAATTCTAATTCTCAAAAGGATAGGTGCCTTTGGGTAAATATGCACGAGGGCTAGTTGCTGCTTTAAATCTTGTCTGGTCTTGGGCTCTCATGCTAGCCATTAAAGATTGATGAAGCATTAGCATCTCTGGAACTGAAGAAGTGATGTGTAAAGATGTTTTTCAAAGATAGCCAAGTTCTAGGAGAATGTGCTCGGTTCTCTTCCAATGTAAGAGTCTGAATTTTATCTCTTAGAAATTGAATGTAACATCAAGGAAATGTGATCGTGGGTGTTGAAGGGAGATGAGGGAAAATATTCATGATGTTTTATTTATTTATTTATTATTTTTGTTTCCCAAGTGAGACTTAAAATGTCAGCAATTAATGTGACTGCTAGATGAAAGATGTATCTTTTGAATTATTAGAAAGTATAGATTTTAATGATCAGAGAAGGAATATCAGATGTGCATGATGAAGTTGCTATGATTTATCAGGGAATCATTAGTTAATTCTATGCTACATGTTTGTTTAGCTCAATGGTTAGAGCAGTTAACTCACCACCCAGAAATTTGAGGTTCAAAATCTTAGTTTACTTTGATGTTAGGGGAAAAAATAGAAAAAACAACAACTCTAATTTCAGAAATAACTAAAACTCATATCTCACAAAATAACATCCTGGAGGTGGGGGGACTCTAATTTTGGAGCTCTGTGTCTATTTACCAAACCCTCCACATGAGCAAAATGTGACATAATGTCAATTTTTAACAAAAAGTTTAACAGGTTTGAATTCAGAGTTTCCTTCTCCTAGACTGGTTTCCATAGCAAGGTTAAAGAGCCCAATATGCCCTACTATTTACCCATAGCTGGAGGGGGGTAGTTGGATTCATACTTTTCCCTGATTTTAGCATTAAATAACCCAAGAAAGGTTGATATGCTGTAAAATTAACCAACTAACATGTTTCACAAACACATAATCTCTGCTCTCTGATAAGGTAAAGCAAGAATTCTTCTAAGCTGTAGCTGTATGAGTCCTACTGTATGGTTGCACCACTTGGACTCTAATCAAACACCTAGAGAAAGAGCTGGATGGGAACTACACGAGGATGCTGTATGCTGATTTGAACAAAATCCTTGAAGCAGCACTCAAACAAAAAAAAGTAGCTGTATGGCCACTTACCTTCTACCTCACAAACCATTAAGTAAAACGAACAAAACATGCTGGACATTACAGATGAAACAAGGATAAACAGTTAAGTGACATTCTCCTGTGGACATTTACTCATGGACACACCAGCAAAAATCTACATCAATCAACTATTTGTGGATTCTGGATGCCATGCAGAATACCTGCCAGGGACATGTGACAAGAGAGAGTCATGGGAATCCGTGCTGTCATGATGATGATGATGATATAGAAACATTAAATGTTACATTGATCTGTAATACTTGGTGGTTGTTTCTACTTAAACTGTGGCTTTTTTATAGGTTCATAGTTATTTCTTTACATCAGACTATATTCATAAGTACAGAAAATATTCGAGAACTTTACAGCTTCCTATTTCATTCTTGATTATATTGCTATGGCAACTGCATAAACTGCAATGTTTTCCAAAAATCAAAAAGAATTATTTAAAATTATTATCTAATTAGATCATGACATATATAATAATAAATATATAAATACTCCACCAAATTGGTTTTCATTCAGTAGTTGTTTATATAATGTGTGACAGCATAAGTAGACTTTATTATTTATTTATTATTATTTATATGTGAAATGTTTCATTTATTCTGCAGATTACATATATTGCAACACAATAAATTCTGGGTAAAGCAAAATGATAATAATTTGGTTGTCAATTCAGTATCAGCTGACACTTTTTCAATATTTCTCCTCAAACTAGAAATTTACTGTCAAGGCAGATTTGAGAAATTAACTCTATTAACCAATTGGATTTTATTTTCTCATAGAGTAATATCTTTTTTTTAAAACAAATTGCCTAATCAGATTAAAATAAGTAGTAGCCTACAAAATTCTAAGATTAAATTGGATGATTTTGGAAATAATGGTAAGGAGAAGAATTTAAGAGGACATTTTTGGGAACTATCAGGGGGAATTACTTAACAAAATCTGATCTGTAGATAGATATTATATTAACAGTGTCAGTCGATAGTGTTCGGCTGGAAACCTCGAGGTTCCTGGTTCGATGCTGGCCCTCGCCAACTCAGCGTATGAGTAGCACAGGAATATGTGCGGTAAAGTATGGAGCTGACAGTAGGTGTGGTGCACCGCCTCAGATGCTAAAAAAACAATCTCCTTTGTCTAGTGAAAAGGGGATAGACTCCCTCGCTGTATGGCTGATGCTGACTCTAGGCCTCTCTGGTGACTTTACTTTTACTTTTTATATGTTCTGTGCAAGAATTCTTGTTACATACTGGGGTTTTCACAGTACCAAATCTATATAACGTTGTATACCATTTCTTACTTCTTACTCTGGTCGTATTTTCTTCTGGACGGCTTTGCTATTCTGATCGTATATCTTCTAAGGTCTGGTCTTCTGTGGGATTTCGGGTCTGGTTTCTATTAAGGATCACTCCTTATCAGAAGCCCTGTGTCATTGTTAGTTTTTAGGTAATAAACACAAGACTTCGATTTACATTGATGTTACTTTATTTGTAAATCCCCAACCAGACATTCTGCGCAGATGAGACTAACATGTTACTAGCTCGGCTTCTAACTTCTAACTGACTTAAACTTACTATATCCTTAAACCGGAAGAGGGCCTTCTATGGGGGTTCCGGTTCTCACGATTCATCCCCGCAAGGCAAGGTGCGAGGGAGGTCAAGCGTTGTCACTCACTCTCAAGCCCATCAGCTGTACTAATCACCATTATGATTTCTACAATACCTTAAAAAAGTATTAGGGATCTAATAACTATGTAACATTCTTTCTTTTCTTCCTCAGCTATGTATTAAATAGTTTCACTACTTTTCGGGGTGGGGTGCATTATATAATCCACAAATGTTGCTATACCATTAAACAAAGAAACCAAAACATTTTTCTTTTAAATATTCATTGTGAGAAGATAGGAAAAAAATGGGAGATGCTCAAGGAGACATAACAAATAAGTAAACTGGAATTGAACTTGGAATATATAGGCAAAGTTTTGTTTTTCTTATTGTTTACCCTACTCCTTCGCACCTTTAATTTGGTTTAGTTATTTTCTGCATTGGCAATGTAAATGTTTTTGGTGGTAGCAAACAATAATTTGGTGATTAAACTCTGAAGCTAAGAGAAATGTCTAAAACTAATGTTGTGATTGTACGAACATGAATTGATCCTTGAAATAGATGTTTGATCTTTCCTAGTTTCAGTAGATTTTTCATCCAAGTTCATAATTAGAAAGTAAAATCCAAGGTAATCCAGTTTTGGTGATTTTGTTTATGCATTAATCATTGATTTTATTATATTATTATTATTATTATCATATGTAACTAGCAAGAATATGCGCCCTCCGCCTGGCATAAATATTTATGTTTTAATGTAATGAAATATATTAAATTAGAAAGACTAAGGAAATTAAATAAGAATGTATATAGATTACACTTTTTTGATTGTTTTAATTCTATATAAAATCATTTCACAAAACTGTAATACCCTTGGGTAAAGGTATGCATCCAACTATTCATCTTCCAGCTATGGGTAAATAGTAGGGCTGTCTGTACTCTTTAATCTTGGTTAAGTGACCCTTCTAGGAGAAAGAAAACTCTGAATTCAAACCTGTTCAACTCCACTTAAAAATTGACTTTGTGTTTCACCCTACACATGCCGAGCAGTTGGAAAATATAAATATCTGGTATTGTTTAGGAAAAAACAATAAGCAACACAAAGTTTTGATAATTGATTCTGATATATACTTTAGCAAGATTTTATGGATATAGAAATAGAATTATATAAATACATAGGGAAAACAGTCTCAATAGTGTCTATGATACCCCTACTGCATCCCTTGCAGCTGGATATGACCTGCATCACCCCCCAAAAGAGTTCATCCTAGTTGATACTGAGCTGAATCCAGTAGTGAGGCTCCAGTTTTAGAGCTCAAAGAAGTGTGAAGTACAGCTTCATTGCCATTACATTTATGTCCATTCCAACCCACAGTGGTAGTACTTGTTAGGGTCTCATCTATGGGTCAAATAGATAAAAAAAAAGAAAAGAAAAAAAGACTTTGACATTAAATAACTCAACACAGTTTGACATGCTATAAAACCAACCAACATCAGAAAAATTCTGATCAGTTTCTTCGAGACTTTTTGTACAAAATATTTCATTTTCCTTGATTTTTTGCAAATGTGTAGTCTTTTTCATGACTTATTCATGAACATCCAGAATATAGCAGTCTCCCCTTCCAACCTATCATTTATAATGTCAAAATATTGTTGTACTTCATATGAAAGTTTCTATGTCAACCTGTTCGGCCAGAAATGTCATATTTTACCATCAGTGATCTCAAATGAAGTCTGTCTGTGTTGGAGCCTGAAATGTTGAATATGCCTTATTACTAAATGTTGAATACTTCTTATTACTATACACTATCTGCTTATCCACACTGTACTGTTGTATGGCTGCACCACTTGGACCCTAACGAAGCACCTTGAGAATAAGCTGGATGGGAGCTGCACAAGAATGCTGCGTGCAGTCTTGAACAAATCGTGGAAACAACACCCCACAAGGAAGCAGCTGTATGGCCACCTACCCACCATCTCACAAACTATCAGAGTGAGATGGACTAGGCATGCAGGACACTGTTGGAGAAGCAAGGACGAGCTCATAAGCGATGTTTTCCTGTAGAAGCCAACACATGGACATTCTAGTGTGGGTCGCCCAGCAAGGACCTACATTGACCAACTATGCGAGGATGCTGGTTGCTGTGCAGAGGACCTCCCAGGGGCAATGAGTGATAGGGAAGGTTGGCGAGAGATTCTCATGGATATCCGTGCTTCTTGCACGACATGATGATGATGATCTGCTTATATCTCTAAGTTTTCTAACCTTCTCAGCTGGTTGTGCTGGAATCTCCTCATAGTCCTCTTTAATCGAGTCTGGTTGTCGAATCTCTCTTTGTGTCTATTTTGTTGGTTGTTTTTAAAATCAGGAACACAGAGACTTAGATTGTTTTTTAGGTATATCTTTATTTTCCTAAGACCAATTTTAATCAAAACACATGATGAAGAATTCAGCAACCACCATTATGCATCTAGATCCAAAGAGCTCTATCACTAATCTGCTAACTTGCCCCCAGAATTGGCTGTCACATTGACTTCCTCAACCATTGAGAGAAATCCCACCACAGACCAATCAGGGGTGAAAACCTGTTTTTAAATCTATCTGAATTTACTGTATCTTTCCATGACTCTCCAAAATTAAATGTTAAATTTTACACAACATTGCAAAATGAATAGGCTAACTTATTCATTATGTAACACAGGGATCACCAAACTTTTTTCACGGTGGGCCGGATAATTGAAAAAATAACAAGTGCGGACCACATTATTATTGTGTTCAATACTACAAGCTAGAACAAAAGCTTTGAGAAAAAGATGTAAAACAAAATTTATCTTTCCATGTTATATTCATGGATGAGTGACGTAAGATGCACAAAAAACAAATCTAACAAACATATTTATTTTCAAAGTATTATCAAAGAATGCAAACAAACAAATTCAAGTACCATCAGCTGGCCTGATAAAATGCCTTCGCAGGCTGGAGTTTGATGACCCCCTGATGTAACAGACTTAAAGTCAGTCACCATGTAAATGAACCCCCCCCCCAAATAGCTTCCTATGACTTTTCCTTTGACCATAATCCTTGAATAGAGACACCAACTTCAATATACTAGTGTAAATGTCTGAAATAAAGAATTAGAGGTTGAAGCAATTTTTTTTTTTTTTTTTTTTTAATTATTTTTTGGCTGGTTTCAATCTCACATGAATTCAACCAAAACTTATTAAGTATTTTAGTTTGAACTTTGTTGTTTTTTTAAGTCCAGTGTTTTTGTTTTCAGTTTTGTAATTCAAGAAAATAAATGGGAAAAATTTGGTAACTGATAAAAATTTGCATGGGAAAAAGGAAACTACAGGATGTGAACAACAGGAAGTTGATATACATGAGCATGCAATTAAAATTAGAATAATAAAAAAAGTGAAACTGAATTTCAGTTTCGGTTGCAAACTGAATGCAGACATCTGCCACTAATTCTCATGCTGTTTTTTGGCAGTGAATGAGTTAATAAGCCAGCTGATAAACATTTAAAATTATTTAAGTTGTTTTATTTAACTTTCTTTTTTTTTTAATATTAACTTTAGTCACATGCATTTTGAAAACAGAACAGTAGAATGCACGGGTGCATAAAATTGACTATCCTCTTTTTGACTAAAGAGAAAAGAAATCAAAGACAAAATTTAACAACCAATTTCTTCAAATAGAAATAAACCAGTTTTTAATATTCACCTGTATATATTATATATATACTGAGTGTAATTACCTTGATTCAAATTAAAAACCTTAATTCTTTTTTGTTTTTTAATATATGTATATACACCAACAACTCCACACAAATAGGATGTAACACGTTTCTTAATGAGAGTTTAACAGGTTTTAATTCAGAGTTTTTTTCTCCTAGACTGGTTGTCTAACAAAAATTAAAGACCCCAGTCTGCCCTACTATTTATCCATAGCTGAAAGAAGAATAGTTGGATGCATACCTTTCCCTAGGGTATTAGCACTATGTGAAACAGCTACATCCAGGATTTGAAAATATTTATATATGCACTTTTGTTCACATTACTTTTAGGATTAGTGTAAACTATTTTAAGTAGGAGTTGAACTGAGCTTGTTTGATTTATTTGTTTAACGGCATGCCAACTTATTGTGGATTATTTAATCCAGAAATTTGATTCATTTCAAAATGCTTGATTAAAATCATAATTATATTTTCAATGTTACGTTGTTTATTTATTTATTTTTTAATTTGTCTGTAACCATTTGTGTGCATACAGCTAAGGTTCCATGTATTTCTGTATAATACTAATATTTTTCAATATTACCACTCTGAATCACAGTGAACCTGGGAGTAATAACAATAAAAGAGTACTTGACACTTCCCAGAGCTCCAGAACTGGAGGCTCACCACTGGATACACTTTACTATCCTACTCACCCCTTTAGGGGTGGGGTCTGTAGAGCATACAGCCAGTATATTCTAAACCCTGCCAATAAGTAAAAAAGTAAAGTCGTCGGGCCGGCCTAATGTCGGTATCAGCGAGGGAGTCTATCCCCTTTTCACTAGCGCTAGACCAAGGAGATTGTTTGAGGTGGAGCGCCACACCTACCATCAGCTCCTTACTTTACTGCACAGATCCCTGTGTTACTCATACGCTGAGTTGGCGAGGACAGGGATCAAACTAGGAACCTTATGGTTTCTAGCCGAACACTCTACCGACTGAGCTAACCCGGCCAATAGGGTGGTTTAACTGAGTCTAGGTATTGATTAAAGAAACAAACTTGATCCTACTTGTACTTCAAGTGATATAAGTTTGTGGGCACGAGGTAAGGACTGAACTTTTGTGCTTAAACTAGCTATATTAGCTGATACAGTATATTCAAACACTTATCAAGGGTGCCAAGTTTACATTTCAATAAGAGTTTGCAGGAAGATAGGAATATATGAAGGAGGGTGGAAAATAAAACATATGAATGAATAAAATCAAAAGATAGTTGGGGGGAAAGAACGTTTGGTCAATTATGTACACCCCTGGTAGAATGAGATGCTGGTTTGTTTACTATTTAAATGAATGTTTCTTGAAGTTTTTGTCAGATAAAAAAGGCTTTTCATTCATTTTGGACAAACAAGACTGAAGGTCTAAACTCTCTTTTAATAAGCTATATTCAAATTCCCACTTTGTTTATAAAAAATAAACTGTAACAGCTACACAATTATTTATTTGAGAAGTGAATAATACATTATAGTTGAAGTTGTGAATTGAGGATCCATTCTGAATAGGAAGGAGGTTCATTTAGATAAATAATATTCTAAAGAAAAAAATAAATAAAGCTCAGCAATTTATTTCTTGCAATAAATATAAACTGATGATCCAAGTCTATATGAGCAGCAATAGGAAGCCCGTGATGTGATGGTTAAAGTCATGGGAAATGGACTCGTCGCCCCGAGTTCAAATCCTGGACATGGTAATTGCATTTCACTTAGCGCTAATACCCTTGGGAAAGGTATGAATCCTACTCTCCCTCCAGCTATGGGTAAATAGCAGGGCAGACTGGGTTCTTTAACCATGGCTAGGTAACCAGTCTAGGAGAAGGAAAACTCTGAATTCAAACCTGTTGAACTCTGCTTAAGAAATTGAACTTGTGTCGTATCCTGCTCGTGTGGAGGAGTTGGTATATATATATATATATATGAGCAGCAATATGCAACTAGAATGACTGCTATTGTCAGATTTAGGAGAATATTGCTTAGGAGTTGATCTTTATTTCTCCAAAACACACCGGTGTCCAGTGGTTTCAGCTCTGAACCAGTTAAGTAATTAACAGCATAGATCCCAGGGGCTATCCCTCAGGCAACACCTGCCCCCTTGATTTAATAGGGCAGGGCTGGGGTTATTGCTCACTGTCTGAGCCACCTCTCTTGAGGGGATTACCTATGGGATCTATGCATTTTTTTTTTTTTGCATCTACCATCCCATGAGCTTCGCTTCATGGGTGGTCCTACATTAAAAAGATCTTGTGTCACACCTGCATATGTGGGATGCGAGGTAAATACGTACTTCTTCAGCAGTGTCTAGAATATCATTCTCTCTTACTTGGATTGTTTGTACAATAGGAAGTGGTCATACAGTTGCTATTTTGTAGTGTACTGCTTTCAAGATTAGTTCAAAACAGCATACTGCGTCCTTGTATGGATCCCATCTAGCTTGTTTTCTCCATGTGTTTTGTTAGATTTCAAGTGATGCAACCATATAATAGTACCAACAAATAGGCAAGCTGATCTTGAGTACTTTATTTTTATATGTTGAATGCTAGTTTTAGGCAAGAAGAAAGATTTTTATGACTTTGATAAATGGCAAATTGTTATGGCCAGCATTAGTGAAAAGGGGATAGACTCCCTCGATGTATGGCTGATACCAACGTTAGGCCACCACGACGACTTTACTTATTCTAACCGGAATTGTCATTTCTTTAGGTTAGAAAGAACATATCAGATTTATTTTTGGATGTAAAGAAGAAAACAACCATAAACCACAATAAATCAGTATTAATTTCTATTATTATTATTATTATTATTTGATACCTATGATTCTTTTGCAATCAGCAGTCTGAATTCATACTTTGTGTTGATGAAGGTAGCCATTTTGGAAGAAGACTTCACATTTAGAATCATAAGATTCCATTTAATATGGATAACATCACCAAGGCATCAGAAATAAAAGACAGTGTAGAGGATGTAAGAGTACAGGCTGTAGTTGTAGCAAGAGCAGAGGGATGGCAAATGGTTTATCAGGGCTGGGAATTGGGTGATGAGGGGCTGGCCAATGCAATCTAATGTAATAGCAGTTATTGAGTAACAGAAAACAGCTTGTGTGTAAGAGCAGTATTTCATATTCTAATCTCATCTTCATTCTGTAACAAGTGAGAGAATCCTTAATTGCAATCTGGCTTACGTTTTGGTAATGGATACACAAAATTTTATATCCTCACTTTAAATACCTGATTTAGGCTTCAGCTCTTGTCAATATATATTGGGTAGTGAGAAAGTAAGGCTACATTTTTTTTTTACGGAGAGCATTGAAAAAAAAAAACTAATGTAAAAATGTAACAGAAATTACATTCATTTTGGGAAGAAGAGAATTATCATTATCAACAATTACAAAATGCCTATGAAACTAATATTTGAATTTCTTATTAAAAAAAAAAAAAAATAATAATTCTGAACAAAAAATACATATTCCCATGACTCTCACCATCAGCCTCTATCAGTTATCACACTTGACAAGTCCTCAACACAGTAACCAGTGTTCATACAGATCTGATCAATGAAAGTTTTTCCTGGTTGATCAATGTTGGTGAGTCCATGTGTAGGAGTCCACACCAAACTTTGATTATGAGTTCATCCTTACTTCTCCAGTAGTACCCAATATGTCTTGTTCTTCTTACTTGATGGGTTTGTGTGATAAGGGGTAAGTGGCCGTAGAGATTCTGTTTTGTAGGATACTGCTCTCAGGATTTTTTCAAAATGGCATGAATCTTTTTATAGTTCCCATTTAGCTTTTTCTCCGAGCATTTCATTAAAGTCCAAGAGATGCAGCCATACAGTATTACAATATGGCTACAACTGATGCATTGTGGTGTATTACTTTTGGGTCGGGTTAGCTCAGTCGGTAGAGCGTTCGGCTAAAAACCACAAGGTTCCTAGTTCGATACCAGTCCTCGCCAACTCAGCGTGTGAGTAGCACAGGGATCTGTGCTGTAAAGTAAGGAGCTGATGGTAGGTGTGGCACTCCACCTCAGATGCAAACAAACAATCTCCTTGGTCTAGCGCTATTGAAAAAGGGATAGA
The DNA here is from genome assembly GCA_023376005.1 of Doryteuthis pealeii. NCBI lineage: Eukaryota > Metazoa > Mollusca > Cephalopoda > Myopsida > Loliginidae > Doryteuthis > Doryteuthis pealeii. Next base: position 50,920,562 of record CM042150.1, read on the forward strand.
CTCCCTCGCTGACTGGCTGATACCGACTTTAGGCAGCCCCGTTGACTTTTACTTTTGGTAATAAAGCCAAATATATAAGGTGTGAGCAAAATGAATGAAGACTGAAAATTTAGATTTAAAATAATGTTAAAATCTAAATGAAGATGTCTCCACAGCTAAGCAAGTATATAATAAAGTGATAATGTCTACTGAGAAGCTGATAGGTGCATATCCTGCATCCCTGACACACAAAAATCTAAAAGGACGCAGTAAAATCCTATCCATGTGTCCCATTGTTTTTCTTTTTTCTTCCCTCATCATTTCAAGCTCACTCTAAATACATTTCAATAGTTTCTTAGAAATGAATTACACAGGATAGGTTAAAAGGTAGGAGTTAGGTGACTTTAGTTGTTTCCCCAGATCATAAATAATTCTAGAATTTATTAAAGTTTAGTTGGGACCCATCAAATTTTCCTGGGGAGTCATTCAAAGCAAATATGTGTGTTCCAGGATGCACTAAATCAAAAAGCTATCAGTATCACTGTCTCTATAAATCTAGATAAGCATGTGCCAATTAAAAAAAAAAAAAAAAAAAAAGCATAAAGCTAATATTGTGCATGTCCAGTACTTGGTTCCATATAACTTTTTCTTGGTTCCTTAACTGAAAATTTATCTCAAGATAAATAAATAGGGAGTTCATAAGTAGCATTGGTCAGTTTTTTCAGCAGGCACTACTTAGCCTTTTTTAGGGCAGGAGGCCAGGACACATTTATGCGCTAAGTACCCAATTTTTTAAATGTACCCTGTATGTTCAAATAAAATAAGATGTCTACAAAAGAAATAGTTCCAAAAATTCATTAAGAAAATATTTAAGATATTGATACACAGTTTTAGTTCAATATTTAGTAGTAGTAGTAGTAGTTGATCTGAAAGTCCAGCTTGCTAATTATTATACCTTGATGATGTTCCCAACACTTATTTACTAAACATAACTTAGTTGTGGCACAAGGCCAGAAGTATAGAGAACTCAGTTAGAATCAAACTCTCTTGTCATGGTTTCCCTTAAGACCTAAATTAGTTGACTGTCTCTCTTCGGATCTGGAACTAACTTTTGAATCAAGCTGAATATTTCGAATACCATGTAACCACCAATAGCCAGTCAGCAAGAGTTTATATTATTTCCATTTCCCATGGTTGCCTCAGCAGGGATTGAATCCTTGACATGTGCCTGTCAATCACTCCCACACAAATGTCAAATGAATATATCCACCATACCAGAGCATTGAAAGTGGGGGTGGGGGCTATAACATAACATACTCTCAAACTCTTTTCCTGTCTGATATCCAAACTGCCAGAAAATATGGAATGTCTAACTGAGTCTACCAAAAACTGCATCTAACTTGGGCTGCAGCTTTGGGGTCTGCTTTCATGGTTCCCACTTCAAGATTTATCAGTATGCCATTGTTTATTATCTTTTGTGTGTCATGGTCTGCACCTAGAAAAATGTCTTTAATATGATGACATCAGCCGATGATGTAAGCCGAGTGTGATTGCATTCGTGGGGTGTCTGATAAACTGTCTCAAAACTTGTTGCATATTTTGCTTTAATAGCATTCAAGTGTTGTCTGCAAATGTATGAGCAATGAATATTGATGAGCGCTTTGGGAGTGATTTCTTAGGCACCTACCAGCTGACACAAAATGCACACAGGCGGCCAAGCCATTGCTGTGACTTATTAAAAGAAGGCAACAATGGTAAGATTATATTGCTTTTGCAAATTGACAAATATTCTATATAAGAATAGTTTTATTCAAGTCTTGTTTTTCTTTTAAAGGTTAGAAGAAAAAATGCTGTATTTTGTGACATATACATACCCCCTTTTCCCCCTTTTTATTTTTTTAATTTCCTTTTTCCAAAATCTGACTCTCAAATCATCCTACAGCTACATGGTGAAGCCAGGGTCCAAATCAGGATCTATGAATCACCCTAACTTAATGATTAAGGAAACCAGCCACCTGGGAACCACAAGGTTCCTGGTTCGATGCCGGCCCTCGACAATTCAGTGTATGAGTAGCATAGTGATCTATGCGGTAAAGTGAGGAGGTGATGGTAGATGTGGCACTCTACCTCAGACGCTAAAAAACAATCTCCATGGTCTAACTGTGAAAAGGAGATAGACTGTCTGACTGATACCGACTTTGGGCCACCCACCAACTTTACTTACTTACTGATATGTATTTACCAACTCCTCCACACAGGCAGGATGTGACATAAGGTCTATTTTTAAGTGGAGTTTAACAGGTTTGAATTTAGAGTTTAAGGACTTCAGTCTGCCCTACTATTTACCCATAACTGGAGGGAGAATAGTTGGAGTCATACTTTTCCCAAGGGTATTAGTAATATGTGATGATAAAAAAAAAGAACTTGGTTGCTTTTAGTGCCTTGCCAACCCCCTGGACAACCAGTGTGTTTTGCAAACCTCCTGAAATGAGCAGCCCATACTATATAACTTCTATAATGATTCATGTGCTAAATGAATTTGAAAAAAGAAAATTCCAAGCTTATAATAATTATATATATATATATATATATATATATAGATATAGATATAGATATATTGGTAATTTTTCTGAGATGAAATAAAGGAAAATTAAGTGCTCAATTACTAAGTCACAAGTGCTGAGATTTGTGACTTAGTGGGATTATTTATACTAGACTCACTGAAACATAAATTTCCCCACACATACTTTCGTGATCTATCGTGATGACAGTCTTTGTATTTCACATGACTGTTGCAGAAAAACATTAGATAGATTACGTAAAGAGATGATCGCACACCTACAAAATATGGGACTTAAGATAACCATAGATACTAACCTAACAAACATCAGTTTCCTTGATGTTAACTTAGACCTAAAAAAGAATATATATAAACCATATCACAAACTAAATGAGAAGCTTGAATATATAAATGTAAATTCCAACCACCCACCATTAGTTTTCAAAAACCTAGTCCCTAATATTAGTCGTAGAATCTCTGATTTGTCATCAAATAAAGATATTTTTGAAAAAGCAGCTCCTTATTATAATAAAGCCTTAAATGACAGTGGGTTCAAAGAACAAATATCATATATAGATAACATACCCAAACAAATAAATCCATCAATAGAAAAAGAAAAATAATTTGGTTACCCCCCCCTTTCTAGACACAGAACAAATGTGGGTAAAAAATTCCTGGATTTAATAGACAGCACTTCTTACTTCAAAATAGATACAATAAAATATTTAATAGAAACACTATAAAAACCATTTACCAACACATGAGAGACATGAGATGACGCATTCTGAAGAAGGCAATAGCCAGAAACCTTAGGTAAATGCTCCCTAAAACCTCTGTATAAACAGGTATATTTAATATATATATATATATTCAATGTGTATCCATTTTATTTTTTCTTGTGTATAACACTTTTCACAAAATTCTCAGATACTACATTAATTCTAGATAAAAGTGCCACACAGATATTACACTATTACTATGTAGAAGTTTGGAGGAAAGACACTTTGATCCTCTGATGCTAGCTAGATGCCCTGATCCATACATAAACAATCACATTAATTTTGTCAAAGACTGTGATAGTTTAATAATGAAAATTACCAAAAATAATTAGTATTGCATGACTGGTTAAAATTGCATTTTTGGAAAAAAAGATTAGTACAAGTGGCATTAGTTTGTGTAATAATATGTGTAATATGCTCACCCATCAGTAAAGAACATTGCATTAATTGCTGGCTGTGCAGTTTCACTTTTAAAGGTATATTGTGCAATTAGCACGGATATCCATGAGAATCTCTCGCCAACCTTCTCTATCACTCATTGTCTCCGGGAGGTTCTCTGCACAGCATCCAGTGTCCGCGCAGAGCTGGTCAATGTAGGTCCTTCCTGGATGGCCCACATTGGCATGTCCATGTGCTAGTTTCCACAGGAGAACATCGCTTATGAATTCGTCCTTGCTTCACCAGCAGTGTCCAGCATGTCTTGTTCGCTTCACTTGGATGGTTTGTGAGATAGGGGGCAATTGTTCAAGATATTCCTCAAATCTCTCACTCATACACAGATTTATACCCCTGCTTGATTCTACATATAAAAATGAAAAGAATATGTGCTTACATTCTAAGTAATTTATTCATAAAATTGTAAATAGTAGTAGTAGTAAAGTAATTAGATAATCCATGAACCCACTGGATTCCTATATCAGTTTATTATAAAGTTCTATTATCAGTTTTATTTTGGAAAGAATGAAGATTTCTAATTCACATTTCATACTTATCTCAGTTTGTAATCAAGAATTTGGATATTAAAAGAAAATTGTAACATACACACACACACACAACACAAAGTGTGTAAAAAAAAAAAGATCGCCGTTTTTTGTACTTTTTTACGCAACATTCATTAATTTAAAAAAATTTTTTTTTTTTTTCAGAATACAAGGTGTATCAAAAAATACAAAGTTTTAAGCTGTATTTACCAAGATAGAAATGATGAATGAATGGAAACATTATTTTTTTTTTTTTTTTTTCATTATACAATGTGTGTCAAAAAGAACAAAAAATCTTGAATACTTTTTTGACACACCTTTAGTGTATGTGTGTGTGTGTGTGTGTGTATATATATATATATATATATATATAGTTTGCTATATTTATAAGTAAAAGTGCTCAATATTATTGACAGAATGTGTATATCTAAGTAGGATAGTGAAGACATAAAGTCACCAGCACTTGAATACTCTTATTTCTCATCTATGTGAATTATTTTTGCTCATATTTTTTCTTGTATACTGTTGTAAGGTTTTAAATCATATAGGGAGAAACTGACAGTTACTGAGCACCATTGACTTTATGTCTTTGCTATCTTCTTAACTTATATATACTCACACATACAGAGTATTTTAGTAATATATTAATAATGAAGGCTTATTTCTATTATTACAAATCGTAATGTGCATGTTGAGTAATGTTATTTGCTGAGACTTGGGTTGTTTTATTAAGCCTCAGTTCAGATATAGTAAATAGAGGTGCAGTGAAATTGGAAACGGCTGCCTGGTTTGGTGGAAAAGGGAAAATCATGAACAAAAAATGCTGCAGTACAAACATCATTAGTTTTAAATCAACAACAAATTGAAAATGCTCCCCCGATCATAGCTCTTCTGTTTGGGTAAATTTCAGGGAGAAAGGCATTTGCTTCTTTTCTGGGGATTTGAAAACATTTTGAGGATTTGCTTGAAATTCTAGAGAAATTATTGCCCGGGAAGATGGTTTCCATATTTCAAAGTTAATTCAGTCTGGAGATTTTTTATTTGCTTTGTGTTCTTGAAAGAATCTTTTACTATTTACAATGATTGTTGAGTGAATAAATTTATCAAAGATATTTTCATTCTTCTTTATCAGATTATACTGATATTTTTTTGTATATAATTATATATAGATAATAAATATAATCATATATGAATATTATATATATATAATACTTTTATATTTTATATATTATTAATATTAATGATATTATATATTATTATATTATTATATTATTATATATATTATATTATATGATTATATAATATTATGATATATTATTATCATATTATATACATGTATTCATTAATTTAATAAACAAATGTAATTATATATTACCACATATTATTATTAAATTAAATTAACTTTATAAATTTAATTATATATTTAACTGCAGCAAACTTTAATTTATTATACAAAAAATTTTAAACATGACCACTAACGATTATATAAAAACAAATAAATTACCAATATAAATACACAAAACGTTGTACAAATAACAATTGAAGATGGGGAAATAGTCCGAACAACGCTAATAATACTGAATCTTCCAAGCCTCATCTCAAGACATTCGAGAAATAATCAAATACACATTATTCAATAATTAAAAAAAAATTAATTATATATTAACAACAGAAACTTAACTTCTCTTGCACAAGTCAAGTAATATTAATTTATATGAAATTTAAAAAAGTTCCTTCCTTTTTTAAATTGTCACTATCACTGAATATTCTTTATTCTCTAACCGTAAACTGGTCACCAAATATCATTACAAACTGTAAGCATCTCTAAAAATTTTCAAAAAACAATTCTTTTTTCAAACACTATCAAAATTATCTGTATTTTTACTATTTTAACTTCAAATATCAAACATTTTACCCTGAAGAAGTCATTTTTTTTTTGTAACTTAAATATTTATAATTCCTATTATCATTATTTTATTTCATATTTAAAATAATAATAAATAGAAACAATGTGTACATGAACAAATTCCTGCTAAAACACAGTGTTGGTCCTTCATTAAACTATTTATCCATTCAACATTTTCTTTCCTTTATTTATCCTTTCAACATGTTATAAAGTATATTTTGCTGGCATTTTTTCTTTTACATGTTTTGATGAACAAAGAAAGAAAATGTTGAATGGATAAAATTAGTTTAAAATGAATTACCACATGTGTTTAGCCAGGAATTTGTTCAATTGTACACATTGTATTCGTATTATTATTATTTTAAATATGAAATAAAATAATGAATATAGAGAATTATAAATATTTAAGTAATACAAAAAAAAATGTAACTTCTTCAGGGTAAAATGTTGATATTTGAAGTTAAAATAAGTAAAAATACAGAGAATTTTGAAGTGTTTGAAAAAAAAAGATTGTTTTTGAAAATTTTTAGAGATGCTTACAGTTGTAATGATATTTTGGTGACAGTTACGGTAGAGAATAAGAATATTTCAGTGAAGAGTGACATTTAAAAAGGAAGAACTTTTTTAATTTCATAAATAATATTATTGACTTGTGCAAGAGAAGTTAAGTTCGTGTTGTTATATAATAATTAATTTTTTATTTAATTATGAATATGTGTAATTTTATTATTTCTCTGAATGTTTTGAGATGAAGGCTTGAAGATTAGTATTATTAGCGTTGTTCGGCACTATTGTCCCCATTCTTCATTGTTATTTGTAACAACGTTTTGTGTATTTATATTGGTAATTTATCTTTGTTTTTTAATATATCGTAGTGTCATTGTTAAAATGTTTTGTGTATTATAATAAAGTTTGTGGTTAATATATAATTAATTTATAAAGTTAATTTAATAAATAATTAATATGTTGTTTAATAATATAATTTACATTTGTTTATTAAATTAATGAATACCTGTATATAATATGATATAATAGTATCAATAATAATATAATACATAATAATATAGATAATATTATAATAACATAATATCTAATAATATATAATAATCATAATAATATAATATATATAATAATCATAATAATATAATATAATATATATATTATATTGATTTATACATTTTCTATATTACTAACTTATATACAAAAATATCGTAATCTTGAATAAAGAAGAATGAAAAGTATCTTTGAATAAAATTTAATTCACTCAACAACATTTGTAAAATATAAAAAGATTCTTTCAAGAACACAAAGCAAATTAAAAAATCTCCAGACTGTTTAACTTTGAAATATGAAACCAATCTTCCGCGGGCCAAATAATTCTCTAGGAATTTTCAAGCAAATCCGTCAAAATGTTTTCAATATCCCAGAAAGAGGCAAATGCCCTTTCTCCCTGAATACCCAAACAGAAGGAGCTAGATCGGGGAGCATTTTCCAATTGTTGTTGATTTAAAAACTAATGATGTTTGTACTGCAGATTTTTGTTCATGATTTCCCTTTCCACCAAACCAGGCAGCCGTTTCCAATTTCACGTGCAGGCCTCTATTTACTTATATCAACTGCGGCTTTAAAATAAAAACAACAGTCTCAGCAAATAACATTAGCTCAACATGCACATTACGATTTGTAAAATTAAAGAAATTAAGCCTTCAATATTAAATTATTTACTAAAATACTCTTGTATGTGTGTGTATATATAGTTAAGAAAGATAGCAAAAGCATAAAAGTCAGATGGTGGCTCAGTAACTGTCAGTTTCTCACCTATAATGAATTTTAAAAAACCTTGACAACAGTATACAAGAAAATATATGGCAAAATTAATCACATAGATGAAGAACCTAGAGTTATCAAGTGCTGGACTTTTTATGTCTTCACTAACTCCTAAACTTAGTTATCAACGTTCTGTCATATGATTATTTGAGCCTTTTACTTATAAATATACAAACTATATATTATACAGTATATATATTACACACCACATATATATTACATACATCCACAAGGTGGTGTCAAAATAAGTATCAATTTTTTGTTCTTTTTGACACACCTTGTATAATAAAAAAATAAAATAAAATAATGTTCCATTCTTCATCAATTTCTATCTTGGTAAATAACAGCTTAAAACTTGTACTTTTTGATAACACCTTGATTCTGAAAAAAATTTTTCTTTAAATTTGAATGTGCCAAAAAGTACAAAAACGCAATACTTTTTTTTTTTACACACTTTGTGTGTGTGTGTGGTTGTACAATTTTCTTTTAAATCATCCAAATTCTTGATACCTGATGATAAGTATGTAAAATGTGAATTAGAATCCTTCATTCTTTCCAAAAATAAAACTGTAATAAACTTTATAATAACTGATAATAGGAAATCCAATGGGTTCATGGATTATCTGAATTACTACTTACTACTACTATTACAATTTTATGAATAAGATTACTTAGCTGTAAGCACATATTCTTTTCATTTTTAAATGTAGGAGATCAAGCAGGGGTTAAATCTGTATGGTGGAGGATTTGAGGAATATCTGACAAATTAGTAGAAACAACACTGAAAGTAAGGCAGCTTAGCGCACTTGCCCCTATCTACAAAACCATCTAAGTGGAAGCAAACAAGAATGTTGATACTGCGTGAATTCAAGGACGAATTCATAAGCGTGTTCTCCTGTCGGAAACTAGCACATGGAATGCAATGTGGGCCATCAGCAAGGAACCTACATTGACGCAGCTCTGCGCGGCACACTGGATGCTGTGCAGAGAAACGCTCCTAGGACAATGAGTGATAGAGAAGGTTGGCGAGAGATTGGTCATGGATACCTGTGCTATTGCACGACAATACCTTAAAACTGAAACTGCACAACCAGCAATTAATGCAATTGTTCTTTACTGATGGGTGGCATATTACATAAACATTATTATTAACTATTGCGCATTGTACTAATACTTTTTCAAAATGCAATTTAAGCATGTCATTACAATACTAATTATTTTTGTTAATTAATTTTTCATATATTAACTATCACAGTCTTTGACAAAATTATTGATTATTTATGTATGGATCAGGCACTAGCTAGCATCAAGGATCAAATGTCTTTCCTTCCAAACTTCTACATAGTAAGTGTAATATTCTGTTGTGGCAACTTTATCTGAATTAAATGTAGTATCTGAGAATTTTTGGTGCCAAAGTGTTATACACAGAAAAATAAAATGGATACAACATTGCAATATATAATAATATATATTTTTAATTATACTGTTTATTACAGAGGTTTTAGGGAGCATTACCTAAGGTTCTGCTATTGCCC
>CM042150.1:50930227-50972508 GCA_023376005.1 Doryteuthis pealeii
AAAGAACTGTTTGATGTTTCTTGATAAAAGCAAGAAACATGATTTGGAAGTATGTCAGAATAAGTGAAAGAGAGTTGTGCTGTATTTACATATTTACTGGGAACTCCATCTGGAAAAATTATAATTAAAATAAATAAAAAAAACATTTGAGTGTCGATTCGAATAGAACTTGATAAAGATATATGAGCTTAAACCATTTATATTGAGGTTAATTGTTAAAATTTTCCACAGGGAAACAAGGCAGATAAAAGAAGCTAATGTAGAGATCCAGGTAATAGGAAAAGATTCCAACCTTAAGAAAAAAAAAGACAGGAACATTTTTTTTTAATTTAAATTTTCTTTTTAGTTGTCATTACAGAATGAAACAGGTTCATCTGAAAGTTTTGGTTCAACCCTCTACCCAAAATATAAACTCCTAATTAATCAACTATAATTACATAAATCTAAGTTACCGGAAATCGAAATAGAAAATCATATATTAACAGTTGATGCTGATAGCTTTTTGAATTAATGTGTCTTTGGATGCACATATTTGCTTTTGGAAAAGAGTCCCCAGGGGAAAATTATGGCCCCATCTAAAGCCGCTAACTCCTTACCTTGTAACCTGATCCTGTGTAATTCATTTCTAAGAAACTATTGAAATGTATTTACAGTTTTGCTTGAAATGGTGTGGGAAGGAAAAAAAGAAAAACACTGGAGGACTGATAGATTTTACTGCATCCTTTTGAGATTTTTGGTGTGGTCAGGGGGACACAGGATGCTGTACCTATCAGCATCTCTTCATTCATCATTATTAATAGTATTATGAGGGAATGATAAATACATGTTTTATAGAATGTGGCATTAGCTGATTTCTCATGTCAGCATTAATTTATCTTTTCGTTCATTTATATAACTGTGCTCTGAAGGGGAAGAGCGAAGGTTATACAATACCTTTCTTTACTATTGTTGTTACTTAATTTTTTTTTAAATAATTCCATTTGGATTACCATTGTATAACATTGTAAAGATCAAACAGACACTTGTTCAGCACAATCTATATTAATTGCGTTTCTTTTATCTCCCTCAAATTGTCAGATTTAATTCCATTTTGTTTAACTCACATAATGGTATTATATATATATTTTTAAATAAACAATAATCTAAGTAAAACTTACGTAGAGGCAACAAGACTTTCAGAACCACCCCTTGTACAGTTTTTCATTAAAAAACAATTTTTGGATTAACATCCAATTTATTTTAAAATTTTTCTTTAAATAACTCCTATCTCAAATTTTAACTTGCATATATAGAAAAACTCTAAATTGTATATAATATTCTAACACTTTTTATTCAGTTGAATTGGCATTTCTAACCTGAAAAGAAAAGAAAACTGAGTTGTTTCTACAGATACTAGTTAAAATCTGAGATTATTTTGAATGAGAATTATGTAAAGTGTATTTAGTTATAGAATGATAATTTTTTTTTAAACATCCCGTATATTATTCGTTTTAGGTGTATCTTGCAGGTGTAATACGTGAGCTGGGATAAAAGATATGAGAAAAGAGTTTGGATTCTCACAGAGTTCTCTATACTTACTGGCCTTGAGCAATTCACCAAATATTGTGGGCACCCAGCTTTAACCCAATATTTGTCCAAAGTGATCTCTATTAACTGCCCATCAAAGCTTTTGTTAAATCAACAAAAAACAGATACAGGCTTCTCCTGCGGGATTTTGCTGAAAATATTTCATGTCGTTTGCACTCGTGCCAGACCTTAAAACCACTTTGTGATTCACAGAATGACTACAGGACAAATGTACGAAAGCAATCGATTCAACCAAGCACTCTTGAGAGAACCCTGCAAACTGCACCCTAAACTGTCAATTCCAACATTAGTTTATCACAACTTCCTTTTTCTCCTTTGCCCTGTGTATAAGCACACCAAAGCACCATCAAATTCCAGTCATTTGATAAAGGTGATCATTCCACCCATTAGTGATGAGATCAAAACGAGCATTTTTCGATATTTAGACTTTTTACCTTCACAGTTTCACCAGGAGCCCATCTTAATCCTGTGCCCTTCCAGTATTAGTTGTTAATTGCATTTTAATCTGCAAAAGTTAAGTAATTGGTCATCTTTATATATACATATTAATACACACACACAATATATTATATTATATATTATATATACATAATATTATATATATATATACACACCACACACACACCACACACGACACCTCCACAAGATGTCAAAAAAGTATTCACAGATTTTAAAAAACTTTTTTGACAAACCTTATATCTGAAAATTCACATTCTTATTTCAATTATTCATTTCTATCTGTAAATACAAGCTTTCAAACTCGGTTACTTTAGACCACACCTTGTATTATGAAAAAAAATAATGTTCATTCATTGGTCATTTCTATCTTGGTAAATATAAGCTTTCAATCTCGATTACCTTTTATGACACACCTTGTACACACACACACATCTCTTCTAATTGAATTTCTCTTCTGAAGAAACCACAACACATTTACATGAATAATGATAGAAAGCTGGACTTGTTGCACTTATTCTACAACAATGGCTGCCAGATTGAAGAAATGCATATATGAGAACATTAAGTCCAATATTTGAATAAAAGGTGAATGGCAGGCTGATTTCTCACCCTGTCAAATTATTGACCACTATCGTATAATCTTGATGATGGACTGATTGTGTACGTCAGATGAGATCTGTCTTTGGTCATTATTGGCAACCAACTTGGCAATTTTAATTTTGGTTCCCAAAAAATCGTTTAAGATTAAGGACATTCATATAAGGATTGAATAAATTCTGAATTAATATATTTAAGTTGGACATCAACAGTTATTCACAACACCCACATACTTATATATATACTATATATATATATATTATATATAAACAATTATATTTATAAATGCTTATTTAAAACAGAATCTTATGTTATAAATATGCACAAATTCATATATATATATAAAGAAATTTGTGGAACACCTACACTAGGACTTCATGTGACGCAGACACTAAAAAAATCAGCAATTACTCTTCTATACACTGTTACTCCAGTTCAAAGTTCTGCTTGTGTGGCAGGTACATGCAATTTAGTCTTTATAAGCTATTGTCTTTTCTTAAACTTTGCATTTTAATAAATATTTTCACAAAGACCACACGGGTTAGTGGGGGGTAGTTTAAAATTAAAATCCAATCATTTGAGAAAGGAAGGCAAAAATTTCCATATTGTCTTCTCTTTTTCTCAAGGCATCAAAATATTTACAACTTCAAATATTATGAGATGTACAAAAATACAATGGGGTAAAATGAGGAAGCAATGACCTTTTCTAAACATTTTCTAAACTCAACACATCAAAACGTCCACATATTTTCAACTACATAAATCTTTATTTCTCCTTGACTAGTTTCATATTGTCTGAGGAGGTTTCTCCTTTTTTTCCCCTATAAAACCGAAATTGTTCGAACACGACACTGCCAACTAATTAAATTTCCATCTATTGTAACATCCCATGTTTGTCTACATTTTCTCCAACAAAAAAAACCCCAATGTAATGTACCTACCATCAGTGATTTATAGTCTCAATCCGCTTGGGATTAAAATCTTGCACATGAGAAAGACTGTAATTTAAGACTAGATGTACCTTCATTGTAAATGACTTACTATAACTAAATCCTATTTTCACTTTCATGTCCAGAGGAAATAAGTGGGAGTATTTGTCCGGATTGGTGGGAGGCAAATGCGTGTAATGGTTACCTTATTGTCGAAATAGACATCATAGACAATTCAAATCCTGAAGAGGAGGCTGCTTTGCATTTCACATGGAAAGTTATGAATTCCTTACTATTCTCCTCCAGCTATGGGTCAATAGTAAGGTAGACTGGCTCTATAATCTTGATTAGCAACCAGTCTAGGAGAAAGAAAACTGAATATATTCAAACTTATTAAACTCCTCTCAAGAAATTGACTGTGTCACACACTGCTCGTCAGAGTGTTTGGTACATGTGTGTGTGTGTGTATATATATTATATATATAATATAATAGTTATATATATTTATATAATATATATATATATTAGCTGGGACCTACTCTCACCCTTAAGAGATTTGAATTTTTCTCCCAATTAGAAAATTTTTAAAAAAAATAAAAAAATTAAAAGTACATCTTCCCATTGATTTCAACTAATTTTCATTTTTAGCATTTATTGAGGCACAAAATTTTGAAAATAATTATTTTATGGGAACATTAATACATAGTTCTGACAACAAACCTCTTCCACACAAGTTATGAATATGCAAATTTTATTAATATTTTAATAGTCTTTCTTCGTCAAAGAAGAAAAGGTCAAGCAATTCTAGTAATACAATGAGGCTAAAGTAAAGAAGATTTAATTCCTTTTACTGATTTTATGACTATTGGTCAATTATTAGCAGCTTTCATCTTCAAATGAAGTTTAAAAAAAAAAAATTTTTTTTTTTAAATAAATAAATAAATACAAGAACAAGGTATTAAAATAAAACTGCCTCAACTGTGGAATGAACATAATCGTTTTAATCTGAAAGCAATTAAAATCAATTCAAAAAATGTTCATGCCTATTTCTGAGTTAAAATGTTCAAGATTTCATGTTGACTTTTAAAAATGTAATAATTTACTTGTGACAGGTGACATCAGGCAATATTGGCAACAGGGTCAATCAGGCAATGTGGCTAACCAAAGCAGCTCACAGGCAGTGATGCTGATAGCTTTTTATTTTTAGTGCGCATCCTTGGATGCACATATTTGCTTGAATGAGTCCCCATTTGAAAATTTATGGGTCCCAACTAAAGTTTCTTAACACAATTGTAAAAGTTTTTATTTATGACTCTGGAGAAAACAAACTAAAGCCATCTAACTCCTACCTTGTAACATATCCTGTGCTAATTAATTTTCTAAGCAACTATTGCAATGTATTTACAGTTAGCTTGAAATGGTGAAGAACGAAAAAAGAAAAACACTGGGACGTAGGTGATATGATTTTAATCCGTCCTTTTAGATTTTTGTGTGTCAGGGATGCAGGACGGTGTACCATCAGGCATCTCTTGATTATAAAAAAATGATGCATTTTAATTTTTATTTACTAAGGTTTATTAGTCTGACACAGGCCATTAGTAATTGGTGTTCTCTTAAACTGCCATTCATTCTAAGGAAGATTTTTTGCTTAACCTTTGTGCTCATAAGAAAAACCAATTCTTTCATTGTAACCTTGATTAATAAGCATACATTATTTAGATTCCAGTGTTGAGATTTAAATGCTGCATCTTGTAATGTAGAAATTATTAAAAAGGAAATTATTCTTTTGTACAGGGCTGAAATGATACTGGTATTCAGTGCTATGAGTTATTTAAGAAATAAAAAACTAAAAAAGAAGACAAGATTTGGCCAAGCAAAAAAAAGATCATTAATGAAGAGATCAAGACACAGAATTGGAAAATATAGAAAGAATGAATAATTCAAGAAGAATGAATTAAAAAAAAAAAAAAAATAAAAATAAATTGAAAATACATTTAAAAAATGAAGCTTTTAAAAAAAAGAAAAAAAAAAAAAAAAAAGAAACTTGCCACAAGGGATTTGATCAATTTAGCAACATATCAGGTGAGATTGACTTTTTCTCCCCCTTTTTTTACATGGAAAAATGGAATAAGGTGCTTTTTAAGTTCTCGTGTAATAGGCCATAATGTTATAACTGATCTGATGTCCTTTATGGTTTTAAATTTGCATCCCGAAGCAAAAAAAAAAAAAAAAAAAAAATAAAAAAAAAAAAAATCATCTGTAGTGTCAGTGATCAAGCTTATGTTAGTAATTTAAAATTTTAATTAATTGTAAAAGATCAAAAAATTAGAAGAATTAGATCCAAATTAAACTTTACTGACCCGTTTGCTGACTGGAGTTTTAATTTAGAATATTGATGAGATAAAGATTCACAAGTTCATATCCAATTTTGATATGTCAGAATTAATTGTATAAAAATGGCAGTTATTCAATTTTCTGTTTTTTGTCATGTAAAAAATCCAATTACCCAAGTTATACAGTGTCATTGTAAAAGACATAGGCAGGTGGACATGCACATTTAAACATATATTCAAACACATGGCATGACATAACTAATATAGTTACTATAATATAAATAATATGAGAGAGAGTTAAAAATTATATTTAATAGAAGCAAGCCTCCATCATCGATGATTTGATAGCAGAACCATGACTAATGCAGAGAACAAGCTACCTCATCGGTGATAACTCACTGGTTCGCCCTTTCATCACTCAAGTTTGCTGAATCTTCTCATCAGTGGTGAGGTTGACAGGTGTCCTCTTCATGTGTTCACACTTGTCTGGACACTTTTAAACTTCTCTATATACTCATACATACTTCTATGCAGTGGTGCACTGTCTCTTTTTTGTGCTAAAAAGCCTCCAATGAATTTCAGCCCCTGATACTTCCATTGACCAGAAAATTTGGTCAACGCCTTTAGTACATACTACTAGTGGATGGCCTATGTTTACACTGTAAATTACAGCCAAGCAAATGGTGCAATTAGGTCAAACTTTGATCATGTGACCATGACAGAAGGCACATGTGGCAAAATGAAGTGGGACAATAATAAAGATATGTTATGGCAAAAGTGTGGACAATTTTTGGCTACTTGTAGTTGTTTCTTGTTTAATGGCATACCAAACTTCATGGGTTATTTAATACCTAAGCCATCTTTGTAGAAGAAACTTGTAGTACTATTCAACCCATAGCTAGGAGGGATGAGGGCAGGGTTCATACTTTATCCAAGGGGTATTAATCCGAAAGTGAATGTAATGGCTACAATTTGAGTTTGATTATATTTCACAGGCCAGGATGTTATCCACTATGTCGTGTGGACACGCCCCTTACAAATACATAGGTACACAGATATACTGACATACACACATGCTAACACATTATATATCAATAAATGTCAGGTTCAGAGATGCTGATTAGGTTATGCATCCTGCATCCCCTGACGCACAAAAATCTAAAAGACAGAGTAAAATCATATCCATACGTCCCAGTGTTTTCTTTTTTCTTTCCTTCACTATTTCAAAACTTAACCTGTAAATACATTTTCATAGTATCTTAGAAATGAATTTACACAGGATAGGTTACAAGGTAGGAGTTGAGCGATGGCTTCAGTTGGGGACCCATAAATTTCCCCGGTGACTCATTTCAAAGCAAATATATGCGTCCCAGGATGCACTAAAATAAAGCTATCAGCATCACGCAGGTTAATGAGTAAAAAAGCTATTTATAAAAACAATTATTCAGCAACCAAATCTCCTTGTTAATTGTTTTGTACATATTTACCAACCCTCCGCAGAGCAGGATGTGACACAAGGTCAATTTTTTAGACAGAGTTTAACAGGTTTGAATTCAGAGTTTTCCTCTCCTAGACTGTTTGCCTAACCAAGGTTAAAGAGCCCAGTCTGCCCTACTATTTACCCATAGGTGGGAAGGAGAGCAGGTGGATGCATACCTTTCCCAAGGATATTAGTGGTATTTGTGATATGATAGACAGCCTCGTCTGGGATTTGACTTGGGGTTGATGAGTCCGTTTCCTACGACTCTAGCCATTACACCACGCACCTCCAAAAATTTTTGGCAACTGGTAATATACTTTCTTTTTTCTTTTTTTTAAAACTAGTTTTATATAGTAGGGTAGGTCGATTTTTCACTTTTTTTGACATATCAAATTGTCCATCTATGCAAACTTGTGTATTAATACTGAATACTGATACCAAAAATTAATCTTTTTACTTGTACTATTGTTTTGAGGAAATAGCATCAAAGATCATCTACTAAAATACCACTAAAAATACTCATTTCGCAAAATTTAGTAGATGATCTTTGATGCTATTTCCTCAAACAATAGTACAAGTAAAAGATTTAATTTTTTGGTATCAGTATTCAGTATAATAACACAAGTTGCATAGATGGACAATTTGATATATGTCAAAAAAGTGAAAAATCGACTTACCCTACTATATTTAAAACTAGTTTAAAAAAAGAAAAAGAAAGGTATTTACAGTTGCAAAACATTTTGGAGGTGCGTTGGTGTACATGGCTAGGAGTCGTAGGAACGGACTCATCAACCAGTTCAAATCCCAGACGAGGCTGATCTAACATATCACATAACACATAATATCCTTGGGGAAAGGTATGCATCCACCTGCTCTCCTTCCACCTATGGGTAATAGTAGGGCAGGACTGGCTCTAACCTTGGTTAGGAACAGCTTCTAGGAGGAAGGAAAACTCTGAATTCAAACCTGTTAACACTCTGTCTAAAAAATTGAACCTTGTTGTCACATCCTGCTCGTGCGGAGGGGTTGGTAAATATGTACAAAACAATTAACAAGGAGATTTTGTTTGCTGAATAATTTGTTTTTATCAAAATAGCTTTTTACTCATTAACCTGCAGTGATGCTGATAGCTTTTTATTTTAGTGATCCTGGGACGCATTATATTTGCTTGAATGAGTCACCGGGGAAATTATGGTTCCCAAACTGAAACCATCTAACTCCTACTTGTACCTATCCTGTGTTAATTCATTTCTTAAGATACTATTGGAAATTATTTTACAGTTTAGTTTGAAATAGTGAAGCGAAGAAAAAAGAAAACCACTGGGACGTATGGATATTTGATTTTACTCTGTCCTTTTAGATTTGTTGTCGTCAGGGATGGCAGGATGCCATAACTATCAGCACTTCTGAACCTGTAACATCTTATTGTATATAATGGGTTTAGCATGTGTGTTATGTCAGTATATCTGTGTACCTATTTATTGTAAGGGGCGTGTCCACACGACATAGTGGATAACATCCTGCCTGTGAAAAATATAATATCAACTCAAATTGTACCATTTACATTCACTTTCGGATTAATTACCCTGGATAAAGGATGGAACCCTGCCCTCATCCCTTCCCTAGCTATGGGTTGAATAGTACTAACAAGTGGTTCTTCTACAAAGATGGCTTAGTATCAATAACCCATGGAAGTTTGGATATTGCATTAAACAAGGAAAACCAAACTACAAGTAGCCAAAAATTGTCCACACTTTTTGCCATAACATATCTTTATTTATTGTCCACTTCATTTTGCCACATTGTGCCCTTCTGTCATGGTCACATGATCAAAGTTTGAGCCTTTGCACCATTTGCTTGCTGTTCATTTACAGTGTAAAACATTGGCCACTCCACTAGTAGTATGTACTAAAAGCGTGACCCAAATTTTCTGGGTCAATGGAAAGATCAGGGGCTGAAATTCATTGGAGGCTTTTTGCACAAAAAAGGACAGTGCACCATGCAATAGAAGTATGTATAGTATATAGAGAAGTTTAAAGTGTCCAGACAAGTGTGGACACATGAAGAGGACACCTTCAACCTCATACCACTGATTGAGAAGATTCAGCAAACTGAGTTGAATGGATAAGGGCGAACCACGTGAGTTATCACCGATAGGTAGGCTTGTTCTCTGCAAATTAGTCATGGGTTCTTGCCTATCAAATCATCGATGATGAGCTTGGCTTTCTATTAAATATATTTTTAACTCTCTCTCATATAATTATACTATATTATGTGTATTACATGCATGTGTTTGAATATATGTTTAAAATGTGCATGTCCACCGCCTATGTCGTTTACAATGACACTGTATAATTGGTATTGGATTTTTACATGACAAAAAACAGAAATTGAATAACTGCCATTTTTATACAATTAATTCTGAACATATCAAAATTGGATATGAACTTGTGAATCTTTATCTCATCAATATTCTAAATTAAAACTCCAGTCAGCAAACGGTCAGTAAAGTTTATTGGATCTAATTCTTCTAATTTTTGATCTTTTTACAAATTAATTAAAATTTTAATTACTATACAATAAGCTGATCAACTGAACACTACAGATGATTTTTTTTTTTTTTTTTTTTTTTTTTGCTTCGGATGCAAATTTAAACCATAAGAGACATCAGATCAGTTTATAACATTATGGCCTATTACACGAGAATCTTAAAAAAAGCACCTTATTCATTTTTCATGTAAAAAAAGGGGGAGAAAAAGTCAATCTCACCTGATATGTTGCTAATTTGATCAAATCCCTTGTGGCAAGTTTTCTTTTTTTTTTTTTTCTTTTTTTTTAAAGCTTCATCTTTTTAATGTATTTTCAATTTATTTTTATTTTTTTTTTTTTTTTAATTCATTCTTCTTGAATTATTCATTCTTTCTATATTTTCCAATTCTGTGTCTTGATCTCTTCATTAATGATTTTTTTTTGCTTGGCCAATCTTGTCTTCTTTTTTAGTTTTTATTTCTTAAATAATCATCATACACTGAATACCAGTATCATTTCAGCCCTGTAAAAGAATTAATTTCCTTTTTAATATTCTACATTACAAGATGCCAGCATTTTAATCTCAACAACTGGAATCTAAATAATGTATGCTTATTAATCAAGTTACAATGAAAGAATTGGTTTTCTTATGAGCACAAAGGTTAAGCAAAAATCTGTCCTTAGATGAATGGCAGTTTAAGAGAACACCAATTACTATGGCCTTGTGTCAGACTAAATAAACCTTAGTAAATAAAAATTTAAATGCATCATTTTTTTATATCAGAGATGCTGATAGGTACACGTCCTGCATCCCTGACACACAAAAATCTAAAAGGACGGATTAAAATCATATCCATACGTCCCAGTGTTTTTCTTTTTTCTTCCTTCACCATTTCAAGCTAACTGTAAATACATTGCAATAGTTGCTTAGAAATTAATTACACAGGATATGTTACAAGGTAGGAGTTAGATGGCTTTAGTTGTTTCTCCAGATCATAAATAAAAACTTTACAATTTGTTAAGAAACTTTAGTTGGGACCCATAAATTTTCATGGGGACTCATTCAAAGCAAATATGTGCATCCAAGGATGCACTAAAATAAAAAGCTATCAGCATCACTGCACTGTGAGCTGCTTTTGGTTACCACATTGCCTGATTGACCCTGTTGCCAATATTGCCTGATTGTCACACTGTCACAGTAAATTATTACATTTTAAAAGTCAACATGAAATCTTGAACATTTTAACTCAGAAATAGCATGAACATTTTTGATTGATTTTAATTGCTTTCAGATTAAAACTGATTATGTTCATTCACACAGTTGAGCAGTTTTATTTTAATACCTTCTTTTATTTATTTATTTATTTAAAAAAAAAATTTTTTTTTTTACTTCATTTGAAGATGAAAAGCTGCTAATAATTGGACAATAGTCATATAAATCAGTAAAAGGATTAAATCTCTTTAACTTTACCTCATTGTATTTACATAGAATTGCTTCTTTTCTTCTTTGACGAAAAAGACTTTTAAAGATTATTAATAAAAATTTGCATATTCATAACTTGTGTGAAGAGTTTGTTCAGAACTATGTATTATGTTCTCCATAAAATAATTATTTTCAAAATTTTGTGCCTCATAAATGCTAAAATGAAAATTAGTTGAAATCAATGGGAAGATGTACTTTTAATTTTTTTTTTTTTTAAATTTCTATTGGGAGAAAAAATTCAAATCTCTTAAGGGGTGAGAGTAGGTCCCAGCTATATATATATATATATATATATATATATATATATATATATATATATACATATATATACACACACACACACATGTACCAAACACTCTGCACGAGCAGTGTGTGACACAGTCAATTTCTTGAGAGGAGTTTAATAAGTTTGAATTCAGTTTTCTTTCTCCTAGACTGGTTGCCTAATCAAGATTAAAGAGCCCAGTCTACCTTACTATTGACCCATAGCTGGAGGGAGAATAGTAGGATTCATACCTTTCCATGTGAAATGCAAACAGCCTCCTCTTCAGGATTTGAATTTGTCTTATGATGTCTATTTCTTACAATGGTAACCATTACACCATTTGCCTCCCACCAATCACAAAACTCCCTTATTTCCTCCTGGACATGAAAGTGAAAATAGGATTTAGTATAGTAGTCATTTACATGAAGGTACATCTAGTCTTAAATTACAGTCTTTTCTCATGTGCAGATTTTAATCCCCAAAGAGGATTGAGACTATAAATCACTGATGAGTAGGTACATTACATTGGGGTTTTTTTTGTGGAGAAATGTAGAACAAACATGGGATGTTACAATAGATGGAAATTTATTAGTTGCAGTGTCGATGTTCGAACATTTCGGTTTATAAAGAAACCTCCTTCAGGACAATATGAAACTAGTCAAGGAGAAAAAAGATTTATGTAGTTGAAAATATGATGGACGTTTTGAATGTGTTGAGTTTAGAAAATGTGTAGAAAAGGTTCATTGCTTTCCTCATTTTACTCCCATTGTTATTTTTGTACATCTCATATATTTGAAGTTGTATATTTTGATCTTGAGAAAAAGAAGACAATATGGAAATTTTTTTGCCTTCCTTTTCTCAAATGATTGGATTTTATTTTAAACTACCCCCCACAAACACGTGTGTCTTTGTGAAAATATTTATTTAAAATGCAAAGTTTAAGAAAAACAATAGCTTATAACTAATTGCATTCCTGCACACACAAGCAGAACTTTGAACTGGAGTAACAGTGATATAGAAGAGTAATTGCTGAATTTATTTAGTGTTCTGTCACATAAGTACCCTTGTGTAGGTGTCCACAAATTCATATATATATATATGAATTTGTGCATATTTTATAATTAAGAATTCTGTTTAAATAAGCATTTATAAATATATTTGTTTATATATATATATATATATATATATATATATATAGTATGTGGGTGTTGTGAATAACTGTTGATGTCCACTTAAATATATTATTCAAGAATTTATTCATCCTTATATGATGTCTTAAATTCTTAAACGATTGACATTAATTGCCAAGTGGTGCCAATAATGACACAAGACAGATTCTCATCTGACGTACACAATCAGTCCATCATCAGATTATACAGATAGTGGTCAATAATTTGACAGGTGAGAAATCAGCTGCATTCATCCTTTTATTCAAATATTTGGACTTAGATGTTCTTCATCATTGCATTTCTTCAATCTTGGCAGCCATTGTTGTAGATAAGTGGCAACAAGTCCAGCTATTCTATCATTATTCATGTAAATGTGTGTGGTTTCTTCAGAAGAAAATTCAATAGAAGAGATGTGTGTGTGTGTACAAGGTGTGTCATAAAAGTATCGAGATTGAAGCTATATTTACCAAGATAGAAATGAACAATGAATGAAACATTAATTTTTTTCATAATACAAGGTGTGTCATAAAAGTACCGAGTTTGAAGCTGTATTTACCAAGATAGAAATGAATAATGAATAGAATGTTAATTTTTTCAGAATATAAGGTTTGTCAAAAAAGTTTTTTAAAATCTTGATACTTTTTTGACACATCTTGTGTGTGTGTGTGTGTGTGTGTGTGTGTGTATATATATATATATTATATATATATATATATATATATATATATATATGTGTGTGTGTGTATATATATGTATATATAAAGATGGACCAATTACTAACTTTTGCAGAATTTGAAATGGCAATTTAAACAAACTAATACTGGAAGGGCATCAGGATTAGATGGGCTCCTGGTGAAACTGTTGAAGGTAAAAAGTCTAAATATCAAAATGCTCTGTTTGATCTCATCACTCAATGCTGGAATGGATCACCTTTATCAAATGACTGGATTGATGGTGCTTTGGTGTGCTTATACAAGGGCAAAGGAGAAAAAGGAAGTTGTGATAACTATGTTGGAATGACAGTTTAGGGTGCAGTTTGCAGGGTTCTCTCAAGAGTCTTGTTGAATCGATTGCTTTCGTACATTTGTCCTGTAGTCATTCTTGAATCACAAAGTGGTTTTAGGTCTGGCAGAGGTGCAAACGACATGATATTTTCAGCAATCGCAGGAGAAGTGTATCTGTTTTTTGTTGATTTAACAAAAGCTTTTGATGCAGTTAATAGAGATGCACTTTGGACAATATTGGGTAAAGCTGGGTGCCCACCAATATTTGTGAATATGCTCAAGGCCAGAAGTATAGAGAACTCTGTGAGAATCAAACTCTTTTCTCATATCCTTTTATCCCAGCTCACTATTACACCATGCAAGATACACCTAAACAATATATACGGGATGTTTAAAAAAAAAATTATCATTCTATAATCTAATAACTTTACAAATTCTCATTCAAATAATCTCAGATTTTAACAGTATCTGTAGAAACAACTCAGTTTTCTTTTCTTTTCAGGTATAGAAATGCCATTCACTGGAATAAAAAGTGTTAGAATATTAAATATACAATTTAGAGTTGTTTCTATATATGCAGTTAAAATTTGAGATAGTTATTAGATTATAAAATGATATCAATTTTTATGAAAAACTGTACAGGGGTGTTCTGAAAGTCTTGTTGCCTCTACGTATAGTTTTAACTTAGATTATTGTTTATTTTAAAAATATAATATATAATACCATTATGTGAGTAAACAAAATGGAATTAAATCTGACAATTTGAGGGAATGATAAAAAGGAAAACCAATAATATAGATTGTGCTGACAAGTGTCTGTTTTGACTTTACAATGTTAATACAATGTAATCCAAATGAAATTATTTAAAAAAAATTAAATAACAACAATAGTAGAAGGTATTGTATAAACCATTCGTCTTCTTCAGAGCACAGTTATATAAATGACGAAAAGATAAATTAATGGCTGACATGAGAAATCAGCTAATGCTCACATTCTATAAAACATGTATTTATCATTCCCTCATAATACTATTAATAATGATAATGAAGAGATGCTGATAGGTACACATCCTGTGTCCCTGACACACAAAAATCTAAAAGGATGCAGTAAAATCTTATCATCCTCCCAGTGTTTTTCTTTTTTCTTCCCACACCATTTCAAGCAAACTGTAAATACATTTCAATAGTTTCTTAGAAATGAATTACACAGGATAGGTTACAAGGTAGGAGTTAGCCGGCTTTAGATGGGGCACATAATTTTCCCCTGGGGACTCTTTCAAAGCAAATATGTGCATCCAAGGACACATTAATTCAAAAAGCTATCAGCATCACTGTTAATGATATGATTTTCTATTTCATTTCCGGTAACTTAATTTATGTAATTATAGTTGATTAATTAGGAGTTATATTTTGGTAGAGGGTTGACAAAACTTTCAGATGAACCTGTTCATTCTGTAATGACAACTAAAAAGAAATTTAAATTTAAAAAAAAAATGTTCTGTCTTTTTTTTCTTAAGTATTGGAATCTTTTCCTATTACCTGGATCTCTACATTAGCTTCTTTATCTGCCTTGTTTTCCCTGTGGAAAATTTACAATTAACCTCATATAAATGGTTTAAGCTCATATATCTTTATCAAGTTTCTATTCGAATCGACACTCAAATGTTTTTTTTATTTATTTAATTATATATTTTCTAGATGGAGTTCCCAGTAAATTATGTAAATACAGCACAACTCTTCTTTCACTTATTCTGACATACTTCAATCATGTTTCTTGCTTTTATCAGATAAACATCAAAACAGTTCGCCCCACCCACACACATACACCGCCCCCGCCCCCCACTGAAGCATTTCAAGAATTGTTCTCATTTCTTGACTGAGAACATTATCCAAATATTTATTTAGTGCTTAGGTAAATATCTTGAGTTAAGACAATTCAGTGAATATAAGCATTAATTTAGATTCCTGATAAAAGCCGGGGTTTTAACTCACCAGAATTCACCATTATTATCTAAGCACTATCTCTTCGTTTGTAATCTGGCAATGCCAAATGTATCAACACCTGTGACTAACATATCCATTTTTTTTTTAATGATTTGATTGGTGGATTTCTTTTAAGTGCTACATTGTTGTTATTCACTCTTGTCTACGTTTGAATGCGTCAATGTCTATTTATACATTAAATATATAGAAATATTTCTTATATCTCATTTGACATTTGGCCTGATTTCAATCAAAGTTTTTGTTTGTCTTAAGCACCAACTTGTGCAAGAAAGATATTTTTGGGGGTGCTCTTCCAATATGTGATCTACCGAACATTTGTGATCTACTATTGATCTGCTATTCATGGCATGTGATCTACTAGGAAAAAAGAAGTTAGGGTTTAGGGTTAGGGTTAATTTAATGGGAAATAATTGGTAGTTAATGGGTAGATCACATATTGGAATGTAAACAACTCGGTAGATCATATTGGATTAGAAACCATTCGTAGATCACATATTGGAAGAGCCCCCCCCCCCCTCCTTTGATATACTGGAAAAGTTTAAAGAAATCTATAACACCCATCAATCCAATTGAGTTTCTGTTGTATTTTGGTCTAAGACGATATTGATTTTTCTATTTAGGAAGGAGTAATGGATTCTAATTAGTATTTCATAATTATCTCCATTATATTGAAAATTTGAATGATTACAAATTTATATTCATTAGGAATTGTGGTGTAATGGTTAGTAAGCTAGTCTCGCAAATCCTTTACTATTGACTAGCAATGGCTGCTCCATAATTGTGACCTTGTGTCAAACGGGTTAGTTAAATACTTTCCTAGTGAACAAAGATCTGAAAAGATTATCATTTAGTTGCAAATTGAATTGGAAATTGTTTTATTCTCTAAGATAATTATGTGTATTTCTTTAATACTAATAAATGCTATTAATTGATTTCTATTGTTGATGGATAATGATTTAACTATTACCTATATATTACTGGATCTGTAGTTAGAGTTTGTCATTTATGCTCTTTGATTCTGTTTTGTATGTCCTCAATCACACACTCAAGTTATTTACTAAGCATAGCTTTCCCTTTTGGATTTGCATTCACATTCACATCTGTCCTTTCCTGACTTTCAGGCCTGGAACTTGTGACACTGGTTGCTGGAAACCAAGTTACTTTTGACCCGTATCTTGTGAAAAAGAACTTGCAATATTATCCATCAGTTGCAAATTGGACTGGAAACTGTCTTATTCTCTAAGAGAATTCCGAGTGTACTTCTCTAATAAAAATCTTGCTATAATAGATAAGTACAACCATTATAGTTTTTATAAAAAGTTGATTTTGTTATAAACCAAACATACCAGGATTGTATTATTTCTAGGGAAATATTATACAATCAAAACTGATGTCATTAGGCATTATTTAATACCAAACTCTACTACTTTTAAACTGTTTTCTACAACATTTTTCCTAGTCACTGGAAAATAAAAGCTTTAAAAAAATTGTTTACATATGTAGTATAAGCTGTGACCACCAGGGTTCATGAACATTAACCTCTTGATGACGATTACTAACTCATATGTCCTCTCAAATGCATAGTTTAGTATGAGTTTATTGCTGCAATATAAAGTAGAGCATTAAGTTATGACCAGTTTACATAACTTCAAATCTTACCGGTCAGGCAGATTTCTAGTGGGTTGATAAATCAATAAATCAAATCTTCCTCACCATATCAAAAGAGGAGTTTTAGGGGGAAAATTTAATGGAAAACACATTGAATTCCAAGGGGACTATTTTGAAGAAAATTAACTTTTCATTCTGTCTTTGTAAATACAACTTGAATTTTTTAAATACAGTTTGTGCACATATTGCTGTGTATATTTACCAAACACCTCCTCCATGGGCAAGATGTGACTGAAGGTCAAATTTGAAGTGGAGTACAGCTGGTTTGAATTCATAGTTTTCCTTCTCCTAGACTGATTACCTTAACCAAGACTAAAGAAATCAGTCAGCCTTTTTATTTACTGGGGAAGAACAGATTGATTCATGGTTTTTCCCAAGGGCCGTGAAATGCAAACAGCCTCGTCCAGGATTTGAAATCTGCTTGATTCCATTCTTTTATGATGATAACCATTATGCTAAACACCTCCTCATATGATATACTGTATGTTGAAAAACTTCCTATGCCAGTTTACATAACTTCAAATCTTACCTGTGAGGCAGATTTCTAGTGTGTTGATGATAAATCAATAAATCAAACTTATTTATTATTTATTTATTTATTTATTTTTCTTCAGCAATTTCAATAGATAATGAAGTGTAATCAAAATTTAAATTTTGAAAAGTCTTTTTTTATGGTGCTTAGCTATTAATGTGTGCTTGTTATTCTTTTATCTTTTTATTTTTCTTCTTTTTTTTAAACAAGGATTATCAAAATAAAAATAGATATTATTTTTAAAAGGGTTTTATAATTTGCTTGAAGCATTGTGTTTATATTGGTTTGGTGGTTGGTTTTGAAGACTATTACAATGCAAGTGTAAATAAAAATAAGGTAACTATGGTGTTATTTGTTAACCTATCATTTATTCTTAATATTTCGAGATAAAAATTTCTTTGTATGAAGATTTCTGAAACTAAAGTTGTTGGTAGCAACAGTTTCGGAAATCTTCTATAGAAGAGATTTTTATCTCGAAATATTAAGAATGAATGACAGGTTAACAAACAACACCATAGTTACCTTATTTTTCTTTACACTTGCATTATGATAGCCTTCAAGACCAACCACCAAATATTATTTTTAATTAGAAACACTCGTAGAAAAAAAACCATGGACACAAAATGAACTGAACTCTACCCACAGAAATGAACTTCCATATTAGGGTTTCTCCTTGGAATCTCTAAATCTCCCAATTTATTCAGATGATGTTGAGTGCTTATAACCATTGTCTTGTCAATCTCATTTATGTTTTCTTGGCATCAACAGTGCAAATTCCACAAAAACAGATTCTTTTCAAAGAAGAACAAAAATAGGGAACAAAATCTTCAATGTGTATTTTTTAAGGAAGGATTGTTGAAATGGAAATTAACATTGTTGAAATGGAAATAAACAAATAAATAAAGGAAGGATTGTTGAAATGGAAATAAACAAATAAATTTAGAAACAATAGTAGAAAAAACAATTGATACAAAATGAGCTGAACTCTGCCCATAGAAATAATCTTCCATATTAGGGCTTCTCCTTGAAATGTATAAATCTCCCACCTTCACTTCATCTTTCTATGCATTCATATTCTCCTAATCAATCTCCATCAAATAGATGTATTTAAAAGTTATATGTATTTGATAGCATGATGTGAAGGGGAACCTCTTAAGAAGGTATTTACCCAATCCATTAGTCACGGGTAGGATGTGACACAAGGTCACAAGTATGGAGCATCCAGCCAGGATTGAACTCACTATTCAGTAGTAATGGATCTGTGAATCTTGCTAATCATTACACCACAATGGGAAATCCTCTTAAGGAACAACTCCACAAAAAATGTGAATGTACAATGAACATGATTCCCTAACCTCAAGGCATGAAATAACCCTAAACAGGTAGACCTGCCATTTAAAATCAATCCTCATTCTATGATTCATTTTGGTTAACTCATTGTCATATCATTGTAACCATTTGCAGAGTGGAGTGGTAGTAACTGTTAGGGTCCCATCTATGGGTTAAATAGAAAAACATGAGTTTATAAAAAAAATTGGGTATCCATTAAAAATGAATATTTCAAAACTTTAAATAACCCACTGAGGTTGATATGCTGTAAACCAATCCAAACCTTTGCTGAGTAATGGTAAATTTTTCTTTTACCCAATTATTGAATCTTATTTAATAAAAAACAAAACAAAAAAAATCCCTTATCTTTTGTGAAAGTTTGTCTTTTTCTATATTTATCGTTCCTTTTTGCATGGTTCCTGAATTTAGTAGCAACATTTTATTTTAATGATATTTTTTCAAGGTAAGCTAATATTGCTGATTAGACAGAAATTCAGATCAAAATCCCATATTTGATACTATCCTTTTCTTGTAGTGTTATCTGTCTGCACTTGGAACTTTGTTTAAAACCTGTAGATCATTAGCTTTCCATCAGTCTGTGGCCCTTATCATACATTACCATAATTCCAAAGTTTATCATGAATGAACGCAATGATAAAGATAATCTGAATCCTAAATCAACAAGCTGACAGCTATTTTTTTTAAACATTCTCATTGGCTGAATGGTTCCCTTAAAAGAGGATTGGATTTAGGATTAGAAAAATATCTGATGAATGATTTTCATAAATTAAGTATGCAACATCTTATTATAATGGAGATTGTGTGTTTTTCTGTCTGTAACCAAAACTATATTACTACTCAAGTCACAATTCCCTTTGTTATTTATATCACATTCTCTATGATTTTATTTTTATTTAAACCTCAATTATTAGTAAAATTATTTACTGTTGACCAGATCTACATATTAATAACAAGCAATTGTCTTTTTATATACAACAAAATAGTGGTTCACAGTGTGAACAGGAAGGCTAATTTGCATATTGATATTAAAAATTTGATTTTAATTAATGTGCTTGGTATTATTGATTTCTAATTGTTTGTTTTTATCTTAATGAATATGAGTAAAAAATTCAATAATAAATCCATTAACGAGAAGAAAAAACTAATTTTGTTTTTTACTTCCTAATTTAACTAAATAGTTAAATTAGGAAAATTTAGCAATGAAAGACAGGAGTGATGGAAATTGATGGACTAGTTTGTTTCAAAGTTGTTCTATTTTTCGATTATCCCCCCCCCCCCGTTTCACATCATTTTACTGCATTCTTATTTAGTTTCAGTGGTCTTTCTAGTTTAATATATTTCATTACATTAAAACTTAAATACTTGTGCCCAGAGGGTGCATATTTTTGCTAGTCTTAGCAATAGTTTATATGACTAGATTCATTTAAGAATACCATTTACACTAATCAATTACTACTTTTATGTGATTTCTCAAGAGGTATAATCAGGATAGTATTGTAAATAGGCCATTCAGATATTAACTTGGTTTTATCAATGGTTTTTATTTTTCTTCTTTTTTTTATGATGATAGTGATGACTATTTGGTTTGTTTTTCACTATATCAACCCTTGTTAGTTTATTTAATGCTGAAGTCAGTTTCTTAATAAGGTTAAGATATTAAACGGCTAAATAGAGACTAAAACTTGTAAACTCACAAGTGATTGGTCAATGTCCCAAGTCAGTATCCAGTTTTCAGCATTTACAACCGTAGAATGAATGCAGGTAAAGTCTTTGAATGAAATGGTTGACACTGTTCAGGTATTTTATAGCAATTAAAAGATTTATTTTTTCCCAGAATGCAACATCAAATACCTATATATTTCAGATAGGATGCTGTTTATGGTATATACCAAAAATAATCAAACATTTTCTTAATTTATTTTGTTTTCCTATGAGCAATTAAATGGTTTCCAATAAGTAATGATAATCATTTATAGCTTCCATATAAGAATAGTTTGCATACAGTTATATGGTTTCAAGTATTCCTATTTAATACCAATCATTTTTAGATCTATTTGACCTATAGATGAGACCCTAGGGTCAGGTAGATCTTGGGAGTAATGGCAACAAAGGAGTGATTCTACACACCCTAGAGCTCCAGAACTTGAGTCTCATCACTGGATGTAGTTTAATGTCATACTGTAGTGTAATTATTATGGTCTTTGGGAATTGAAAAATAAAACGGTAATCAAATTTCTGGAGAAAGAGAAGAAAAAGAAATTGGGGTGTCAGCAATGACCGTAAAATGACCCCAGAAATAGATTTAAAAATGAAATTGGAAGTTCCAGGTTTTGACTGGAAACGGATGTGATGCCAAGACGAGAAATGGAAGAGAAATAAAATCGGCCTCTTTTTGGCCAGGCCTCTTGGGAAGCAGGTGGGCTTTCCTGGTTCCTCCATATGGGTTTTGCATGGTAGTACAGAGCATGATACTGTGTTAAAAGATAGAAAATTTGACCATACTCTCTCTTTCTTTTTCTCTATCTTTCCTTCTCTCTGAAAAAGAACCCACGAGCATGAAAGAAATAAACAGCCCCTTGTGACTATACAACCTGTGTGTGTTTCTGAACTAACGACTACTACAACTATTAAATGACTACTACTACAACTCGAACTTGGCCCTATGCTACATATAACGTTCTGGTACAATACTCAAGGCACCTTTTTTTTTTTTTTTAATTTTTTTTTTTTTTTTTAGGAGTAAGTCTAACCCTTCCGCAGTTAATGCAGTCATCTTCTAATCTTTACTGACAGGAGAGTGGTGATGATTAATGAAATTCATAAGTGTTGAATAAAACTATCAAGCAGCTGTAGATAAGACGACAACTTTTATCTGATCTTTGTTATCCACCTATATTTGAATATTGATTTTATGCAAATCAAAATTGATGACTTGGTTTTACTAGTGGCAGAGAATTGGACTAAAATCATTAGGTTGATGCAAAAATTTCTGGCATTTTTTTGGTAAATCTTTTATTCATGTAACTCATTATTCAGTCACCAAAGTAATTTCCCTGTCTTTCTTTAAACTTAAACCACCTTTCAGCTGAATTTGGTATTCTATCATAAAAGAATGATTCCAGTTTTGATTTAGTGACTTCTTAGAAGATTTTTCACAATCTTGAATGCATTGAAAGGAATACTGTATACAAGTTTGCAAGGCAGTGAAGAAGAGTCAGAGGTGGACAGTTCCAAAGAGACCTATGACAAATCACTGCTTAGTGTTTGTAAAAACTTGATTGCTTACTTTCCTAATGGTCCAAGACTTATGCTTCAAATTATTTGGTTGATGCAAAAATTTCTGGCACTTTTATGACAAATTTCAGTTTTCCCCACCATATCAAAAGAGGAGTTTTAGGGGGAAAACTTAATGGAAAACGCGTTGAATTCCAAGGGGACTATTTTGAAGAAAATTAACTTTTCATTCTGTCTTTGTAAATACAACTTGAATTTTTTAAATACAGTTTGTGCACATATGCTGTGTATATTTACCCAAACACCTCCTTCATGGGCAAGATGTGACTGAAGGTCAAATTTGAAGTGGAGTACAGCTGGTTTGAATTCATAGTTTTCCTTCTCCTAGACTGATTACCTTAACCAAGGCTAAAGAAATCAGTCAGCCTTTTTATTTACTGGGGGAAGAACAGATTGATTCATGGTTTTTCCCAAGGGCAGTGAAATGCAAACAGCCTCGTCCAGGATTTGAAATCTGCTTGATTCCATTCTTTATGATGATAACCATTATGCTAAACACCTCCTCATCTGATATACTGTATGTTGAAAAACTTCCTATGCCAGTTCCATATTAATTTCAAGATAGTTGTTTTCAGGCAGGAAAAAAATGGATGTTTACAGCTGGAACTGTAACTTCAAACTTTTTTCTCTATCTCTTGGGAGAGTCGCTGTGGCGTAGTGGCTAACATAGTGGACTTCAACATTATTATATAAGCTAGTTCAAACTCTAAACTTTGCATTCAGGTAGTATTTAATATCATCTAATGATGGTTTTAACTTGAATTGGTCCATATCTACCCACTACCAACTTGAGCACGAAAATGAGTTGTTCAATGGTTTGTGAGTTATTGTCAGTTTTCACAATGTTGGATTGAATAACATTTCTTTATTTCACTTTCAATTTCACTAACATTTTCAAGGCACATTAAAAGCTTTTTATATATTTTCATATATCAGAATATTTTTTAAAGAAAAAAAGAACTCATTAACTTTAGTTCTATCATATTCACATCTAATTGTGTTTATGAATATGTGGAGGCTGTCAGATCCTGAGTTAGAAACAGTCGTTGCCAAAGTTAGCAGAATGGTACTGATTTTGACTTTATTATAAACACTTAGAGAAGCACTAATTTCACTTGACTTTGTCACTAATACGGTTGGCTGAAGTCAGTCATTTGAAAACCCCTTTAACTGCCACAATTGACGTCATATCATTAAAAAAGAAAAAAAATGTTTCTCTTTGTGTCTTGATGAACCAGCATGTGTTAAATTGCAGCATATTGTATGATAAAACAATTGTGTCGAATCAGAGTCTAAAAATAGGCTGATTTTTCACATGGGATATTGAATTGCCTTGTAATACCAGTCAGACAAATTAACACTGATTGTACATTTATCATTCATTGAGTGAAGTTGTGTATTTTGAAAATAGATGAGTCAGATGTTTTATTTAATGTGACTCTACAACCCTGTTGAGATAGATAGGGTCTTTTTACTCCCTACATTTTTAAAGCCTATTCTCCTTTGATCTTTATAACATAGTCACTTGAGTTCAGTTACTATCTGTTGTAGTAGTAGTAGTAGTTGTACTATTACTACAGATGGTAACTGAACTTAAATGATGATGCTATAGAAGTAGTAGTAATACTAATACTATAATAAAATCACTCTGCAACATCAGAAATAAAACCTGCAAAGGTTTTTATAACTTTAGTTTGGACTTCATGCCACTTTTTTTTTCTTTTTTTAGCCTATTCTGCTTTGATTTTTATAGGAAGGCTGTGACTAGTGTCCAGTCACCAGACAAAAAAAAAAGACAGAGAGTAACTGAATACACTCTGTAGCAACTGAGTGGACATGGTTAAGTGTTCAGTATATATGGATACAAATATACTATTAACATCATATTCACCTTTACAGGGAGGCTGTGACTATCGTTCAGTCACCAGACAAGAAAAAAAGACAGAGAGTAACTGAATACACTCTGTAGCAACTAAGAGGTCATAGTCAAGTGTGATGTGGGCTATGAGAGTATTCATGGGAGCCTCATCACCTTCGAAGCTTTTTACCACTGCTCGGTGATGTTCCTTCTTTGTATAGCACACTGTTGAAAAATGGTTTGGTTTTCTACAAGTGTTGCATGTTTGACCCCATGCTGGACACATTAAATGGCAAGCACTTGTTCTCAGAGTGCCCGCCATTTAATGTGTTCAGTTAATCTATTACTACAGAGTGCCCGACTAGGAACCTCAAGGTTCCTGGTTCAATACCAGCTTTCGGGTATGAGTAGCACATGGGTCTGTGTGGTAAAGTGAGGAGCTGATAATAGGTGTAGCGCTCTGTCTCGGATGCAAATCTCCTTGGTCTAGTGCTAGTGAAAAGGGGGATAGACTCCCTCACTGTCTGGCTGATACTGACAATAGGCCACAATAGGCGACTTTAATTACTACTACTAAGTGTATCCCCTTTTCACTAACGTTAGACCAAGGAGATTGTTTTGGTGTCTGAGGTGGCGCACCACACCTACCATCAGCTCCTTACTTTACCACACAGACCCATGTGCTACTCATACGCTGAGTTGGCGAAAGCTGGTATTGAACCAGGAACCTTACTTTACTGCACAGATCCCTGTGCCACTCATACATTAAGTTGGCGAGGACCAGTATTGAACCAGGAACCTTGTGGTTCCTAATTGGACACTCTACTGATTGAGGTAAACACTACAATAATAATAATAATAATAATAATATCAATGTGCAACATCAGAAATCAAACCTGCAAAGGTTTTTATAACTTTTGTTTGGCCTTCATTTCAGCTGAACTTTCAGTGTTTGAAACCCCCCCTCCAAAAAAAAAAAAATAAAGACAAAAAAAAAACCCTAAAATCTGCTGAAATCTGTTTTCCATTTGAATGTCATCTACAGATGTTATGGCCCACATCATGAAATTGGTTTTTGCTTGGAGCTGTCAGTTTGGTACTTTATGAACTTTTGATCAAATAGTTGCTTTCTAGCTAAGAAGATGCTGTAATGATTTCTGTGTTGCATAGAAGAGTGATCATGACAATGTTCTCTAAACCAGAAATAACTTTCTTTCTTATTATTCGTATTTGGCAAATACTATGATCTTGAAAGCATTGTGCCATTTTGAAATATCAATATAAACAAAATATGAAGGTCACTCCAAAACAATGTTCCAAGAAAGTTGTATTTGATTCATGAGCAGGAAGACATGTCTAATTTTGTTGATATTAATGACATATTCCTTAGAATATTGATATTAATGTCATATTCTTCAGAATATTAGAAACATCCAAATATGATCACATCACAGGATGAACAAAACCAATCACGTGTAGTATCAGTAGTAGTATTATGTTAGATATTATTAGATAATTAGGGCCAGCATGTACCCTCCCCTCCCCTGGGGATGGGGGGCTGTTTGAGGGCCCCAGAAATGTGTTTCATAATTTTTCGATGAATACTACTTTATTAAAATTAACATGTAGTGGAGTAGGGTTATTTTATGCTTTGTCGTTAGGGAATGACATTTATTGCTGGTTCATATTTACATCTCTTGTGTTGTTTCTTAAAATAATTCAAATGTTCTATTGAATATGTATAATTTTTTATCAGATCTATTTGTTCCATAGATGGGACTCTAACAGCTACTATCACTTTAGGTCAGAGTTGATCTGGGAGTAATGGCAATGGAGGAGTACTCCACATTCTTCAGATCTCTGGTACATACTTAACTCTTAACATCCTGTTGAGAATCTTTCTAGTCCAGAGCCCAATTCTTATAAGGATTTATCAAAAAATGGCCTTTTCATCTAAAGTTACCAGTTATTTTCCTCAAATCAAAGACTTCTAAATGTTTAATATTACATTTAAATAAAGGCTATAATTTGGGGCAGATTAAGAAAATGAATGTGACTTCTGCCTGGGTGAAAAGAGGTGGTATAGGATGTTAATACAAATATGCAGTGTTATGGTTTTAAGATTCTTGGCGGCGGTGGGTCCTATAATTTTTCTTGTCTGAATTTGTTTACAACCAGAGAGAGAAAAAGAGCAACAGATAACAGGATTTATCCATAATGGATATCAAACTCTTTGGATTTGTAGAACGGACAATTGACATCTCTAATTTTACAGTAGATACAATATGCCAGGGGGGTGGCAACGTTGTAAACAAGTAACAATAGAGATAGGCAGAATAGTCATCAGTCCAACACAAAATTAGTTTTTATTTTTATTTTTTTTTTTTTGCTTTGTTTTTCTGTCTTTGTATTATTATTTTTTTTTTGTCTTTTTGTTTCATATTAATTGGATCCCTATTACTTTTTAAGGTAGTATAGAAATCCTTATGGCGATCAGTACAGCTGATGGCCTTGAGAGTGAGTGACAATGCTTGACCTCACTCTCACCTTGCTTTCTGGGGATAGAATCGTGAGAACGGAACCCCGATAGAAAGCCCCCTTCCGGTTTAAGGTAAGCAACTTAGACAGTTGCAGTTAGTCAGTTGAGAGTTAGGACAGAAAGCTAGCAAGATGTGACTCTCCGCGCGCATTTGTCTGGTCTGGGTTCTGGAATAAAATAACATCAAAAGTAAATCGAAGTCTTGTTGTTATTACTAAAAGCTAACAATGACACAGGGCTTCTGATAAGGAACTCTCCCAGCAGAACCAGACACGGAACCCAGATAAGAAAGACCAGACCAAGATAGAAGACTAGACGATCAGAAGAAGACGGCCGGAAGAATAGACCAGAGTAAGACGTAAGAAGTATACAATGTATATCTATTTGGTACCGTGGACGCCTCCGCTACGTTACATTTTGTTGTTTTTTAAAATTTATTTTTTATTTTTTTTACTATCAATTACTATTAATACCGAAGTATATACTTGATATTAATTTTCTTTTTTTTTTTGTTCTTCTTCAGAATTGTGGTTATGCAATGTTGGTCCAATGCGACTAAAGCATATCAAACTATCAGTAGTAAGTAGACATTTACTTCCATATTTATTTATTCTATGAATTCAATCTGTTATGCTATGTTCACCTGTTAACAGATTTCAGAAAAGTGTTCAGTCAATAACCATTCTGAAATATCAACATTGACCACCTTGTTATTTAAACTTGTATGGCTTTTCATTTCACTTGGTTGTCCTGTTTAACATAGGGAGGAGGAGGGGGAGGTGCTGCTGAAAAGTTTTCAGCTTTCTTTTTATTTATTGGAAATGTTAAAGAAACTTAAAAGAAATAATGTGCCGAGTGTGTTTAACTACAGGATGAATACATATAATAACATGTATTATGTACGTTTCATGGTTCTAGGTCCTTGCTTCAGACTGAGAACTTTTCAGTATCCCAAGTACAGGGTGGTCTGAAAGTCTTGTCACATCCCTGTTACCTATACTTATATTATCAGTGATGCTGATAGCTTTTTGATCTAGTGCATCCTGGGACGTACATATTTGCTTTCAAATGAGTCCCCGGTAAAATTTAGGGTCCCAACTAAAGTTTCTAAATAAATTGTAAGGTTTTTATTTATGATCTGGGGAAACAACTAAAGCCATCTAACTCCTACCTTATAACCTATCCTGTGTAATTCATTCTAAGAAACTATTGCAATGTATTTACAGTTAGCTTGAAATGGTCAGGGAAGAAAAAAGAAAAACATTTGGATGCATGGATATGATTTTATTGTCTTTTTAGATTTTTGTGCATCAGGGACGCAGGGTGCGTACCTATCAGCATCTCTGTATAGTTGTAAAATAATTACGTAATACAATCCAAAAAAGAAAATAATTTAATTTTTAAAGACTCAACTTGATCTGTGTGTCCAACTAAATCTTTTTTCTTTTTTAGGTAACTTTGTTTTAAATTTCATTTTTTGTTTTAATAACATAATATATAATATCACTAATTATATATATAAAATGATATAACTTTCTATCTAATTTCCTGTGGCTTATTTCATGTAATTATAGTTGCTTTAATTAGGAGTTCTATTTTGGCAGGGGGTGATAAGACTTTCGAATGTAGAATTTGACTACATTCCACCTCTGATGCCAACACGATCTCCTTGGTCTAGTGCTAGTGAAAAGGGGATAGACTCACTTGCTGTCTGGCTGATACTGACTTTAGGTCACCTTGACGACTTTACTTTTTTTACATACAGTTACACATACACACACATGAGAATGGTAGTAATATATCTAGATAGATTCCTGTTATGTTATTACAAACATCTTAAAATGTTAAAATATGATTTGTTGATAAAATCACTTAATTATATAAGGAAGATTTTATGTAAACCTGAATGGGATGTAAAGATTGTTCTATCAAGAACCCCTATTTTGTTGACCTTTGCTTGAAATTAGTCCATAACTTTAGCAAAAGGTAGACAGACAAAATTTATTTCACTGATAAACTGAGATAATGAGCTACATAGCTAAACCAGGTGATTTGGGATCAACTCATACAATCTTGAAATCAAAAATTTCTTAGATTATTATTATAATTAGGTGGCATCTTAATCCACACGACTTGATAAAGAAAAGTTAACTCATTTAAATGCCCTTCACATTGATGTTTCAGACACTTATCTATGCAAACAAATTATTATTATCATATCTTTCCTTGCTAGTTTTTTTTTTTACATCAGCATTGGAGTCTGGGTGACAGCAAGTCTTCTGAGACATCCAGTGCTCTTCTGAGTATTTTAGCTGATTTTAGCAATGCTGTTGGAGGACCATTCCAAGGCCACCAATTACAATTGGTATCACCATCATTCTCATGTTCATTTTTTTTTTTTTTTTTTTAGTTCTCTAGCAAGGTCCAGGTATTTATCTATCTTTTTGATTATTATTATCAAATAAATAGGACTTAATGATTGTAATGAAACATTTACAAATGAATTACATTTTAGCATTAAGTAACCCATAAGGAGTTGATGTACTGTTAAACAAATAAGCCAAACTCCTTTATTCTTTTTCGTCATGTGACACCTTTTAGCTAATCAATGTTGACCTTTCTACAAAACCTTATT
The DNA here is from genome assembly GCA_023376005.1 of Doryteuthis pealeii. NCBI lineage: Eukaryota > Metazoa > Mollusca > Cephalopoda > Myopsida > Loliginidae > Doryteuthis > Doryteuthis pealeii. The sequence goes on from CM042150.1 coordinate 50,959,942, forward strand.
TCACAATGGTACCTATATCGCAAACTGAAATGGGCTATGACTGACCCCAGGTACAAATCTATACATATATAAAGGGCAGTTGTGTGTATGTATGTCCGGAGGAAACTACAAAAATAAAACGGTTAATGACAAAGTAAATATGTATACATATTCACTATCACCAGATCTTGATTTTTGAGCAAAAATAATGAAGATTTGATTCATATTTGCAAAGAATAAAATTTTGATAGTAACTACATGGATTTTTTAAAACTTTAATATTTTAAATAGGAGATATTAATTTTTCATCTCAGTGTGTCTGCACAGTTTTTTGTCTGATCAATGCAAGGTTTTTTTTTACATAGGGATTTTAATGGGGCATCCTGCGAGGATCCAACTCATTATTCAGTAATAATGGATCTGCGAGACTAACTTTTTGCCTCCTTCCTTCTACCCAGGCGACACCGGGTAGCCATTTCTAGTCTTCCATAAGCCTCTATACTCAATAGCACATTAAATTTATGTGAAATCCTATTTTTAACCATCCTAGCCTTGAAAAAGATGGGGTGGCATAATGTCGGTATCAGCCAGTGCTTATCACTAGCACACGAACAAGGAGATTGTCTTGTGTCTAGGGTGGGGCAACACACCTACCATCTACTCCTCGCTTTATCGCACAGATCCCTGTGCTACTCATAGGCTAAGTTGGTGAGGGCTGGTATCGAACCTAGGGAGTGGCCAATGATATCTCTGAATATTAACTGATGCACAAAGAAGGCACTCATGGTGTAATGGTTATGTCATAGGAAATGGAAACAGCGACCAGAGTTTAAATGTTGGACATGGCTCTTTACATTTCACATAAGACTAAGTGCTCTGCTGACTGTTCACTGTTTATAAAATAAAAGTATCAATATCATTACCTTATTATATATTTAAATTAGTATATCTTTACATTTCCCTTAGTATATTTACATTTTTTTGCTATATCTTTACATTGTATATTTTTACATTTAGATTTACATTTACTTTACATTTACATTTGATATGTTAATAATATATTACATTATAAATTTACATTTATATTTATAAATATTTAATTTACATTCTATATTATAATATATATGTTTATAATTTTATAATATATATGTTTATAATTTTATATTATATTTAATTTACATTTACATTTATAAATATAATATATTACATTTCATATTCATATTACATTTACATTTCATATGTTAATAATATATGTTACTTATATTTACTTTACATTTACATTTCACATAAGACTAAGTGCTCTGCCGACTTAGTCTTATATGAAATGTAAAGATATACTAAGTCGGCAGAGCACTTAGTATATCTTTACATTTCACATAAGACTAAGTGCTCTGCTTACTGTTTATAAAATAAAAGTATCAATATCATCATAGACTACTAGTTTCAACGGGAATCTAATTGGTCCACAGTTGACAATGTAGGGGTTAATTTCACATTTGCCTGAGGAGTTGTCTGCCCGCTTGATGTCGCTGGTTCCCGCTAGGGACCTCTGGTATTTAAGCGGCTATTTCAAACTTCTCTTCCTCTTTCCTACCTCTCCTCGTAGGTACCCACATGGGTTAAACAATTGTCATTCCTTTATCGTTGGGGCTTCGGCCCTCAATGCTGGTTACTAGTCACTGTAAGTGATTTATACAGCATGGACTATTCTTAGTCTCATGTCTGTCACCTTTATATTATGTGTACTTTTATATATCTTGTCAGTGACTTTTATGTATGTATGTTTATGTACACTATTCTATCATCTTTTGTTTATGTATCTTGTTTATTCATGTGCTGTTTATATTAAAATGTTTTTCCCTCAACCTGTGTTGGAGTTTGTTTGCATTTCAACAAGTTATGATTTTTGTCATAAACCTTTGAATCTTTACAACAATAATAAAACAAGTTTTTGCTCAATCAAAAGGATTTAAGGATTTCTATAGATAAAATGAACCAAAGCTGTTTTTAACAACAGACATTGGTTCATTTGTATTAATTAGTCTTGGCTTTAATTTGAAAGCTGACAAGTTTCCACTCGCGCACACCGCACTTTCTATTTTTGAAAATTTGAAATCAGAAGGTAAAGAGGGGAGCTGACAGTATGGCGTGTGCTCAACTCAGCAAAAAAACAAAAAAAAACAAATCTCCCTGGTCTAGTGTAATCTTCTCCTCAACAACATATCTATCTGTGATATGTTGATGTGTTGTGTATATATATGTATGTATGTATTGTATACACTAGACCAGGGAGATTGTTTTTTTTTCGTTTTTTTGCTGAGTTGCAGACCTAACTGTCAGCTCCCCTTATTACCTTTGATCAAATGTCAAAATAGAAAAAAAATCTTCCATAACTTGTTCAAGCTTTCAATAAAGCACAGACTAATTAATACAATATTAACCAATGTCTGTTTTAAAAACAGTTGTATTTTATCTATAGAAATCCTTAAAATCTTTTTGATTGGGAGATCTTGTTTTATTATTGTTGTAAGATTCAAAAGGTTATGAACAAATCATAACTTGTGAAATGCAAACAAAAAACACAGGTTGAGGGACAAAACATTTTATATAACAGCACATGAAATAACAAGATACATAAACATATGATGAATAGAGATATGTGTATCATAAACATACATCATAAAGCACTTGACAAGATATATAAAAGTACACATAATATGGAGAGAAAAGAGAGGAGGAGGAGGTCCATGCTGTAATAATCACTTACAGTGGACTAGTAACGCAGCATTGAGGGCGAAGCCCCAAACGATAAAAGGAATGACAATTGTTTAACCCAAGATGGGTACCTACGAGGAGAGGTAAGGAAAGAGGAAGAAGAAGTTTGAATAGCCGCTTAAATACCAGAGGTCCCTAGCGGGAACCAGCGACATCAAGCGGGCAGACGAACTCCTCAGGCAAATGTGAAAATTAACCCCTACATTGTCAACTGTGGATCCAATTAGATTCCCGTGAAACTAGTACGTCCCTATGATGATATTGGATACCTCTCTCTCATTTCATCAACCAGTAAGAGAGGAGGAGGTTATGTGAAATGTGTATATAGATAGATAGAGATAGTATATCTTTACTTTCATATAAGACTAAGTCGGCAGAGCACTTAGCTCTTATGTGAACATGTAAATGTAAGTAAATATAAGTAACATTACTATTTTAAAACGATATGAAAATGTAAATGTAATCATGAATATCGAATGTAATATATTATATTTATAATAGATATAGATAAATTAAATATAATATAAAATTATAATATATATTTATGAAAATTAATAAACATATATATTATAATAATATAGATATGTATATATATATATATTTATAAATATAAATGTAAATATTATATGTAATTATTATTAACATATCAAATGTAAATGAGTAAAGTAAATGTAAATCTAAATGTAAAAATATACAATGTAAAAGATATAGCAAAAAAATGTAAATATACTAAGGGACAATGTAAACGATACTACTAATTAAATATATTAAGGTAATGAATTGATACCTTTTATTTTAATAAACAGTGAACAGTCAGCAGAGCACTTATATGTGATATTGTAAAGAGCCATGTCCAACATTAAACTCTGGTCGCTGTTTCCAATTTTCCTATGACAATAACCATTAACCAATGAGTGGCCTTCTTGTGCATCAGTTTATATATTTATGTATGAGTATCATATTGCCACTCCCCTAGGTTCGATACCAGCCCTCACAACTTAGCGGGAGAGTGCCACAGGGATCGAAGAAGTGAGAGTAGAGGTTAGAGTGTTGCCCTCACCCTAGACACAAGACAAATCTCCTTGTTTCGTGTGCTAGGATAAAGCAGGAGGAGAGAGAGTGCCACCCATATTTTACAAGCTAGGATGGTTAAAAATAGGATTTCACATAAATTTAATGTGCTATTTGAGTAATAGAGGCTTATGGAAGAACTAGAAATGGGCTCTACCCGGTGTCGCCTGGGTAAAGACGGAAGGAGGCACAAAGTTAGTCCCTCGCAAGTACATTATTACTGAATAATGAGTTGGATCCTTGTATGTGAATGCCCCATTAAAAATGGGAGGAAAAACAAAACCTGTCATTGATCAGACAATATATGGAGGAGAGGGCACTGGGAGAAGTGAAAAAATATTATATCTCCCTGATTTAAAATTTTAAAGTTTTAATAGATATATACTATCAAAATTTATTCTTTGCAAATATGAATCAAATCTTCATTATTTTTGCTCAAAAAATCCAGATCTGGTGATATGAATAGTATACATCATTTAACATTTGTCATTAACCGTTTTATTTTTTGTAGTTTCCTCCGGACATACATTACACAACAACTGCGAGAGGAGGAGATTTGTACCTGGGGTCAGTCATAGCCCACCCTTAGTTTTGCGATATAGGTACCATTGTGAATAAGGTTTTGTAGAAAGGTCAAACAATTGATTAGCTAAAAGGTGTCCACATGACGAAAAAAAGAATAAAGGAGTTTTGGCTTTATTTGTTTACAGTAACATCCACTCCTTAATGGGTTACTTAATGCTAAAATGTAATTCATTTGTAATGTTTCAGGGAAAGAGGTTATTTATTTGATAATAATAATCAAAAAAGCATCACGATCACCACTCACAGGAGACTTGCTAGAGAATAAAAAAAAAAAAAAATACATGAGAATGATGGTTGAATTACAATATAGAATTATGTGGCCTGGAATGGTCCTCCAAGAGGCAGCATTTGCCTAAATAAGACTAAAATATCAGAAGAGGCACTGGATGTCTCAGAAGACTTGCCTTGTCACCCGACTCCAATGCTGATGTAAAAAAAAAACTGCAAGGGAAGATATGATAATAATAATTTGTTTGATAGATATAGATAATGTGAAGGGCATTTAAATGAGTTAACTTTTCTTTATCAAGTGGATTAAAATGCCACCTTTATTTGCATTTTTATTTCAAGATGTAATGATGTGTATAAAAATCACCTGGTTTTAGGCTATGTAGCAATACATTATCTCAGTTTTAACTCAGTGAAATAAATTTTGTCTGTCTACTTTCTCCGCTCCACGTCTCACTCGGACTATATTTTTCAAGCAAAGGTTCAACAAATTAGGGTTTTCTTGATAGACAAATATATTAACATCCCATTCAGGTTACTTAATCTTCCTTATATATATTAAGTGATTTTATCAACAAATTCATATTTTTTTATACATTTTAAAGATGTTTGTAATACATAACAGGGATACACTAGTAAATTACTACCATTCTCATGTTGTGTGTTAATGTGTAACTTGTTGTAAAAAAGTAAGTCGTCAAAGGTGAGAAAAAAGCCAGATCAGCAGTGAGTCTATCCGCCTTTTCACTAGCACTAGACAAAGGAGAATACGTGTTGGCATCAGAAGGTTGGAATGTAGTCAAATTCTACATTCGAAGTCTTATCACCCCCTGCCAAAAAAGACTCCTATTAAAGCAACTATATTACATGAAATAAGCCCAGGAAATTGATTAGAAAGTTATATTATCATTAATATATTATATAGTGATATTAATACTATTAATCAGTTATTACACAAACATGAATTTAACAAGTTACCCATAAAGAAAAAAAGATTTTAGTTGGACACCACAGATCAATGTTGAGTCTGATAAAAAATCTAAATTATTTCTTCTTGACTTTATGGATTGTATTAACGTAATTATATATATATACTATGTCTGTATGTATGCTGTATATATAGGTACGCACCCTGCGCTCCTGCATGCCAAAATCCTAAAAAGACAATAACTCAGTATCCATGCATCAATGTTTCATATATACTATTATATATTATATAGATATTTATTAGCTAAAGCGCGCTCATACATTGCATAGTTTCTTATGTATATTGAATTACACAGGATATGTATATATTATGTGTATTGTTTGTTAATGTATAGATGGCTTTAGTTGTTTCCCCAGACTCCTCACTACAAACCTTACACCACATTCATACTCTCTAGCACTTTAGTTGGGACCAACTAACACTTTTACCGGGGACCTCCATTTGAAAGCAAAGGTGGAGTCGCACGGATGCCCCACTAGATCAAAAAGCTATCAGCATCACTGACCTCACACATCCACCCAGTATAATTGGTAACAGGGATGTGGACAGAAGACTTTCAGACCATACCCTGTACTTGGATACTGAAAGTTCTCAGTCTGAAGCAAAGGACCTAGACCATGAACACGTATCATAATACATGTTTATTATAGTGTATTCATTCCTGTAGTTAAACAAACTCGGCACCATTATTTCTTTTAAAGTTTCTTTAAACCATTTTCCCAAATAATAAAAAGAAGCTGAAAACTTTCAGCAGCAACCTCCCCCTTCCTTCCTCCATGTTAAACAGGACAACCAGTGAAATGAAAAAGCCATACAAGTTATTATATTTATATCTAAGGTGGTCAATGTTGATATTTCGAATGGTTATTGACTGAACACTTTTCTGAAAATCCTGTTAACAAGGTGAACATAGATAACAGATTTTGAAATTTCAATAGATAAATATATGTGTATATGTGTAAATGTCTACTTACTGATAGTTTGATATTGCTTTAGTGCATTGGAAAAACATTGGCATAACCACCAAATTCTGAAAGAAGAACCAAAAAAAAAAAAGAAAATTAATATCAAGTATATATATATAGAGTATTAGAATTGATGTAAAAATAATTAAAATAAATTTAAAATGTAACGTAGCGGAGGCGTCACGGTACCATATTATATATTATTTGTAATACTTCTTCGTCTTACTCTGCTATTCGTCCGTGCCGTCTTCTGATCGTGAATAGATATATAGATCTGGTCTTTCTTTATCTGGGTTCCGTGTCTGGTTCTGGCTGGGGAGAGTTCCTATCAGATGTCTCCTGTGTCATTGTTGCTTTTTAGTATAACACAAGACTTCGATTTGAGCTTTTGATGTTAATTTTATTTCCAGAACCCCAGACCAGACAAATGCGCGCGGAGAGTCACATCTTGGTCTAGCTTCTGTCCTAACTCTCAACTGACTAACTGCAACTGTCTAAGTTGCTTCCTTAAACCGGAAGAGAGAGGCTTTATCGGGGTTCCGTTCTCGAAAAGAGAGAGAGAAAGTGAGGTCAAGCAGATATACACTCATTCCAAGGCCTCGCTTGTACTGTATTGTATATTAGGCATTTCTATACTATTATTATATATATTATTATGTGTGTATCAATTTATGAAAGAAAAAGGACAAAACCACCCAAATATAATAATACAAAGCACGACAAAACAAAGCAAAAAAAAAAAAATAAACATCAATATTATTCTATTATGTTGTTGTGTATCTTGATGACTACTCTCTCGCTATCTCTATTGTTACTTGTTTAACAAACGTTGCAGTCTCATCCGCCCTGGCATACCATTGTATCTACTGTAAAATTAGAGATGTCATTGTCGCGTTCTAACACAAATCCAAGAGAAGTTTGATTAATCATTATGGAGAGGTCCTGTTATTGTTCTGTTGCTCTTTTCCTCTCTCTGGTTGTAAACAAATTCAGACAGAAAATTATAGGACGGCAGAGAAAGAATCTTAACCAACATATTACTACTGCAATATTTGTATTAACAATCCTATATCCATATATATATAATATACAGGGCAGAAGTCACATTCATTTTACTTAATCTGGCCCCAAATTATAGCCTTATTTAAATGTATCAGAGAGAAAAAGATTTGAGGACAATAACTGGGTAACTTTAGATGAAAGGCCATTTAATATAGATATAAATTATAGAAGAGGCTCTGGACTTATGTATATATGTATCTCAACAGGAGTAAGAGGTTATAGTATGTACGCAGAGATCGAGAGAGAGGTGTGGAGTATCCTCATAGATATACCCAGATCAACTCTGACCTAAAGTGATAGTAGCTGTTAGAGTCCCATCTATGGAACAAATAGATCTGATAAAAAATTATAACATATTCAATACGCACCACCACTCTCGCACACTCCACTTGTTAGAAACAACACAAGAGATGTTATTATATATGTATATTATGCAATAATGTATATAAAAGAAGAGGAGGCATAAAATAACGGCCTACCCACTACATTGTTAATTTTTAATAAAGTAGTATTCATCAGAAAAATTATGAAACACATTTCTGGGGCCCTCAAACTCTATCCCCCCATAGAGAGAGAGGGGGGGTACATCGCTGCGCCTAATTATCTAATAATATCTAACATTATATATCTATCTCACTCACGATACTACACGTGATTGGTTTTGTTCTCCTGTGATGTGCATCATATTTGGATGTTATATATGTCCTGAAGAATATGACATTAATATCAATATTCTAAGGAATATGTCATTTAATATGCAACAAATTAGACATGTCTTCAAGATATGAATCAAATACAACTTTCTTGGAACATTGTTTTGGAGTGACCTTCATATCTTTGCTCCGTTATATTGATCTGTTCAAAAATGGCACAATGCTTTCAAGATCATAGTATTTGCCAAAATCGATAATTGTGGGAGAAATGAAAGTTATTTCCTGGTTTAGAGACATTGTCATGATCACTCTTCTTAATGCAACACAGAAATCCATTATTCAGCATCTTCATTATATAGATATGAAAGCAACTATTTGATCCAAAAGTTCATAAGTACAAACGACAGCTCCAAGCAAAAACCACATTTCAATGATGTGGCCCTATACATTCTCGGTTAGATGACATTCAAATGGAAAACAGATTTCAGCAGATTTAGGGTTTTTTTTTTGTTCTTTATTTTTTTTTTTTTTTGGAAGGGGGGGGTTCAACACTGAAAGTTCACGCGAAATGAAGGCCAACAAAAGTTATAAAAAAACCTTTGCAGGTGTATTTCTGTGTTGAGGAGGGAGTATTATTATTATTATTATTATATTGTAGTGTTTACCTTATATATGTATGTATGTGTCCAATTGAGGAACCACAAGGTCCTGAGAAAGTGTAATGTATGAGTGGAGAGACTTGTGCAGTATAGTATAGGTTCAATAACCAGCTTTCGCCAACTCAGCGTATGAGTGCACATGGGTTTTCTGTGTGGTAAGAGAGAGATGATAGATAGTGTGGTGTTGTATATCACTAAGACACCAAAACAATCTCCTTGGTCTAAACGTTAGTGAAAAGGGGAATCCACTTAGTAGTAGTAACTCACCCCGCTCGCCCTATTGTGGTCCTATTGTCAGTATAGCCAGACAGTGAGGGAGTCTTATCCCCCTTTTCACTAGAACTAGACCGGAGATTTGCATCCGAGACAGAAGCGCTACACCTATATTCAGCTCCTCACTTTACCACATATGTATATGTGTATTATACCCGAGATTAGTAATAGAGGCCTTGGGTTCCTAGTCGGGCACTCTGTAGTAATGATTAAACTGGAACACATATATGTGTGGCATTTCTCTGAGAACAGTTTTGCTTGCCATTTACTGTGTCAAGCATGGGGCAAACATGCATCAATCTTGTAGAAAAACCAAACCATTTTTCACAAAACAACAGAAGGAACATCCGAGCAGTGGTAAAAAGCTTCGAAGGTGATGAAAAGGCTCCCAGATCATAGCCAACGGAGAGGAAAAGAGTTGCTTACAGAGTGTATTCAGTTACTCTCTATATATATATCTTGTCTGGTGACTGAACGATAGTCAGCAGCCTCCTGTAAAAGGTGAATATGTATGTATATTTATGTATATTTGTATCCTATAGAGAAGGACTTAAACCATAAGAACGATCAAGTTGCTTACACGAGTGTATCAGTTACTCTCTGTCTTTTTTTTTTGTCTGGGTGACTGGACCACTAGTCACAGCCTTGCCTATAAAAATCAAAGCAGAATAGGCTAAAAAAAGAAAAAAAAAGTGCATGAAGTCCAAACTAAAGTTATAAAAACCGCTTTGCAGGTTTTTATCGATGTTGCAGAGTGATTTTTTATTACTAGTATTAGGTATTACTACTGACTTCTAATACGCATCATCATCATATTTAAGTTCAGGAGCTGTAGTATAGTACAACTACTACTCTAACTATGACCAACCAGATAGTAAACTGAACTCAAGTGACTATGTTATAAAGATCAAAAGGAGAATAGGACCTTATATATAATGTAGGGAGTAAAAAGACCCTATCTATCTCAGAGAGATATATTAGATATAGAGTCCATTAAATAAACATATGCAGCTCCATCTAGTTTTTCAAATACAGATCAACTTCCACCAATGAATCGATAAATGTTAAATCAGTGTTAATATTGTCTGACTGGTATTGGAGGGCAATTCAATATGCCATGTGAAATCAGCCTATTTTTTAGACGCTGATTCGACACAGGATTGTTTTTAATATACAATATGCTGCAATTTTAACACATGCTGGTCTCATCAAGAACACAAAGAGAAACATTTTTTTCTTTTAATGAATATGGACGTCAATTGTGGCAGTTAAAGGGCGATTTTCCAAAAATGACTGACTTCGGAGCCAAGCCGTATTAGTTGCACACACACGCTCACAGTAAATTAGATAGAATTTTATTAGATGTTTATAATAAAGTTATATTATATTCAGTACCGACTCTCGCTCAAACTTTGGGACAACGACCTGTTTCTAACTCAGGATCTGACAAGCCTCCACATATTCATTATATCTATATATAGATGTGAATATGATAGAACTCAAAGTTAATGAGTTCTTTTTTTCTTTAAAAAAATATCTCCTTGATATTATGAAAATATATAAAAAGCTTTTAATGTGCCGAAAATGTAGTGAAAATTGGAAAGTTTTGTATATAAAGAATATTGTTATTCAATCCACACATTGTGAAAACTGACAATATAACTCACATAATCCATTGAACACGTCATTTCGTGCTCAATTAGTTGGTAGTTAGAGGTAGAATATGGACCAATTCAAGTTAAAAAAAACATCAGAGATGATATTAAATCACCAACAAGTTTAGAGGTTTTGAACCTACTTATTATAATGTTGAAGTCCACTAATGTTAGCCACTACGCGACACGCGGACTCTCCCAAAGAGGATAGCGAAACCCAGTTCATGAGTTACAGTTCCAGCTGTAAACATCCATGAGCCTGCTGAAAACAACTATGAAAGGAATATGGAACTGGCAAATGAGGAAAGTTTTTCACATACAGTATATCAGAATGCAGGAGGTTGTTTAGCATAATGGTTTATCATCATAAAGAATGGAATCAAGCAGATTTCACAATCCTGAGAGAGCTGTTTGCATTTCACACTGCCCCTTGGGGAAAAACCATGAAATCAATCTGTTCTTCCCAGTAAATAAAAAAGGCTGACTGATTTCTTTAGCCCTTGTTAAGGTAATCAGTCTAGGAGAAGGAAAACTATTAAATTCAAACCAGTGTACTCCACTCCAATTTGGACCTTCAGTCACATCTTGCCATGATATGTATGTGTTGTTTGGGTAAATATTAATTATATGTATGTCTATTCAAACTGAAAAAAATTCCACGTTGAAAGCAAAGACAGAAATGAAAAGTTAATTTTCTCTACAAATCAGTCCCTTTGGAATTCACGCGTTTTCCATTAGTTTTCCCCCTAAAACTCCTCTTTTGATATGGTGGGGAAAAACTGAAAATTTGTCAATAGTGCCAGAAAATATTATATTTATAGAGCAAATAATTTGAAGCATAAGTCTGGACCATTAGGAAAGTAACAAGCAAGTAACACACTAAGCAGTGATTTGTCAAGGTCTCCTTTGAGATAGATTATCTGAACTCTTCTTCACTGCCTTGCAAACTTGAAAGTGGAGAGAGAGTCAAGATTGTTGTAAAAATCTTCTAAACGAAGTCACTAAAATCAAAACTGGAATCATTCTTATGATAGAAATGCGCATATATCTATTGTGAATATGTGTGGTTTAAGTTTAAAGAAAGACCAGGAAATTACTTTGGTGTGAATATCGGATTGTTTATCTATGAATAAAAAGATTTACCCAAAAAAATGCTATATAATTTTTGACATCAACGCTAATGATTTTAGTCCAATTCTCTGCAGAAGACCCAGTCTATCTATTTTGATTTGCACTAACACTCACATCACTCTACACCATATAGGTGGATAAAAGATCAGATAAAAGTTGGTCCGTCTTTATCTACAGCTGCTTGATAGTTTTATTCAACACTATATAGATATACTTAATCATCAACCACTCTCACTGTCAGTAAAGATTAGAAGATGCTGGACTGCCATTACACTGCGGAAGGTTAGGACTTACTTCCTTAAAATTAAAAAAGAAAGAGAAAGTTAAAAAGTGCCTTGGTATTGTAGCCAGAAACGTTATATTGGCCTCACGCCCACTCACGGAACGTTACGTTGTAAGTAGTAGTCATTTAATAGTTGTAGTAGTTGTTAGTAAGAACCCACAGGTTGTTATTATTGTATTTGTTCACATAGGGGCTGTTTATTTTCTCATGTCGTAAGAGGTTCTTTTCAGAGAGGAGAAAGATAGAGAAAAAGAAAGAGA